>CM047738.1:15391753-15991753 GCA_026225825.1 Pistacia integerrima
AGGAAGTAGTAGTAGTAGTAAAGATGAGAGTGGTAATGATAATGGTGATAGTGATAATGGGATTGTTCTTAAGCCTGCTCCTAAACCCGTGTTGAAGTCGCCACTGGGGGTTAAGGGTGAACCAGTTTTGGGGATGAATTCGGTGGGTTGGGATGCGTCAAGAGTGAGTGGGGATTCAGATGAGGAAGAGAGGAATAAGGTTATTGAGTCGTTGGATGAGGTGTTGGAGAAGGCTGAGAAATTAGAGACTAGGAAAGAGAGTGGGAATGGGAATGCGTCTAATGTGAATGATAATAGAAGAAATGACAGGCCTGGGAATTCAGCTGGAACTAGGAAGACTAAGACATTGAAGAGTGTGTGGAGGAAAGGTGATACGGTTGCAAATGTACAAAAGGTTGTTAAGGAAGAACCCAAGATTGATAATAAGAAAGAGAAGCCTAGAATGGGAGGAGAGGTCCAGGTGGAGTCTCAGTCGAATGTTCCTTTGAGGCCTGCCGAGCCACCTTTGAGGCCTGCGCAGCCACCTTTGAGACCTCAACCCAAACTACAAGCAAAGCCGTCTGTAGCTCCTCCGCCCATGATAAAGAAACCTGTTGTATTAAAAGATGTGGGGGCTGCTCCAAAGTCATCGGCTAGTGATGTGAGTGAATTACCTGTGAGAAGTAAAGAACGGAAACCGATTTTGATTGACAAGTTTGCCACAAAAAAATCAGCGGTTGATCCTGTAATTGCTCAGGCGGTCTTGGCCCCCAAAAAACCGGGAAAGGGTCCTGCCCCTGGAAAATTCAAGGATGACTATGGTAAGAAAAAGGCTTCAGCTGGAGCTCGGAGACGGATTTTTGAAGATGATGGCATTGCTGATGAGGAGACATCTGAACTGAATGTCTCCATTCCTGGTGCTGCAAGGAAAGGGAGGAAGTGGAGTAAAGCTAGCCGAAAGGCAGCTAAACTTAAGGCTGCCAAAGAGGCAGCTCCTGTCAAAGTAGAAATTCTTGAGGTTGGGGAGAAAGGAATGTTGATCGAGGAGTTAGCCGAAAACTTGGTAATTAGTGAGGGCGAACTTCTTGGGTACCTGTATTCAAAGGGGATTAAGCTTGATGGGGTTCAAACTCTGGACAAAGATATTGTGAAGATGATATGTAAGGAGTACGAAGTGGAAGTCTTAGATGCTGACCCTTTTAAAATGGAAGAAATGGCTAGGAAGAAGGATATTTTTGATGAAGAAGATTTGGACAAGCTGGAAGACAGGCCTCCTGTACTTACAATTATGGGTCACGTGGATCATGGGAAGGTAAGTTGTAAAACTTCTGCAAATTTTCTGTTGACTAGATCTTGTGCATCATTTCTTAGTAATTTCTCTAATTTTTTTTGTCTTTTTAACTTGAACGTCAGTGGAAAGTAATTTAAAAAAATTGTTTCAGTTCCATGATTTTGCTAATATGTGTTTGGTTTTATACATTTGGCAGACAACCCTCTTGGATTATATCCGTAAAACCAAGGTATGCTCAAGCTTAATTATCTTAATGTGGGTTTTCTATTTCTTTTCTTTTTTTTTTTACAGAAAGTTTAGGGTCTGATTGTGGTTTGCTATACTAGGTGATTTATGTCTACCTTTTTTTGTTTTTTTCCTCTTTTTCTGTTTCTTTTCACAGAAAGTTTATGGTCTGATTGTGGTTTGTTATACTAGGTGATTTATATAGCTACCTGTTTTTATTTCTTTATCTGTATGGTGACATAATCTGTCAGCATTGGAAGTCTATTCAGTTATGTCGAAAATGAATTTAGATAATTGGCTGCCAAGGCCATCTGCAGTTGTTGATGTCCTGATGTGCTCATTATTCACAGAAGCCTGAATACTAGATTTTTTGCAGGTAGCTGCATCCGAAGCAGGAGGGATCACACAAGGAATTGGAGCATATAAGGTGCTAGTTCCTGTTGATGGCAAATTACAACCATGTGTTTTCCTCGATACGCCTGGGCATGAGGTAAAGTTTTTTTGCTCAATTAGCTCTCCTAACTTTACTTTCTTTGCCAAGTGAGCAAATTTTTTTGGTCTTATCCTTTCTGCTGGATCATATTTGTTCTGGATTAATTGTTCATTTGACTAGACGTTGTCACTGGTACTGTATTACAAACTCAACTATAACTGTAACTTTCTTGCTCTTTCTTACCTTTAAGATGATATATATAATGTCCACTGCTGTAGGCATTTGGGGCTATGAGAGCTCGTGGAGCGAGAGTTACAGACATTGCTGTCATTGTAGTGGCTGCTGATGATGGGATCCGCCCTCAAACAAATGAGGCAATAGCACATGCGAAGGCAGCTGGTGTACCGATTATAATTGCTGTAAATAAGGTATGTCAAATATAATGATACTCTCTTTTCACGGTTAGATAAAAATGATTGAAACTACTGGAACTTGGCAACTTGTGTTTAGCTCATTGTTGGTGTAACTCTTGTTCTTATTGTTTCTACTGTACCAGATTGATAAAGATGGAGCTAATCCTGACAGAGTCATGCAAGAGCTGTCTTCAATTGGTCTCATGCCAGAAGACTGGGGTGGTGACATCCCGATGGTTCAGGTCCTTTCTCTTTTAACATTATATGCATCATTATTTTATGATTTATACCTGTGGTCAATCCCTATACTCTCTCTTTTTTTTCTTAAACAGATCAGTGCTCTGAAGGGTGAGAAAGTAGATGATTTGCTGGAAACCATAATGCTTGTTGCAGAGGTGAGTTAATTATATTGTTGTGCAGCATTTTGGCTTTGGCATTCTTCTGCAATTAGAACGAAATAATTTTATTCGGTTGCTTAAGTTATCTTTGCATTTTATATTTTTTTTCCTTCCAAAATTAGGTTCGAACTGATAGAACCAAGGAGTGATCTTGTTTTCAGTTTTGCATGTTGAATTGCCTGTTCTTTGATGACACAATTTGTTTGAATGAGTGATAAAAAATGTAGAATTCTCTTGTTAATGCGGATAACAAATAAAACTGTGGATAATAAGTGAATTAGACGGGCAGTCAAATGACTGAAAAGAAGGATCTCATTACGTACAAGGTAGTTTCAGGCGCCGTTTGGAAAGTCTACTTGACTCTGAAAGTGCTAGCTGTTATCTCGTTTGTCTCCAATTTTTTGCCCTCAAAGGCTTAACTTATTGTACACAGAATTGTTTTCATTGGCACTTAGCAGTATTCTTTGCTGACTTCCTTTCAACTTCCCTTACCCGGATCATCAGTGTAAGCATTGGTATTTGGGTGGTTCAGTGAAAATCACTACACGTTTGGCTCTTATTTAATGAATTGCATGATCCCCATGCTTTCCTTGTTTTCTCTCTCCTCTTTTCTAAATTATCAATCAATTCTGATTACCATCGAGATATATATGTATATATACAATATTGTTTGGTCACTTAGATTGGTTATAGCTTCATTGAATAAGAATGAGATATGTGCTATCAGATTGGTTGTTCAGTGCAAATGGCATTTTTTAAACTCACTATGACAAACACATACACACATGCAAAGATGCATTTGGTTATTATAGAAGTGCATAGAAGTTAATAGGATCCCATATCTTTTAATGTGACACCTTCTGAAATATGTTCCTGAATGGAAATAATTTTGTTGCTTCTTATCCTCATTCCAAGTATTCTGATTATGTGCATGATTGTTTCAGTTACAAGAGTTGAAGGCTAATCCTCACAGAAATGCGAAGGGTACTGTTATTGAGGCTGGTCTGCATAAATCTAAAGGGCCAGTTGCAACATTTATTGTGCAAAATGGGACTCTTAAAAGAGGGGACATAATAGTTTGTGGGGAATCCTTTGGAAAGGTTACTTTGGACTTAAAAGGGACTGTTTATTATTTTGTCTTGAAATAATTTATTTATTTATTTTGTTGTGTCGTGGTCAGGTGCGAGCTTTATTTGATGATGGTGGGAATCGTGTTGATGAGGCTGGACCTTCTATTCCTGTACAGGTTTGTGTTGTTTATTCTTATATATGAGTGCTTGATATTATTTTTTACTGTAATTTTTAATACGATATCTTTGTGGAAAAACTTTTTCATGTAGCTTGCTTGATCTAAGTAAATTCAAACATTTCTAACCTTGAAAGTTCTCAAGGTCTTGTTCTGGCCTTGAGTGTTTCTCAACAGCGTTGTCGCTGTTGTGGAACTTTGGTGCAGTTCTCTATTTTTGGGTATTTTTGCATGAATTTCGCAATAATGTTACATTTGATTTTCTATTGTTGAACTTGTGTTTAGAGTATTTTGGAGGCTACTGGTTTGAAGGAACTAAGTATTTGCCAAAAATATACTGTTTCTGTTATTAAATATTTTAAAATTTTCACCCATTCTGAAGTTTGATTTATTGTTTTGGTTAACTGAAAATTGTCCAGCTTTTTCTTGACCACTATCATATTTATGCTCGAAATGTTCTAAAATTTAATGAAGACATGAATTAATGGGAAAATATCCAATATTAAGTCATTGAATTGTTGCTTGATATATCATGTTTACAAAGAGGTATGTACTGAATTTAGCTTGGGGGGAGTGAATTGTGTCATGTAGAGTTTTTTCTTATAGAGCCTAATACTTATGACAAAATGTTTTGTTCTTTGATTGGTAGCCATTTTATGCCAGAGTCAATGTATTACAGTTATATCTCATTAGTTGTCAATTTGGTTTGGGTGGTTCCTTTTCTTTTTTTTTTTTTTTTTTGGTAACTAGGGTGTTCGGGCCAGCTTGCACGTACCTCAACTATTCTCCGGGGTCCATTTAACACCCATTTGGGTAGTTCCTTGAGGAGCATTTTGGGATGAGGTGGTGTTGCTCAGTCTTGTAGGTATCTCCATTGTGTATGCTGTGATATGTTTGGGTGGAAAAGAATATGAGATACTGATTTTGTTGCTGCCCTGTCAAGAGAAACACCTTTCATACTGTCTTTTCCTGGGTTTCTGTATCTTTTAAATCTAAGGACCTTACTTTTTTCCCCCTTTTTTTCTATTATCCTTGTGGTTTTTCACTCTTTCCAAACTTGGTAGTAGCACTTACTGTTAATTGTGGAATAAGGTCAATAAAATTGAGAGTGTAAATGAAAAAAAAAAATATATATATATTTTCAAAGCACAACCACTTTGCCTTTGATAAGAGTGGCATTTCCTCAGTGAAATGGTATGTCCGATTACAATCATGTGATTGGCCCAGTGTTTTGTTTTCTTTCATTTTATGATCCTTGGTTCAGAAATTCAGTTAAAATATCCGGGCATCTGCAGGTTATTGGACTGAATAGTGTTCCAATTGCTGGTGATGAATTTGAGGTTGTTGACGTACTTGATGTAGCACGTGAAAAGGCAGAAGCACGTGCAGAGGCATTGCGTAATGAACGAATATCAGCTAAAGCTGGGGACGGGAAGGTCACACTTTCTTCCTTAGCTTCTGCGGTCTCAGCAGGAAAGCTGTCTGGATTGGACTTGCACACACTGAACATTATTCTGAAGGTTGATCTTCAGGTGAGCATAACCATTGTATTAATTTATTTCTAGAAAGAAATGTGTCTATGTACGAATAGTAGGATATTTAAACAGCAGATTGTGCATATATTATTATCAGTTAACCAATATTGGATACATGTGAACTACAATAAAGCTTTTGAATAAGCAGAAAAGTTCATCAAAACATGTGAGTTTCTCATATACTTTTATGTATGGATTTTACAATTGGAAAACTTATGGAATTGCCTTAAACTTATGAATAAAGTTTTTCATTTACCTAGAAAGCAAAAAAATTCGAATCTTATGGAATCTTGGAAGGTATGATCTGTGTGTTGGTACTACCTTTTTGCTTTTCTGAGTTATATTGAAAGTACAGATGAGGCGTATTACATTAATACTTAATAAGGTTTACTACTTTACATGCAAGTAAATTTAAATTATCTTGATCTTGATTAGGGATCCGTCGAGGCTGTCAGACAAGCCCTGCAAGTGCTTCCACAAGATAACGTCACTTTGAAGTTCCTCTTGCAAGCAACAGGGGATGTCAGCACTAGTGATGTCGATCTTGCAGTTGCTAGCAACGCCGTTATTTTGGGTTTTAATGTCAAAGCACCTGGATCTGTTAAGACTTATGCCGATAATAAAGGTGTTGAGATTCGACTTTATAGAGTTATCTATGATCTTATTGATGATGTGAGAAATGCAATGGAAGGACTGCTGGAACCTGTTGAGGTCAGTTCAACTCATGTATTTATATATTCATTGATTTCCTTTCAATTCTTTCTGAGAAACTTGTAGATATTGAAGAGGCTGGGAAACTCGATAACTTAATGTAGGGAAGATCATATGAATGCCTTGCGTAAATGTCCAGCTTTTGTCTAAGACCATTTAAGAATAGATGGTTTTTGTAGTCTGCAGTGTTGCAATTGAAAGGATCTTAGGAGTTGAGGATTTGAATTTTTAGTGCTTGCCTTTTTCTGATTTTTTTATATGAATTATCGTTAGTGATGATTAACAGTTGAAAGTTACTGCTCATTTGTTGATAGGATCAAGTAGCAATTGGCTCAGCTGAAGTCCGGGCCATTTTCAGTAGTGGCAGTGGTCGTGTTGCTGGATGCATGATAACAGAGGGAAAAGTAACAAAAGGCTGTGGCATTCGGGTTACACGAAATGGAAAGACAGTCTATGTTGGTGTGCTTGATTCTTTGAAACGAGTTAAGGAAATTGTTAAAGAGGTACAAGTTTATGCTTACGTTAGAATAGCTTTGCACGTTTTGCATTTCGTTTGAAATGCACATTCATTCATTAATTCCTCCTGAACAGGTAAGTACTGGATTAGAGTGTGGTATCGGGGCAGAAGACTTTGATGATTGGGAGGAAGGAGACATTATCGAGGCCTTCAACTCAGTTGAAAGGAAACGAACCCTTGAAGAGGCATCAGCTTCAATGGCAGCTGCACTGGAAGGAGCAGGAATTGAAGTGTAGAAAGTCATGTGGGTATAAGTTTGATCATATTTGCTCAATGAATTCCTACGCCCTAGTTCCTACCGTCCAGTCCTGTAATTTTCCCAGAAAGGTAAAATGTGGATCAGTTTCCGCCACATGATTTATTATCAGGTGTGGGGTGCTGAAAATCGAAGGCTGAAGTCATTTGATCAAATTGTTGTATTCTAATCTGGTTGTTGTACATAATAATGTATGTCAATTGGAGTTTATTACTGTAAAGAGAGAACGTTCAAGTTCCTCAAGATTTTCCATTTTGGAATTTATTTTCTAACACTGAAAGCTAAAATGAAAAGGAAAGAAAAAAAAAGGAAGTCCGTTAAAGTTTGAACAAATTGTATGATTCTCTCACCAATCCTTAACATTTACTCAATGTTTACTTGTACATTATCGAATCTACACTATGAACTTTTTTTTTCTTTTTTTATTTTAATGGAGGAATGTTAACAATTTCTTCCCTTACGTTCGGCAGAACCAAAAACCTAAATAGATCCATTTTAATATATTTTATTTACAGAAGTTTTACAATATAACAATAAAATGAACTTTTTATTTATTAAGTGATCTTAACGGTGTTTTAAGAGCATCCGTTAATTGAATTCAGTCACCAATTAAAGTTAATACATTTTATTTACATTTCAAGATTTAATTTCATCCATCTTGAAATCATTGTTTTAAAATCCATTCTAGGTAAAGTTACCCCCTTAAAGCCTGAATGACTGGAGAGATTGTCGGGTCTCAGTCGGACCGGCTAGTCCAGATTTTAAAACAGAGCTTGAAATATCGCAAAATTTGAAGTGCCTCTTCAATTTTGAAAAATTAATAAATCCCTCTATAAAATTATTAGAAATCTTTTTGAAAATATAAAAAACACTCTTAAAAAACCTCTCAAAATATTAAAAAAAAATAATCCAAAATAAGGGGTGTTTAATTATCTTCATAAATTGATTGAAGTATATGAGATACAATGATTTTAAAAAAGTGGAAGGATTAAATTACGTATATTTTATTTTTTTGATACAATTTATGAAATGGATTTTGAAGTTGACTGATTTCAAGGAAATAATTAAGAATTTTTAACAAATTTTGGAACAATTGAATCTTTTCTAAACCTTAATTTCGTAAATATCTGTATATATATATATATATATATATATATATATATATATATATATGCAAGAATTTGATAACTCCAGTCCAGCACGTGAGGAAGGCAGGAAGTTTGGCCACGTGGCAGTCTCATAAAAAGGCCCAAAAATGCCTGACCGTTCGATCGATGATCATCATCATCATAGGCCCGGTTAACGAATTTCAAAATTCAAAAAAACAACGGTCATCTTTTTCTTCATAACGAACACATTTCTTTCATTCATTCGATTCAATTCAAGTTCTTTCCTTAACAAAAATTCAACGCCATCTCCCAAAAAAAAAAAAATCTTTCACTTTCTCTTTTTCACTCTTTTATTGTTTCTTTTGAAAAGAGTAATTGATTGCCCATTCAAATCAACTCAAATCTTTTTCTTTAATTATTATCATCAATGGAGGAAGATCAAATTCTTAACAGTAATTTTGATCTATGGAATGACCCACTTCTTCTCACCGACGTTTCTTGGCAACAACAACAAAACATCTCTTCTGACCAATGTAAGTTTATAACACTTCAAAAAACACAAAATTAACGCTCTATTTGATCTCTCTTTTATATGGATTTTTAAGCTCTTTATTATTGGCAGATTATAGTAGTAATAATAGTCCCAATACTTCTCCAAGCTCTGTGTCTGTAACTATGGCTGATTCTGCTCTTCGTCGTGACTCGAATGACGGTAATTGTTTGAAAAGTTTCCATTTTTAAGCTGATATTCACTTCTAGGGTGCAGTGGGAATGTGGGATTTTATAGAAAATTGTGTTGATTTTAGGATTTATTTGTGTAGGTCTTTCTTGGAAAAATCAAAGCTTTGAAGCCAATGATATGCGGAATTTTGGTGGCCAGATTTCAAATGAATCAGTTGATGGTAATCTTTTTTTGTAATTCTTTGAAAAGTTTCCTTTTTGAACCTGATTAAACTTTTGGGGTACACTTATCTGTTTTTAGAGAATACTGTGTTGATTTTAGTTTATCTGTCTAGGTGTTTCTTGGAAAAATCAAAGCTTTGAAGCAAATGATATGCGGAATTTTGGTAACCAGGTTTCAAAGGAATCAGTTAATGGTAGTTGTTATTGTAGTTCAGTTGGTCAATTGTTAATAATTGATTTTGTTATGTTTTACGTTGAAGAAATTTAATAGTTTTATTTTGTTTCAGGTAAGTCCATGTTGGGATTTTCTTTAACATCTCCTGATTTAGTGATCTGTGGTGGTGGTTCACCTGATATTTTTCCCAAGGGTGATAGCTATGGAGATTCTCCTGAGATCTTGGATAGAAGTAACTGTAAGTACTCTACTGAGGTTTCTTTAGAGAATGGCATTAAAGGCTCTGATAGCAACAACAACAACAACACCCTTAAGACTCCATCCGTAAGATTTTCATCGTTCAACAAAGAATTGTCTCCCGAATCTTCTCTGGAGCTTCATCCTCCATTAACAGCTCAAGAAGACTCACCAGAAGGTCACATTCCAGTTGAAAGCATCGATGCAGGTACCCCATCCGTAAGATTTTCATCGTTCAACAAAGAATTGTCTCCCGAATCTTCTTTGGAGCTTCATCCTCCATTAACAGCTCAAGAAGACTCACCAGAAGGTCACATTCCAGTTGTAAGCATCGATGCAGGTACCCCACTTTAGGCTGGTGTAGTTTTTTCTTGTTCTTTGATTGGTCTATATCTTTGTAGACTGAATCTGAAAGTATGTGTATCAGATTTTGGAGAATCGCAGGAAGTTCTGAGGATGTCCCAAGGGGCTGTATCCGAATCACCAAAAGTAAGGCCACTTTGAAACTACATCAATTTGATTTGTGTTCATAACATTTACATCTGAATCTTTAAATTTTTTCAGGATTCTCTTCTGATATTCATCATGATTCTCTTACTATAATGAATCTTGAAACGATTCAGATTTACGACAATTTAATTTAAAAAGTAGGGGAAAGCCTATGATATTTTTCATTTTAGTTTTGAGTAGCCAGGGAGAAAGAGCAGCTAAGTTTTTTGTGGTTTTCGTTGCTTTTCATGCATTACGTTGCAGGATGGTGTGGACTGTGAGGTTGAATTAGACTATGAAAAGCTGAAAGGAAGTTATGAGTATCAGAAAAAAGAATTAGTAGAGGCAAGAAGGGTGTTGGAGGAGCTTAGAAGGGAGAATCAACTTAAGAGTAAAGAATGCCGAGAAGCTTGGAACTCTTTACAAGAACTACAAAATGAGCTCATGCGCAAGTCAATGCATGTGGGATCTTTGGGTATGGAAATTGTTGCTATGAGCAGTATTTATATTAAACTATATATAAGATAAGGGATTGATTTTGGCTATTTATAGCTTTTGCCATTGAGGGACAAGTGAAAGAGAAGAGCAGATGGTTCTCATCCTTGAGAGACTTGACAAGAAGATTGAAGGTACTGAAAATATAAATTTTGAAGAAATCTGTTTAATATTCGATTGGCTTTGCAGTTACATTGGTTCTAAAAGATTCGTTTTACAGATTATGCAGATGGAACACATAAAGCTAGCTGAAGAGGCATCCACATATAAGGAATGCCTTGCAGACATGAATGAAATGAGCTCAATAGTTCAGTCTAAAAGTATGACTTGATCATTCATCTTACTTTCTAGTCATAATTCTATCTCTCCTCTTTTGACTTTTTCTTACAGTTTTTTTTTTAATATTTGTTTCTATGTTAACAGTAAAGCATCAAGTAGATATGTATGAACATCTAAAGATTCAATTTGTGGAAGGTACCAAGGAACGAAAAGAACTATATAACAAGGTTTTAGAGTTGAAAGGTTAGATGTATGTTTGATCTAAAATTTGAGAGGTTGAAATTTTATTAGGAAATTGATGAGGCTTCACATATATTACAATGTACATTTGCAGGAAACATAAGAGTGTTTTGCCGATGTAGGCCTCTAAATACTGAAGAAATTGCAGCAGGAAGTGTGATGACTATTGATTTTGAATCTGCCAAAGACAGCGAGCTCACTGTGATGTCAAATGGGGCTCCAAGAAAGACCTTTAAGTTTGATGCAGTTTTTGGGCCCCAGGCAGACCAAGGTATTTCCTCTACCCATAGTTTATCTACTGCCTCACTAAAATACAATGCTACTTCAATAACAGAGTTTTGTATTGTTTTTCGTTTTTTTTTTGTTTACTTCAGCTGATGTCTTCAAAGACACAGCTCCATTTGCAACCTCAGTTCTAGATGGATACAATGTCTGCATATTTGCTTATGGACAAACAGGAACTGGAAAAACGTTTACAATGGAGGGAACAAACGAAGCCCGTGGGGTAAATTTTAGAACTCTTGAGGAGCTTTTTCGCACAATAAAGGAGAGAGAGAAGCTATATCGGTATGATATTTCTGTGAGCGTCTTAGAAGTCTACAATGAGCAGATCAGAGATTTGCTGGTGGTAGGCTCTCAGCCAGGAGCAACATTAAAAAGGTTGGTTACCAGTTTTTCTCTTTAATTTGCTTCCCAAAGTTGGTGAAAATTCCTCACCCAAGATAAATTTTCATGCGCGTGTTGCTTCTAAGTCCTTGTGTAGATGAAAAGGTCATCAAGCTTGTGAGAGATTACTTTTATTTTTTTTAACTAATATCTGTAAAATATTTGAGACCACTGTGAATGATGGCATTGTTTATTATACTAAAACTTTCTTGTAGGCTTGAAGTACGCCAAACAGGGGAAGGAATACATCATGTCCCAGGATTGGTTGAAGCACCTGTAAGTAACATCAGTGAGGTATGGGAAGTTCTACAAACTGGCAGTAATGCGCGGGCTGTTGGCGCAACCAATGCCAATGAGCACAGCAGTCGATCCCACTGGTACGTTTATATCACACCTAAACTAAATCCAGTGTAATATATGTTCTGTGAAATCTGCTCATACACAGTGCTGAATACTAGAATGTAATTCTTTGTCCATGCACAGTCTACATTGTGTGATGGTGAAAGGAGAGAATCTATTGAATGGTGAACACACGAAAAGCAAGCTATGGTTGGTGGACCTAGCGGGAAGTGAGCGAGTTGCAAAGACAGAAGTGCAAGGAGAACGTCTGAAGGAAACTCAAAATATCAACAGATCATTATCAGCACTTGGCGATGTTATATCAGCTCTTGCAACTAAAAGCCCTCATATCCCTTTCAGGTTACATCTTGTATTACTGGTTCTTAATGTGCAATCGGCAGCACAATCTGTCTCTTTGTTCTAAATTTTTCTTCGCATTCTTTGCTATGTAGGAATTCCAAGCTCACGCACTTGCTTCAAGACTCTTTAGGTACTACTCCTAGGATTTTACCATTAAAGGAATATTTAGTTAATTTAGAATTTATTTGAATATGATAAAAATGGAAAACCTGATGAATGGAATTATATCTGGTAGGAGGAGATTCAAAGACACTCATGTTTGTCCAAGTCAGTCCTAATGAGAACGACTTTAGCGAGACCTTATGCTCACTGAACTTTGCAAGTAGAGTGAGAGGGATAGAGTTGGGTCCTGCAAAGAAGCAGATAGACAATTCCGAATTCCTGAGATACAAACAAATGGTAAAAATGACTTCTTATTACCCATGTTCTTTGCTGAAATTATTTCACAAATGATCTGTTTCCAAAGTTGTGTTGTGCGCGATTGTCTATTTGTTTTCGAAAATCATGAATTTATCTGTTTTTAAGGTTGAGAAAACAAAGCAAGAACTAAAGAGCAAAGATGTGCAAAGCAAAAAGATGGAGGAAACAATCCATGGATTGGACTTGAAGTTGAAAGACAAAGACCTTAAAATCAAGAGCCTGCAAGACAAGGTACTTTTCCAGGGACTTTGTGTATCTAACCCAGCAGCTGCAGTTTTATTCTTTTTCTCTTTCACATGGTAAACTTATAGTCTTATCTTGTGCATCTTGAAGGTAAAGGAACTGGAACAGCAGCTTCTAGTTGAGAGGAAGCTTGCTCGTCAACATGTGGACACAAAGATAGCCGAGCAACATCTGAAACAACAGCAAGACGAGCAAACTACAGCGCCTCCAAGGCCGCCACTTGTAAGTCGGGTGCCAGGACTCAAAAATTCCAATGAACCAGCAAGTATTAATACAATGATTAAAGAGCAAGCAAATCTTGCTCGACCACTAATGGAAAATAACAACTACAAACCTCCCATACTTCTTCCTCCAACTGATGGCCTAGTCAAGTACATCAATCCAACAGAAAAAGAAAACAACCCTGAGATGGCTGAACAACCAAGATTACTACCAAAGAGGACAGGAAGAGCCTCTCTTGGCCCAGCAATATGGCGAATCCCAGCTGCGCCAGCTCCAAGACGCAACTCTCTAATACCACTCTCCACTGCACCAACCTCAGGTCAAATCCCACCAGCATTGTTACCATTGCCAACACGCCAAGATGATGAGAAGGAAGAGAGTGATGGAAGCCTACCGGAACAAATAGTACATTGTAATAGTCCAAAGGGTATAAAAAGTGGGAGTAAGAAGCTGAGCAGCATATTGAGAAGAAGTCTGCAGAAGAAAATGCAGATGAAAACTCCGATGCAGCAACATTTTAGACGCGGCGGTGTGAATGTTGGGATGGAGAGGGTTAGAATTTCGATTGGAAGTAGAGGAAGGATGGCACATAGAGTGTTGTTGGGCAGTGGGAGAAGAGGAGGAGCAAAGGAAAATCCGCAAAAGCAGAGTCACAAGGACAAGGAAAGAGGGTGGAATATTGGAACAGTTAGCAGGATTTAGATATAATTTGCTGAAAATAGTTTGTGATTTTATCATTTATTGTGCTTCTTTGTTGTATGATACAAGGAACACAAAACAAAACAAAAATTGACTTGTGTGATTTTTTAAGATGATGCTTGTCATCTGTTTGAGTCTTTGTATTTATTAATGTACAGAATGACATTCTTGTGATCAGTTTAATTCTTGGGTTTTGCTTAATTTATGTATGAGTTCATTGTAATTTAGAAAATAGTTTAAGGGAAACATTTACTTGAGGATAACAATTTTTGGACCTTTCGATTCTTCGAACCCGCCGATTCACCGTCTTCCAGTAAAGTTTTAGTATTCAATTTGACAAATCAAGATAAACAAAAACCCTCACATTAATTGGTCAAATCAAGAGCTCGGATTTTATTTACAGGCAATCTACACTTATAACCTAATCTCACAAACTCTCTTTCAGTGTTTGGTTGATGAATTTTCCAAAATTCAAAACTCATCAACAAAAAACTAGGACCTGCCATAAAAGTTGTGAGACTTAACTTCTAAGCCGATCTTTATTGTTTATTAATTTATGATAAAAGTAGAAGTTGGTATAGAGCCTCTAGTATTTTAACATTCACCCACTTCGATATTTCACTATATAAATAAAAATTAAAACATATTAGTAAAACCAAAAGGAATTATTCAGTTAATCTGCTGAAACTATTTAATATTGTTCATTTACTATACAATAAAATAAAAATGTAAACACCGAAGTTCTTAAAATATATTTGATTCCTTTACTATTGCTCTAGACTCTTTTTAACTTTGTATGCATGTGTACATTTGTATCACCTCCAAAAAGAAGTTTCTGAAACTCTGATCTACAGCTCTTTAATGGTGGGAATGTATCTGAGTTTTTAACTTACCTTTCCAAAACTGTTAGGATGGCGCCAAAAAGGCGATGAAATGGATATGCAGGCTAAGTGGATTTGTCACCAAAGCCGAAACATTGATTCCCGTATTCTTCTCCAGATGCTAAATTGAAGTGTAGAAGGCTCAACTGTCTGTTTTTCCATGATTCTCTCAATTGATGGCCCCATTTCATGCACAAATTTGATAGATTCTGAGAGTCGATTGAGCAAGTTTACCAGAGCAATCACTTCATTACGTTGCAACTGGAGCTGTGAAACCAGCAATGTGGAGAGAGAGGTCAATTCAAATTAAGCAATACTATATGAACTGCATACCAATAAGTCACAAACGAAAAATTTAAGATCTGCAAGCAGTTAGACAATGCGACAACATATACTGTAAAAGCAGCAAAAACTCACGCGTTGTACTTGGCGATCATGACCGTCAACAGAAAAGAGGATCTTCAATGCGGTGCCAAGACCAAGAACCTGAAGTTTTCCCCAAAGTCTACACTTCTCACAGCCAACACAATCCATCAATGCACTGCAATAGACATGGCAGGATACACAATTTACACAGATTTACAATGAAATTCGGTGAAATATTAAGCGTTGCTAGAAGTCAATATTGAGCCACACACACAATAAAGGAGTTTCCATTGTTCGTTAAGGTAAATAGATAAATAACTATGAGTTGAGACTAAGAAAGAAACCTAATGTTCCTGAATTGCTTTTGAATCTGCAACTTCAGTTCGGGTCCACTTTGACCTTGCCAAAGTTTAGCTTCATCGAATGGAACAGGACATGCAGCTTGGAGTTTGGGATTGTAAAGTAGCTGCTTCATTAAAGATTGTGTTTTGAGGTCCTCTGTATGGTTGCCAGTATCATATTCAGCCTGCTCCAAGTAATCTGCTGCCTGCAACACAATTTTAAGGTATTACATCAATCTCGCGGATAAGCCAATTTATATGTAGAAGACCTGGAAACTCAAAAACTAGGCCAGAAGTACTCACCTTAGTCACCGCGCGCAGAACAAAAAGGAAAGTGAAGTACAAGTTTCTTACACGATCCTGATATTTTAAAACACGGTCGTACATCAACTCCAGATTCTGACCCCACTGAAATTTTATACAGAATATGTCAGATCCAAATTAACCTATAAAACAACAAAATCTTTTACAGATTATATTTTGGCTATAGTATAACATCTCATAAAAGAATTGCATGGGTCACGGATGAAGTTATCAATACCAAGTCATACAATAAGTCAAACATTCATAGTATTTTAATTTACTTTCTCCATATGTGAATCTTTATTATCACCAAGAGGATGGCCTAGTTGATTAAATTTCTTGTAGTGGAAGTAACAGGTTAGGGATCTGCGTCATACCAACGTTGGAGGGGGATCTATTTAATTTGAGTTTGTGTATGGAGAAGGATGGGGTGGGGTGCATGGTAAAAAAGAAAGGTGAATTTTATTAAAAGAACATAAAGGCCCAACCCATGTACACAGGAAGATATCAAGATAAAACCTAAGAGCGAGATACAAGTATGAAATCTAGGTGAGACTGATATTACTTAAAAAAGTAATATCTTAGGGAGAAAAGTTTGATTTTACCATTGTTTTTTTATCCTTTTTGAGCAAAAAACAAGTTTGAATGATGCAGCTAGAATTTTATTCGTTTAAAGCCATTCTATGCCTTCAAATATTATGTGAATATATAATTATCTATGGAAGAAATGATCTAGATCATTCAACCAGGAGCAAGACACATAATATGAATACCACACAATATGGAATCACCTCAAAAATATAAAATTGCTCCCATCATAGAATATATAGTAAAAAGAGAAAGAACTATAAAGTCAAATAGCATTATGTAGAATACTGACCAGATTGGTAGTTTCATCAAGAAGATAATCAGCAGCTATGTGGATTGAAATTGAAGAGTGAAGACCGGATATTAATTTGTACAAAACCTTTTTCTCCTGGCATATCTCTCCCGATGAATCTGCACAAAACTCAAACACAATATTACCTCAGAAAATATTACAAAAGGAAAGAACAAAAAGGGAGAGAAGCATAAAATCAGAGCAGTAATGAGGCCAAGCCTATATTAAATCTCACTACAAAGACCTATATATAATTAAATGTAGAATAATCAATAAAACTTGATTAATATGAAAATATCAGGCTTCTATAGTATTATAGAAAGAACATGGAGCTTCTTACTAAAGAAACAGAACAGAGCAGCAAGCAGATATACATGTACAAAAAACAGAGTGTACCAATTAGCTAAATCATCCACTATCTTTTCTTTTTCTATGTTTCCTAATTCATTATTCTTTAATCAGGATATGCAAAACGTGCAAACATTTTAAACAAAATTGATCCGCAAAGGAGAAAAAGAGACACTAATGTAGGAGCAGAGGGTCAAGGCAATAAAGAATGCTTTCCAGTGGTTTCTTCATAGAAAAATGCTATATTCACCGAAAAATTGCACCGAAACACGTGGAGGCCGCCACATTGGACGATCGAATACTGACATAAATGGACGGCCGTCCAACGATTTCGGACGACCGTCCATACATCCTGGACGGTCGTTCATAGTGGAATGGACGACCGTCCATAAAAAATTGTTTTGTTTAAAAAAAAAAACAATGGACGCCCGTCCAAATTTTTTGGACGGGCGTCCATTGTTTTTTTGTTTTCTTTTTCGTCTTCATCATAACCGCAACTGCCCTCTTATCAAATTCCAACGACCCAGCTTTGAGCTTTCTGGCATCTGCATATGGAGACAAATAAGCCCTTTTCTGAAAATGCTCAATCTTACCTCCATATCTATAAACTTTCTTGTACTCGGGAGGAAACTTCAAAGGAAACAGCAAAGTGACCAATCTGACATGGAGGATGAGGATTTGTTTGGGAGTGATTCTGAGAATGGCAGCATAAGTACGCAGTTTGAGCAAGAGGAGACCATGGGAGATTTAGAAGATGCTTTACTTTCATATGATGATGAGATGGAGGTTGGGGAAGTTTGCAGTGGATATAAGGATGCTAATACAACTTGAGGTATTTCAGTTCCAGTACCAACTTTTGCATCCTTATATACACCGCATCAGCAACAGTAGACGCATAAGCTTCTTTAGCGCCAGTTACAGCAGTAGATACTATATACCCAATACTATATTGAATTCAGTTCCTAGCTTCTACTTATCTTACCGGTTTGTTAGCTCTTTTTTTCCTTAGCAAATGAAGAATTCACAGTTGAAGTAGGAATCTCAAAGGGAGTGGAGCAGTTACAAAAAGAAATGTGAGGAAAGATAGGTAGGAAGGACTCCGAACCAAAAAGAGAACCTTTTGCCGCGACTGGGATCATACTTTTGACTGAGGTTTCTTCAGTGGCTGTGAAGTTTCTTCAGCTGGTTTTGTAGCCATGTCGCAAAGAGAGAGAGAGAGCATTTAATTAGAGAAGGGACGCCCGTCCAAAAATAAAGGACGGCCGTCCATCCCTTATGGACGGGCGTCCATTACATACGGACGGTTACATCCAGAGCCCATGGACGGCCGTCCTTACACAATGGACGGGCGTCCATTCATTGTGGACGGGCGTCCATTCCAGATTTTTTTAAAATTTTTATATTTTTTATTTTATTTACCAATGGACGGGCGTCCTTTAAATAAGGACGCCCGTCCGTAGTAAATAGACTCCCGTCCATATAATATGGAAGGGAGTTCATGTTAGTGTTCATTAGAAAAAATTTAATAACGTAAAATGCGTTGATTGGTCTGAGTCAGTATACACGTAAGCCGGTACAAAATTTCGGTGTAAAAACGCCGGTGTCTGTAGCATTGTTGTTCTTCATAATGCAGTCAAAACCTTGTATGCATTTTGTATGGTCAAATCAGCCTTGACAATTTATAAATTTACTGACTCAGATAAAGCATCCTAAATGTATATAACAAAATTCATTTCAGCATGTTGTTTGGCACAATGATCAACCAAAAAGAGATCAACTCACATTTTGGACAGTTTTCTGTATAAATAGCATCCCATATCCTCCTAGCGGATGGACCAGCATAGCCAGTGTAACGTTCAGGATTTAGCAGAAGATTTACATATGTCATCCCACCTGCAATTTAAAATTTTGATTAATACACTCTGCAAAGTTCTCTTTCAATAAAACCTCATCAAAACAAACAACGTGCATCTCAAAAACGACAATAAAAAGTTGTAGCCATGCTGCATCTTTTGGTTATGCAATAATCATGAAAGCAATTTACCCAGATTACATCCAAAGAGAACCCCAAGGAAGGTGCACCAAAGATAAGTCTACTGTACCCATGATTTCTTCAAAAGGAAACAATTATATGAATTTGTGGTCCTATCCCTAATTCAAAAATGTTCTGCTGCTTTGTAAAATCACCTAAGCAAATATTATATGGTAGGCATTCTAAAAGTAGTTGTACCATTATCAGTCTCATCATCATTTGTCCATGGGTTATCTGTTTCTATCCAGCCTCTGAAAGCTCTATTGTCTAGTGTGCGGTCAACAGCTGCCTCAGGCTTTCCCTCTTGACACATCACATCATCTGAAGGGAGACCATTGCGGAATGGCTTCTTAAAAGGTTCTGGAAATTCATTTTCTGGACATTCACAGACACTGCAATCACGCAACCGGCACATTCCATCATCAGGCCAGAAGGGACAATCACACCACAACTTAACCTACATGGGAAAGAAGGATATCAGAAACCAAAGAAACAAGAAAATAAATATACATGGCTAAAGAATTTCCTAAGCATAATACCATTTCAAACGACATTGAGAGAATAAATATTGATTTTGGACATTACATTGTGTAATTTTTCTATAATCACACAGTATTTTCTGACATTGACTAACCATGTCCTCCCAACTCCCAAGAACAAAAACCACAAAATGTGTTTGTTCAGAATGTACTTTGAGAGAACAATAAAAGAAGCGGCTGCTAAATTGACCTACAAGTAAAATGATGCTGGTGAAAGAGAATAAATATCCACAATTCGTTGGTTGACATGATAGTAACTAGAATACTGTACCAGAAGAGAAAATAAAAGCCATCCTAAGAGGCATTTTGCATTGAAATTAAATGACCCTTCTATAACTGAGAAAATCTTGATACATAAATTTACCTACATATGTACTGCCACCATAGTAAATATTAATAAATTATGATGCTTCACAAATTACTTGTTTTCTTAGCACTTTCAACAGAGTAAATGATTTTTTTTTTTCAGTAAATATGGCCTTTTAATCATTTCAGTTTATATTCAGTCCATCTTGTTCAATATTAGACTACTGAAGACAAAAACACTCTTTCATTACATCCTCATTCATCCCCAAAAGAATCAATTTAAGAAGCATGGTTCTATAATATTCATTGCACTAAAAGAAACAATAAATTAGGTTATTCAAACACAGTCTGCACATATTCAGAGCTAAATAATAGGGCATACCAGACCTTAAAGTATCGGAAAAAGGGAGTCTTAACAAGTTCTTGTAGCAGAGGGTGCAAAACCTCCGCATTAACACTCTCCACTGTCTCATAATCACAACAACAGTCCTCAATCATGCCCTTATACTTCCCTGATTCCTACAAAAAAACAAAAAAGCCACAACTCAATTTTAAGTAGTCCATACAAAATCTCCACATTGCTAAAGGAATCATTTCTCGTACCTGCACTAAATAAGAAACAATTACAGTGCAACTAGCAGCTCTCTATTGTTCTTTGAAATATAATTCTCTAATAAAACTATAAAAATTGAATCTCCCAATTTTAACATATGTTACATGTATTAAATAGTGTACTTGAAAAAAAAGATTTTCCAAAAACAAAAACAGTTAAAACGCTTGTTGCACTTTACTTGGAGTCTAAAACATATGATTGCATTCGTGAAACACGAGATTTACAACATTATACTTCTAGATTACAAGAACGCGATCTATATCTATATCTATATCATATTTCAACTGCTATTTCGTTATGAGTTTCACATTATCATTTCACCTAACGATTACCGCATTCTGATATTGAAAAGAAAAGGTGATCATAACATCGACTTAACCAGACTCAACCCTAAATTGCATAAAGTAAACACGAATTACAGTCTACGCCTCTTAAAGCACAAAATAAGGTCATTCTACCGTAACATTACCGTTACCGGCACGAGATTCCGATAACATGCCATGATAGTTCATATATTTGAATTAATAGTTAAGATTAGCATAACTAAAACAAAAATAATCATTGTTAGTTGTAATGAAAAGTAAAGAAAGAATACCTGAGAAGAACACTGACAGGACTTGTCATTGTTACTGAACAGAAAAGATTTAGAGGCAGCTCCGGACGTTACAGCCGTCTTCACTGCCGTCGCCAACAAGACAGCGATCAATGCCGTGATTAATGCTACCGTCCACAAAGACCATCTCCGCCACCTCTTCGTCGTCGGCGTCTTCTTGATTTCTCCTTCACCGCTACTCATCTCCTCCTTCACCATCTCAAATTCAAAATCTCTCAATTATATCATCAAATCCTCGAGCTCGATATTATCAAAGCCTCCAAAAGAGAAATGTCAACAACACGTATTAGTACTAGTTAGAATTAGATTCAGAAACTACGCGCCACCCCTTGAAATGTCGCCAACGGTTAAGGAAATGTTAAAAGGACATTCTATAGCCAGCCGCGGTAGAGAAGTGAACAGCGACGCGCGTATTGTAAGTACCTTTTCCTGACTCGTGTTGGATTTTTAAAGCGATTGAAGAGGGTTTGATTGTTTCATCGCGTGTGAAAAGAGTACGTATAGATGAATGTGCATTAATGTTGCTCGGGTTTGTGTAGGTGACGTGCTCTGACCAATAGGAGCTCGAGTTGCTCACACTTGTTTACTTTATACACATTCGCAAAGATTTAGGTTTAGTTTGGTTCGCTAGAATCAGAAAGTAACACTCTGGTCCAGTTTTCTGTGTTTAAGGGACAAAAACTACCTTCTCATTTTACGGGGACTAAACGGGTGATTTTAGGGACCTAAATGTTACTTTTTGATTTTATTGGTCTAAACTAAACCCCAGGGATCTAAAGGTAATTATCCCCAGCGTAATCTGAACCATCTTTTTAATTATGGTTTGTATCTGGAACTTTAGGTTTAGTGCAATAACAAGGTTTCTTCTGGATTTCCAAGAGAACATAAAACTTAAAACCCCCTATCTTGGGACAAAGCAGACAACTATAGTAAACAAGAGAATAATGGATATAATTTAGAATTACATGGTAATATTTACCTAACAGTTAAAAAGGTGTCCCAATGCATATTAGAAAATTATTGACAAATTATATACAAAGATTGAAGATTGCACCACAAGTGCATTCATTCATTCCAGGTCAATAGAACTTTGTTCAATCAGGGCTGCGAGCTTTATACTTGAAAAATGCCCTAAAACAACCCACCCTACTGTGTTTCTCATCTGTCTTTTCCTGGATCATCCAACAAATTTGGTTGGTGAAACAAGCTTTCTCTTCATCTCAACCTTCAAACCCCTCTTTTGTCAAAACCGGATTCTTCCACTAGAAGACGGTTCTTTACTTTTTGTGAAGGATGACAAGACTTTCGAAAATCCTTCACTTGAGTGATTTAGGTCGATGTTCTTCTCCATTGCTTCTTCACTTTCTGATTCAACTTGAATGGACTCCAGCTCTTTCTGCGTTTGGAGGTTTCGCAAAAGAGGCCAGAGGCGAGAGCCTGCTGAAGCCACAGCTCAAATTCTTCTTCGTCCTCATCCATCATCTCGGCATCCAAATCCCAAGGGAATCTGCTTGAATGGGATCGTTGTGTCTTCTCCAAACCAACCATGTTAACATGGAAGCTTGGGCGATGTGTGTTAGGCCTACACGACATGCCCTGCAAGGAATAATTTCAGGCTATGAAATACAAATAAGACTCGAGTTTCTGCCCCATTTATAACATGTTTCCTCCCTTTTGTGGCTCCTCCCAGCCAGTTAGAACTTAAACCTATGGCTTCCACAATCTCTTTAACAAAATCAGGAAAAAGGATACAAAGTGATTACACATTAAATTTAATCACTGACCTGGCAGATAGCCCATTCTGAGACATCAAAGATTTTGCTCTCAGCACAAACAAAAGCTCGGGGTATTTCCACCTAAAAGACAGCAAAATCAAATTACTAAGCATCATAGTAATAAAAACCTGTCACATCACAGGAAAAAAATGAAAGAAAATGCCACAATATTCACTTAATAATTGATGTTAGAAGCAGACATTTAAATACAAAACAAGAATGCTAATAACAATACCAAGCTTAATGGTGACAAAAATGAATAGTCACTCTTCACAGCCTCATAAGCAGCTAGTCTTTGATGAATGGTAAGTTGATGAACTTACATGCCCATACAGAATAAATAAAAAGTTCAAAGAATCCTTCTGTGGAATGTTAAACTCAGAAAATGATGACCAAAAAGGGAATAACAAAATGCAGGTAGATGAGTGATTTGAATATCTCAATAGAATTCCAAGGAATCAGCCACCACGTCTTAGGAATAATATGTAAGAATACCTTCATGCATACATTCTATAGGGCCGTGACTTTTTATTGGGCGAATTGATTTGGACGCCTGTTCTAACTAAGAAGTCTATTACTCTGTACCCGAATACTTTTCACTAGAAGTCCCCATAATGCAAGAGCATCAGAAAGAGTTTTCAACTATTTAAAAGTTTCAAAACCATATAATAATAAAGCTGAATTACTTAAAAACTGCAGATAAGGAAATAAAGGTCTTTTTGAAAAATAATGTACCTTTTGTTTCCTATCAAAGGCCAATGAACCTTTGTATTCAACCCATCCATCGCCATCTTTGGCTTGATGATATTGACAACAGTCCTGAAGCCAAAAAGCTCTCTCACAAATCCATAACATCACAAAAGAAGATTCATTCGAGAGTTAACGTCAACCGAGCAAAACCGAAAAGACTGACCTGACACCATCTTGCCTTGGCCTTACTCCTATTGGTGCAGACCCATATATGTGAATTGCCACACTTAGTGCACTGAATGCGCCTCGACTCCTCAGAGCAGTAATCTGGAGAATCCTGCTTGAATAAGAGAAGCTTTTGAGATTTTTGTCAATATAGTTATGACTTTGCATCAGAGAATTGACTCAGCCACCAGGATTGGCTTAAAGACATACAAATTTCTGCATGAGGGGATCTACTATCACAGCATATGCAGACAGGCATTGATTGCATTCGAAGAACACACCTCCTGCTACTTAAAAAATTCTTACCCTACTTTTCCATTTGTAGTTTGCCCCTGGAATCACCTCACCGTACTTTATAAATTAATTCTCTCATTAACAAAATGTAAAATCAGCATGCATGGACAACACCATGTGAAATTTCTCCTTAGAACCCAAATTTCTATAATATTAGGGCAGAAAACTAATATTGTGAGACCCAGTGTTCTATTATGAATTCAAAAACAAGATTTGCATATACTACTAGTGTTTTGCAAACATAAATGTTTTTAAGTATTCCTTTCTACATTGTTTTAAACCCGGCCCGGCCCGGCTGGTTGAATTGGTTCAACCAAGACCCGGGGCTTTCACCGGGCTGGATTACCTGTTTCACTATTCACCGAGAACCCTAAAAATTGGGATAATGACCAGCAAACAATTGAAGACCTGGATGTTAGGGCTTTTGAAGGGAAAGTGCCTGTGAGTGCAATGGTGGCAACGGAGTTGATTTCTGGTGAGTGAATCGACCGAAAATTAAAAAAAAAAACAAGCAGCGGCAACAGCTGGCTTTTGTCAGTGATTGGCAAGGCTAACAGGGATGGGGTGAGGTGGGTTTTGGTTGGGAGGCAGAGGAGAGTATTTTGGGGGTGATGGGGAGGGTTGTGACGCCGAAGTCAGTGAAATCTGCTCAATTTCGACTAGATCTTGGGTAGATTTTTTAAGAAATGAGCTTAAGGGATGATCAAGATTGCATTTAGGGTGTCGCCGCCGCCAACCAATCGACTGCCAATTTGCATTTGGGGTGTGTTTGCTAAATTTCAAACCTGTAGAGACTTAACAGTGATTTTCAGGGGTGTATTTGCTGAATTTTAAAAATTGTCACCCGGTTTGACCGGCCGGGCAACCAGGGACCCGGCAACTTCGCCGGGTTTCACCCCGGGTTGGGTTTTAAAACATTGCCTTTTTATGAATTTTTTTGCAACCACTTTGATGCTTGTCAATATAGCCAAGAAATACAAATGAAAACCAATACCATGTGCAATTACCTGCCGTGAAGCCCCATATGATTTCTGACAAACACTCTTAGTCCTCAGCTCTTCCTTCCTCAATTGCTCATCATAATCTCTCTTTTTTGTCAAATCGGAAAGCACCTACAAATTTATACTCATAGTAAGAGCAGAAAAGAAAATCACTCCTGCCTATTAAACTAATTGAGATTTCATTTTAGTGATACAAGAGATGAAACCACAAAACTCAAAAAACAAGCAAATAGAAGAACATTCTATATATTGCTTTATACCTCATAAGCACATTGGAGTTTCTTAAACGAATCACTAGCCAAAGGACTTCCCATGTTTTTATCAGGATGAACAAGCTTGGCCTGCAAAACATAAAATTGAAAATAATCAGTAAGAGCACATGCATGAACGCAAAAACATACAAAGAACTAAAATTAACTAAATGTTGATGAACAATGTGATTCTATTCCACAACATATACCATACTTAATTAATTTGACTAAATAGGAAAATGAATCCCATTTGTTCCTAAAAACAAATCTTTGAAAGGAGACTTGCATCATAGTGCACTTTCAATTGAATTAGTAAGGGCAACTTCCAACTAATTCATTATTTTTAAAAATAACAATCAAAACTGAAATCTGTAAAGAACAACAGTGACCAATAAAATCTAAATTTACCAAAAGAGACATGAATACATCTCTAACAACAAAAATTAGCCATACCTTCTTCCGATATTCCTTTTTCAAGAGTGTGGCATCAATTTTCTTTTGGCGAGGAAAACCTAATGCTTCATAATGATCCATACAATTTAATATTCTTTTCATCTCATCAGCTGAGGTTATTTCTTCTCTCACAACCTTTTTAACAGAAGTCTCTTGTTGGTTAGTAATTACAAATGAAGTAGCAGTTGACTTGCTGGATGATTTGCATGAGTGCAATTTTTCAGGTTCATCAGTAGGAGTAGAGAATTCACATCCTCCAGAGAACTCATCTTCTGTGACTGTTTCTGATTCTTTCGGCTCCTCACAGCGTGCGTTTTCACTCACATTATCACAAAATTGAAGCAAATAATTCAACAGATCATTAGAGACAAACGCAAGGTTTATTGCGAGGAAAACACCAAACCATCCAACTCGAACTTTGACACAATAAAGAGCATAAATAGTTGCCATTAAGACCACGAACCGCGCATGATTTAGGGAAAACAAATAACCTGCATTTAAAGAGTAAGAGTAAAATATCTTAAAATTGACAGAAATTGAGCAGGACAAATGACAAATATAAGACATGTATGTCCCAATTTCCAGAAAAACTTCAAAGGATCATGCACACAAGGAGACGTCTTTAATCAAGGGAATGCAGAAATGCAGCATGAACACAACATACACTTCCCATGCCATTGTATGCTTACTAAAGGCACTCTTTTTAAAGCATAAATGCATTTGCACTTGTTATTGTGGAGTCAACCAATTACTGATAAATTGATTTCCCCTTAGAATAAGTCAGGCTATAGCTACAAATTTCCCGCTGCCAAGACCATTGGGTCTAGTGATGAATGTAAGCCAAGTTTAAAAGAAATCTCTAATAAATTAGACAAACAGGAGAACTCGTGTACAAAAGCAAAATTTAGTGAGTAGAAAAACCATGAGCAGAAAATGCAAGCCATAGAGGACACCAAGAAATTGAGTCAATGTCATGTTTGTAAATAAATAATGGACCCACTGAAAAGAAGAATACACAAACAAACATTCAGTGTATACTTCATTCTATTCCAGTTTCTGTTTCCTTTTACTCATATTCTGAAGAAAATGATTTACTGCTTTGCGCTAGTATAATGAAGAATGAAGTTTACCATCAATTCTCTAAATCCAATTTTCTTATTAAGTTTGACCACTTCTTTTGCCTTTCCAAAATGCATATCAAGTCATCTAACATTGACAACAAGAACCATCAACTCTCCATCATACTTCTTTCAGTTACCACTGGGATATCAGCCTAACTTAAGATCTAACAAAAAGTCGCCTTTTCAAGCCATCTTTCTTTAGCATACTGAAGGCATTACATATCTTCCTCTTTTTTTTCTCCCATGTAGCTATGATAAATATCATATGCTATATCATTCCAATCACCAAGGGACAAAAAAAAAAAAATAAAACAAGATACCAAAGGAGAAAAATGGAAAAGGAAAATGCCATCCAAGTCTTCCAGAAAATATTCATTCTCACAGGAGCAGTACAAGTCAGTGATATTTCTCTTCCAGAATCTTGGGAGATGCAGACACTGTAATGTTCTAAGATTATTATTATTATTATTTTGGTAGGTCTGTTCTAAGTTATTGCTGTAAACTGAGTTAATATTTCCTCTTAGAAACAAATTCCACACCATCCTGTAAATATCCCTTCCATAATTCAATGATGCAAGCTGCAAACAATAATCTGCTTCACAGATTGCAGATGACACTTAAGAATATATAACTTAAACATATGCAGCTAAGTTATGGAAGTCTCTCATTCCAAAACCATGTATACTTGAACAGACCGAGTTGCAACCCATATCTAAGTTAATCAAAACTATTAATCTCAAGTACCTGTTTGTTACGATAATAAGAGAGTCAGGCAAAATCTTCATCCTGTGGTCAGTAGAATATTCAGGGTGAAAGCCTCTGCTCATACACATACATTATATGCAAAACATTTATCTTGAGAGTTCAACAAAGTTTTCAAATTGCAATACATGTCAACTTCCTCTAAACTCAACATTATGACAATTGGAAAGGTTTTACATACATTGATAGACATACAAAAACGTATTAATATTGGAATAAATATGTAAACTATACCTTACATCTAATGAAAAACAAATAAAATAGAGCAAGAGACAGCAAAAAACATTAATTCATAGAGAAAAATTGCTTTGTATTTCTGAAGTAAAATATACAATGCAGTATAATCAATGCAATAGCTAAAACATCCAAATGGCATTGAATTACAATATTAGGCAAAAGAAAATGATAAACTATTTATGAGCAATTGCACTATGAACATTAAAACCACAAAATCCAAGGGCCAAGAAAAAAGGCATACCTCCAACTATAAACAACGTTCCAGTTATCCAAAAGTTAGCATACATCCATAAAACCAAAATACCAAACAAGCCTACAATAAAAAGCCCAGGAGTGTAACCCAAGTACTGAACAGCAGCTCCAGCAGCTCCCTGGATCATTGGAGCCAATTGTTAGCCCGAGTTATTCATGTTTAATTTTAATAAAATGATATTTAATTAGATAGGTGCAATTGCACAAAGCCAATGCAACTATAAATATCATTTACGTCAACACATATCCACTGATGTCATCTGCTACATGTTTTCACTTCAATACTAAGTTTCACACCCATAGTCATCAGCAGAACAACTATTTCCAACAGTCAAATAATTTGGAAGCATGAAAATATTGAGAGGTGGAAAAACCAGGCATATAATATAACAATATGAAAATTCTCAAAAAAGAAAGATAAGGCACAGTAATGTGTAATTAAACTCAACGATGGAGTTTTGTTCTCCAAATAAGAAATTAGATAAATTAAATGTTGAATAGGAACTAAAAATAAAATATCACTCAATTATTTAAATTTTTCAGATTGAAAGGTTGCCCTTGTGTATATATATAAGAAAATTTATTCCAAGATTCCATCCCAATCAAAATACCACTAGTCCTGTCCTAGACTAGAGATCTAAGCCATAAATGTAGAGCATGTTTCTCCAAAATTATATACCATTTATTCATCCTAGGAGAAATGTTCAAACATGTCAAAGCCCTCATCAAACTGAAACTAGTAACTATACACAAATAAAGGTTAAATTTCACAACATTATTTTAGCCTATGAGGAACTTGCAAGTATAATAAGGCTCTCAACATATTGAGCTAGCATATGTGCAACAAATAAACATGGAAAAGAGACAGAATAAACAATGAACCACAGAAAGATTTGAAACATGTTGAAGGGAACAATAGATGCCTGATTGAAAAGACTATAGATGTTTTAAACAACTTTATCACAGAGAGTTTGCCACAGTTCCAATCCACATAATCTAGGGCACTCAACTGTAAAAATTACCAAATTAAAAATAATAACAATAATAAATTAATGAACTGATGATATCAAAACCCAAAAAAGCTACTGCCGACTAACATTTATTAACACATCACAAAACAATTCCTCCACAAAACAATAAATTTATGGAAACGTATTGATACATACCCACTTAAAATAAATACATAAAACTACACAAGGAAACCAAACTAAGATTCGAATCTTGAACACTTATTTATGAGATCAAACGAAAAAGCAACAAGGTACGAAGAATCAAGAACATACCATACAGAGAAGTACATAGAGCAAGCAAGACATAGAAGTCAGACTAAGAAAGCAGCTCCACATTATAATCAACAAGGAAGAAGAACCCAGTTTGACCATTGACTGAAAGCCCCTCACAAAACAATTCCTCCACTGAACCACCAACAACAGCAGCACCATACATAATTTTGCAAAGCCACGGCAAACCATCGGCCAATGCCGCTCTATAAACACACCCACTTTCTCCCTGAAACAACCCAGCCCCACTCGTGCTCGGGAAAACACGTTTTTCTGAGATTGCAGCCATTTCCAGCCTTGCTTCACTAGCCCTATATCCTCCATATCACCAATACAATCAAAAAACTACAAACAATGAATCGTAAAACGTGTTCTTCTCATAGTTGACGCCACTATCAAACCCTGAACTTAGCTTGATCTACCAAGATTACAAAAATGTCCGGTGATTTCACAGACTTCTCGCAAATAAAGAGCCCAAAAGAAGAAGATACTGAGAACCCATGTGATGAATATAAGAAGAGATTAGAAACAAAGCTGAGAACCCATAAATTGAGTCACGTTCAACGCTAATTTGCTTCACATGTACGTTTCCATAAAGCAAAAAAAAAAAAAAATGGTTCAAAAAAGCCAGAGAAATGAGAATCAATTATACCCTTTTCAACACCACTGTCGACTCTCTTTCTACAAACCCACTTGAATCCAAAACCACCCACAAGCCAGAAGCCCTCCTCCTCTCAGGGGAACTAGATCGAACATTTGGAAAACAGAAAAAATAAGCAAAAAAATACCAGATTAGAGGAACAGTAGAAGAGGAGGAAGCAAGTAGAAGAGTTAGGTTGAAGAGTAAGTGTGGAAAGAATGGGTTAAAGTGAAAGAGACAGGAAAGAAAAGTGAACAGGACAGTATTTGTATTGTAATGTATTGAAGGGGGAATGTGGGGGAGAGATATAAAAAAACCCTAGGTTTTGATGGTGGTGTATCAGAAAAAGAGAGTAAAAAAGTGTTAAAAAAGTTGGGTTAAAGAAAGAAAGAGAGAGACAGGAGTGAGAAGAGATGTTGGGCTTAGTTGCAGAGGAAAGAGAGAGACAGATTGTTTGACATCATTTACTTTGTTTCATTTTTAGGATGGCTGGATTGATGAATGAGAATTGTTGAGTAATAAATATTCCTGGGACCCTCTGCTTTTCTTTCTTTTGTAAGTGAACAGTGCGGGTCGGGTCGGGTCACATGGTTTGATATCTATCCATTAATCAACTATTTTGATACACATTTAAGAAGTGAAAACTATTTTGGTCATGGATAATAAGATTAAATAATCTAAACTTGTCTCAATGTTTCTTACATTATTAGTCAATCTAGATATACTTTTAGAAAAAAACAAAAATAAATAAAATTAATGATTGAAGTTTGTCGTTGTTGATCTACTCAATAATTTTACTATCAAGCGTATCGAGAATATCATTAACTATCACGATAAAAAAAGATGATATATGTTTAATATAGTTTATAACTCTGATGAAATTGATATTTTTAATAGTGATATTATTAAGGAAACAAGAGCAAGACTATTTGTAAGAGTCACACAAGCCTGACATGAGAGTTTTTAGGTTACTATTTATACATAGGATTACCTTGATAAACATGAGGGCTACTTGGGTTGGAAAATTCAAAAATACAACGGTAAGGATTCTGAAGTGGACAATATTATATTTAGGGGTGGACAGGTTTGGGTACCTGCCCAAATCCCATGGAACCGGAACCAGAATTTGAAACACAGGTTTCGGTTCCGATTTCAAGTACCTGGGAAAATTATGATTACTCTCTACTATTCACAAAAATGTATAAAAATTATAGTTCAATCTGATTCCTTCCCAAGTACCTGAGTCTTGGTCCGGTTTCGATTCTACTTTCAATTCTTGATTCCTGGTTCTTGTAGTGGTGGAACCGGAACCAGAATCACATAATACCAGTTCTAAAAAATTAGAACCAGAATTAACCCCATGAGAGTAAGTTTCGGGTAGGAACTAGAACTGGAACCTTGGGTACTCGTGGGTTTCAATTCTACCCTAATTTTTTGCCCACCCCTAATTATATTTGGGGAGCTTAGGTCGTTACCATTAATATTAAAGCAAAAATATGGTAAAATGATGGATGAGCCTCCCATAAGGACATATGGTTGTAAAGGGTGATTTGTGATGAGACATCCTTTCTTAGGTATGTTAGAGTAAAATCATGTGTAAGAATCTTAGATTATGGATATGAAAGTTTTTAGGTTGATACTTAACACTTAGAATTCTTTTGATAACCAAAGGGCTTTTAGCCGCGATGGTGGTTGAGTCTTGCACATCATGTGAATGTGTGATCCCTATGGGTGATAAAACAAAAATATTATACCATAGACTTATTAATTTCTTAGTATAATATTTCATTCTTTAGTTAAAAATGTGTGCTAAGTGATTAACAACCATAATTAGAAAGTAATTGGAATTTTTTTTTTTTTTTTTTTTTTTTTGTGACTGGGGATGTTTGGGTCAGCTTACGCGCACCTCAACTAATCTCCCAGAGCTCTGAAGTTAACAGTCGGATAAATTCTCTTAGTGGTCACCCCTATTAGCAACTCAAGTAGATCGAACTCAAGACCTCTTAAGTAATACACCTAAGAGTCCTAGTTGACTGTTGGGTCATCCAGTGGTAGTTAAGTAATGGCAATTTTTTGTTGAACATTTCATACTTAAATGTCATTTAAATATTACTCTAATTTATTGAATAGAAAATATCTTAGATGTATCTAATAGTATCCTTTTAATCTAATTAAAACTTATTTTCCAAAAGACAATACATCACATAAGGTTAGTTTGGCGTGTAAGTTATAATATAACGGTTGACTTTAATATATTTTTTTATTGTTTTGAGAATTCAAGAAAATTATTCTTTTATTGTTTAACCAATATAATGATAATCAACTATCAAAAGAGACATATACTAAATCTTATGCTGAAGCTTCAATTCCTAGTGAGCAACATGTTTTTGAATTTCAAAGAGTTGAATCTCCAAAGGTTTTGGGTTATATATTACCCTTGAACATGATGTAGGACTATGTCTTCCGATATACACATGTTTTATTGACCAGGAAGATAACTATTCAAAGAGTTTATATTCTCTCAGTATGGAAAAATATCGACCTAGGGTGATGCTGATCATACCAAAAGCTTAAGCATTTACAACTATGAATGTAAACCCATAATCGATCAACACCACTATCGATGTCCATAAGATAGAGAGTTTGTTATATCCCACATCACTTAGTTTATAATGTTTAGGTCCACCTAAACTTGTTTTTGGTGAAATACGCTTGCGTGAAACTCAAAAACATGTCTGAGCCCAAAATAGATAATATCTTGATAATGGACTAGGGTGTTTCTCTCTACCTGTCAAAAATTGGACATTATCTAAGTTAAGAGCATGTATGGACTTAAAACAGACAATATCTTAATAATAGACCAAAAGTCTTTTGTATTTACTGGAGTTTTGTCACTTGGAACATCACAATCTAAGTACAATTACTTATGTAGTGATAGATGGTCAAAAACCATTTCTTGTATTGATTGATGGCTATAGGTGGAGCTTTTAATAAGCATATTTGTCAAATACCAAATTTACTTTATAGTTTTTAGTGTTGGTCATGATTTTAACTCTTTTTTTCTTGACCAAATTGCGTGACACCATGAGTGAAAGTAGAAGGATTGGTTATCCTCCAACTGCCATTATAGTGTACACAACCTTTCCCTAATGCCCAACATGGTTTTTTTGATTTTGCACATGAGACAAGGACGTAAATCTTGCAACAACCAAAATGAGATTGGAATGACCATATTTGTTGGTGATTTGTGATTGAGTTATAATTTGACTATGATTTTTTTACATTACAAGTCCATTTGTTTGTAGAGGACGAAACACATATCTAACAGCATGGGCAGTCGAGAAGATGAAAGAGCGAATTAAAAGGGCACCGAATTTTTCAATCAACTTCTCATATTTGACATTTATTGGTATCTTACCCATGTATGTAAGTGAGACTAGTATTGTCCACTATCTTCCATTGCCCACCATAAGTTGCCCAAATCACCATTTGCATATTCTTTACAATGGAAAAATGTCAAAATAATAATAATTAATAATGTTGAGGAATTAATTAGCAATCTAATACACTAAACAACATAGATCTAAGCATGAAATTAACATAAGAAAGTCCAAAATGAGTATTTACAAAATTTTTGTACCCAAAAGAAAGAACATGGTACTTAAGTGAAAATCTTGTTTTCATAGCTTTAATTCAACAAAGTTGTGTTAAATTATGGATGATGTTGGAGGACAGAATAAAGTTAAGATGAAGCTATATTTGTCATAGTGTTCAAGTCCAAAGAAGCATTTGATTGTTATTTGTCCTGGGTTTTGAAGGTGGTTAATTTTAAGAACGCCAAAAATTTGGTCAAAATTTTAATACCCCTATATTAACTGTATTTATCATTAACCTCCAAAATATGGTAAATATTGTCAATTACCTTGATTTTCATGTGCATCAATTAAAGTTTTATATTTTAGAGTCTAGTTTTTGTGTTACTATTTAAGATCTCACCTTTCACATCACCTTCTTCCACCACAGAAATCAATGGAATGTAAGAAGCTTTTATTCAATACCTAATTCATTGTCATGGTCCATGGAATTAATCGGTTTATAACTAACCTTGACAATTAATATGTTTGGAATAAAAAATATCAATCTCAAAAGTGTAAGTCTAATATTAACCTAAAACCTAAAAAACTATACCCAATTGAGGCCCTACCACGGTGCAGGAGTGATAATCTTACACTAATATTTCAGATTTTAACATTAGGGAACAGTTATATATAAAAAGATCAAGGTTTGATCAATTATTGAAGAAACTGTCCCATAGCCTTTAGATTTGTTATTAGGAACTATTTTGTCACCCTTATTTAGGATGAGATCTCCCAGGGGGAAAATTAAATAAAACCAAAAAGATGAAAATATCACAACATCAAAACTTTTCTCTAATTCACCAAACTTGCTGCATTTACAAGATAGTTACCTCAGACTAAATGACTTGTATGAACTATGAAAAAGTATAAACAAACACACGATTGAATAATTTACATTGGATAACATGCCTCAAAAACCCAAAATTAAGAACTAAAAATTAATTGACAAATTTCCTTTCAATCCATGTTTAAGTGCTTCTATCATTTGTATTAAAGGTTGAGTAACTTGTGGCTTCAGATGACAAGTTTGGAGTATCTGGGTTGTCCGAGCTATTGTCAGGAGATGTATTCTTTGGTTCCATCTGAGTGTTTTGGGGACCTCTTACTTTGAGGTCCATGAAATCAGTGATTAGTCCCGGCTTTGTTATTTTTTTTTCATTAACTGCTTTCTCACCCGTTAACATCTTGACGACTGATGACATGGTTGGTCGGAGCTTTGGAGTGTCTTGAGTGCAGAGGAGAGCGATCTTTAGGAATCGACACGCCTGCTCAGCGTCAAAATCCCCGTTCAATGATGCATCCACCAAGTCCAACCAGTTCCCTTCGCTCATATAAATCCCATGTCTACAACAGAAGAAATCACATGTTATGAACAATGCACCATCTAAGTGTAATCTGTCATTTGCATTACTTCAAAATAATCCATCCCAACATAAATGAACACGTTAATTTTCATCATAATCCTCCATAAAATATGTTTTTTTTTTTCATTATTTTCTACAATGCATTGGGTCCCCTCATCATCAAGCCTAGTTATTAATATTTATATATAGAGGTCAACTTCAAGATACATATGCCATACCCTTGACTTTGAACAAGTCATATGCTTTGTCATTAATTTTACCAGGATTATTTCATAAGAACTTAAAAAGGAAACTTTCTGCGGAAAAAAAAGTCCCACAATGTGGTAGTACCAGACTACCAGGTCAATGCCCTTTTTTTTTTTGGGTAAGTCAATGGCCATTTATTGCAAACCCTGAGTTTTTTTATTTCGATTATAAACACTGACCACAGTAGTAGGAGAAAAAAATTCATACCTGTTCTAAAAGATATTGTTCTTCGATTGGCAACCGCATATTTGTGTTACATCTCCCGCTGACTATTTCCACAACAAGGACACCAAAACTGTAAATATCTGCTTTCCTTGTTAATTGCCCTCTTATCGCATACTCTGGTGCCAGATAACCTCTGAAATAACAAAGCAAATGTGAATAATGATAAATAATATTTATTGAATATCATAAAGAGAGAGGAATAAGTTTTGATAATTTTGATCAACGTATAGAAAAGTTAAATTTCCATCACACTACTGGACTATAATATGTATATCAAACATTTCCAAACAGCTTAGATGCTATCAACAAGTGTAAGATGTAATGCACAATTTCAACAAGGTAACAGGAAAGTTGGAACTTACATTGTTCCAGCCACACGAGTGCTAACATGAGTCATGTTGGGCGGGATAAGCTTTGCGAGACCAAAATCTGAAATTTTGGGTGTCAGGTCTTTGTCAAGGAGAATATTACTTGCTTTAATATCTCTATGAATAATGTGAGGTCGTACATCCTCGTGAAGGAATACAAGCCCTCGTGCAACCCCAATGCAAATTTTAGCTCTTGTCTGCCAATTAAATTGGATGTTACTCTGGCTATTGCCTACACCTGAAAGTGAAATGTTTCCAGAGCACTCAAGTTCAATTCAATAGAAAAGGAAATTAAGGTATGCATAGTCTAAACCCACTGAATGGGATAGAAGTCTACATAACATTATTATTTTCATACTATGATATTATGAGCTACATAACAAATGGGAAAAAGAAATATGGCACAGACGTATTCCTGAATAAAAACTATATTTTCAAGATGCAACTACTTCATGGTATTGGTATCCAGCATTGCTTAAATAAAATAATGGTAGGAAAAAACTATATTCAGAAATTACCGAGAAGTGTTTGTGCAAGGCTATTATTCTCAAGGAAGTTGTAGACTAAGATTCTGTGATTTCCTTCGACACAGCAGCCATAGAGCTTTACTAAGTTTTCATGCTGTATTTCTGAAATCACCTGAATCTCTGTCAAAAATTCCCTGACCCCCTGTCTTGATTCAGCTGAAAGAACTTTAATGGCAGCAATTTTCCCATCCTTAAGGCGTCCCTGACCAATAAATAAATTTTTCACATGTCATTTCTTTGAACAAGAGGGAAAAAGGAATTTCAAAACTAAACCACAACATCAAAATGGATATGAGGTTACCTTATATACAGAACCAAAACCACCCTCTCCAATTTTGTTAGCCGGACTAAAATCTCCAGTGGCAATTCTTAATTCTTTGTAAGTGTAGAGTTTAGCATTGTGTATGCCTGAAAGTTCTGTTCACAAATAAACCTGATTAGAAGTTTGTATTGGCATGACAAAATACTTTTGAAAGTAAAACATAACAGAATGTCATTTGTTGCATGACAAAAATATCTTCGGCTTGTTTTGCAATTTACCATCATCGACTTCGAAAGACTGCTCTCTTGAAGAGTCACTCCTACCGAATAAGCAAGAAAAAAAAGGCATAACTGTATAATACACCAGTGACCAACTTATCTACTGACAGTCAAGCTGCTGCTTCAAATTAAACCACTTCCACGCCCTGAGAAATTGCATCATTGAAAACACAAATGTCAATATAGATACATAACTCTGCCAACAAAGGACGTCAAAGGAATGCAAGAAGATGTAAACTTCAAGTAATCAGCTACACCAGTTCACAGTATTAGCAAATCAGGCAATAATAACAACAAAAATCACATAAATTGTCAAGGAATTCAAGGTCACAGAAGAATAAGACTCATTAGCACTTTCCCCAGAAAGGCTGCACCCCTTATTGTATCCATGCCATCATCTGCCAACCTCTCTCGATCTGTAAATGTTTCTATTCTCATTGATGATGAAGGGAAAAAAACTTGACACTCACCCAATAACTGAATCGGATTAGGCGGCATATTCAACTTATATAACATATACTAAACTCCAATACCATCAACTCTTTTGACTGACCAACTTCTGCCAAGCACAGAGAGCCGAACAATAGTACAATACCAACTAATTATGCCAAAAGTATCACTAATTACCTCCAAAGGTCCCCAAAAATGTCCTCCCAAAAAATGCACAATTGTGGATTTCTCAGGACGTATATTGAATCACCAAAATATTAATTTGTTAGATTCCCCAAATGATAAATTTTTTCCCCTTGCCAAACCAATGCTGACAGAAGATGCCCAGACATTGAATTCAGATATTACAACACTCAAATAAATAATCAAAGTTCATGCCTATGAAGCATTGCCCATAAGAATTCCACCAAGAAAAAACTCTAGTTGACCAAAACTTTCTTAAGTCTTTCAATTATACAAGTTTCTAAACTAGGAATTATAATTCTAGCAGTCAGAATTCATTACATATCTGAAGCCAGTCATAAGATCCGGGTCAAATACAGTGACCCGATTCCCCATACAATATACATTCCACAGTCAAACCGAAGCCATAGAATTCTAAACACAATCTTTGAAACATGAAATTAAATAAACAAAAAAGAAAGGAAAACCATGAAGACTCCAACTTATGGGAAATGTTCAATATAGCACAAAAGCACCAAAATATCAGAACAAATAAACCATTTCACACACAAAAACTAAAAAGAAACCAAAAGGCTCAGAAGACAGAATTAAATTACAAAAAAGTTAAGAGCAGAGAACTTGAAAAGAAAATAAATCAAACACAATTGATTCCGAAATGGATTTGATCTCATTTTGATCAAAAGTCCACCCAGGTGGTTAAAAGCATAAAGAAAACGAAAGCAAAAACAACAGAAAATGAAAGAAGGAAAGAAAAAGAGAGAGAGAGAGAGAGAAGAACTGACCTGAAGAGCAGAGAGAGAAGAAGAAGAAGAAGGAACAAGGCAACGGTATGATGATGATGATGAGTATGAAAGAGAGATATGAAAGAAGAGGCGAGTGAGAAAGGAACAGTCTTGGTAAAGTCCACGAAGGAAAGGTTACGGCTTTGGAAAATTCAATCTAAAAATAAGTTGTAATAAAAAAAAACATAGGTGGGAATGGAAGATCGAGATGAGGATGAAGATGGAGAGAGAGCCAAGACTGACTCTGACTTTCAAAATCACAACTTGAATTTACAAGTGCAAGTATAAATACTCCATCCTTTTTTTGGGTTATGTGAAGGAAGGAGTAAACGTCAACACAGACAACGTCATGAGACTCATGACTCAGTCATTTGCTTTTGTTTTCCCACCTGTATTTAATTATTAATTATTGGGTGGGTCCTTTTTGTATATTTATGGACCATGTTATTTCTTTTTTCTTTTTTTTGGATAATTGGAGTGTCCTTCTTATCTAATTTTATAACACAATCTGTGATATTTATAATATAAAAGGTTTTACAATCTTAATAATATTTATTTACAGGTGTATTAGATCAAATAAAAATTCAAGCCAATCAAAATGTATGTAGTATATTAAAAATTCAAACCGATATATAAATTCGGTTGGCTCATTCAAGTTAATAATTGTTGTTCTAACTTGTGTCCTCTCCAAATTAAATCTAATTTTTTTAAATTTAGATTTAATTCACTCGTCTAGAAGAGATAATTCAGTTTCAAATGTCATATTAATTTTTAGAAAATATTAAAAATACTTCTAATTAGGTTGTTTTTTTTTTTATTTGTAAAGGATTTGGTTTATATATTTTATTATTTTTTAGGGGTTTTATGATATTTTAGGAAATCTTTTGATCTCGAGCTATCTCTTTGGAGACAATGAAATTAAATTTGTAATATTAAATTCTTTTTATATGTAAGTTTGTGAGCATTTAACCTTTGTTTGTTAAAGTCAACAATAAGTAACTGTCTTTTTTTTTTTTTAAGATTTCAGGTTCATGTTGAATATAATAATATATACAACGGAATATCTACAATAAATTCCGGCAGATTCGTAGGCTCATTTTTTTTAAAAGAATAATAATAGAAATTATTTATTTATTTACTAATTAATAATAATTTGATATTTTAAGCAAATGGCAGATCAGAATCAGATGGCTCTTCCTGCCCGTTAACGTTACATACGATGGCGGTAAGGAATGGCCTCCCCGTATTTAAATGTTACTAATTTTGCCTAGGTTTTGATGTTTCCTTATCCTAAGTATATAATATGTATGCTCAATCACATTGTGATCCCCTAACTATCGTTAATGATTATTTACCTTTGATTTTGGAAAGGCTCGATATCACCCCCAATGAGGTCTCTATCTATCAAAATTATAGTTTGACCAAGATTTAAAGTTAGTTAAAACTTCAATCTTTTAATTAATCTTCATTGCAAAAACTCTAACCATTTATAAACTAAATTAATAAAACAATTAATCTTCTTTACGAAAAAAAAAAAAGAAATAAGAAAAAAAAACTCTAAATGAAATTAATGAAAAAACTCCTTCCGCCGCACAATATACCGAAACAAACCCATTCTTCAACCATAATAAAAAAAATAACGTAAAAGTGTTTATATATATAATCACAAAACCTGAAAAATATCATATTTTAATGCTTAGAAAATGTGACAACAAGAAGAGGAGAAGGAGAAGGTGGCGGTAGCCAAGCCTTGAGGCCAAGCAACAACAATCTGGCTAAGCCAAATCAATCGATCATCGATAATAATGTAATATTTCTTTTGTGATTTTGGTAAATTTATAATTATTTTATGCTGGTTTTAAACTTTTTATAGTTTTGTTGGTTGTATTTGGGAGAGAAATATATTAAGGTTTCATTTCTGTTAAATAAGATGTAAATTGACATGATTACCTTTTAATAGTTAACTTTTAATCGATGAAGGTAGAAAATACCCATGTAGGGATGATGTTACATGTTTTCAAAGCCATAGGTGGGAAAGTGTTCTATCACAATATATAAGGTGCCAAAATGTCATTCAGGCCCTAAGGATATTAAAAGAGTCCGTATTAGGATAGTACCTTTTATTTTATATTGTTACTTTTTTTTTTTTTTATATTTGTTTGACATTAATAAATTAGAATAAAAGAAAATTTGAACCAATAGGCAATAGCGACGACGTTTTGGTAGAATTAAACATTTTGTTAACAACGTGTAAAAGAGACCTCAAATCTAGAAGTAGAAATATTTTGACTAAGAATTTCTTCAAATCGGCTTTGAGTCTAAGAAAGGCTGCCTTGATTTGTTTATTTTTTAATTCTATTGTGTGTAGCGTGTTCATTAATTAAACCAAATTGAAAATAGGGGCGAATTATTTTTTCACCTTAGGTTTGGCAAAAACATAGTTGATACCCTTAGTTTTGAAAACTATCAACATTCCACCCAATTTTCAATTTCAAATGTTAAAACTAACGGTTAAAGGATATTTTTGTCCTTTTTCACCACATATTTTAGCTTCTTAAACCCTAAACCTAAGAATTAACAACACAAAATTATAAAGTAAAAAAAAAATGCAATAGGTTGCTACCACAAGGTCCTTCACCCCCATTCAATTTTCCACCTTCTATTGTCATTACCCCTCCACCTCAAGCTTCTAGCGCCACTTTCCCCTCCACATATTTTGTTTCGAGTTTGAAATTTTTTTTATTTTTTTATTTTGAATGTAAAATTATTTTGGTCTATATGTTAATTGTGGTGTGAAAATTAAAGAGGTGAAGAAAAGGGTGTTGGTGAAACTTTTGAGATTTAGATGGTTATTTCACAATTTTGTTAGCTTTTGCGGTTAAAAAATAATCATTTAGTTTATTTATTATCATAATAACTACGTATCTATAAGGGTAAAATGGGTATTCAGTTGGTCAAAGCTGGTCAAGGTGAAATTCATTTGGGGTGTAACGTTGATGATTTTTTGATACTGAGGGTATCAATTATCTGCACAAAAACCTAGGGTGGAAAATGATTCGGCCTTCAAATAATAAATAAGTATTAACTTTACCGAAAATTATTAATAAGGTAGATGGAGCCAGCCAACCACCCCTATTTATTTGGCGTCAAGATAATCCTCTCTCTCACCCATGCAAGTTTAATACTTTAATACGCTAAAAAAATCGGTCGAAAGTCAAAATTGATTCTAAAAGGCCAAACAAAAGTGATTTTTTTTTTTTTTTTAAAGCGCTTTTGGTGTTATCATCATAAATCATAATAGGGTAGGTAGGATAAAGGTAACAGTGCTTGGTGTAGATATAATTAATTTAATGTAATTTTTAAAATATCTCTCAAGGAATCTAGGTTGCTTTTTTTTTCCTTGTTGTAGGGACATTGTTTGGCCCCATTAGATAATTATAAGTCACACTACATGATTTTTATTATCAACTAAGCTATTTGGTGGGGGACAATTTTTAAATAATTGAAGCATAATTCTTGTAGCTTCTAAATTAATAGTATGTTGTAGAAATAAGTTAATTTATATTCCATGAAGTTCATTTTTTAAATTTGTGGTGCTTTTGAAAAGTTACATATATAGTTGAAGTAGACATTATGATAAAAGGATTAGGGAAAAAGGTAAGGGAACTTTTTATAATTGCTTTTAGAATCTCACATTTCACATGCATCTCATGTGTACAATGGAGTGCATGTGCAGCTATTTGTAGCACGTTCAGCCGCCACTTAGGACCAATTAGATACATTAATAGATGAGCAAATAACTTTTTTCCACCCAAGATTTACCTTAATGATTTTTTCACCCAAAATATCGCTTTCCTAGCCAAAGTTTATATTCTATTAATACTCAAAATACACTTCATTTTCTCAGTCGGCGTTCAACGAGTTACCAAGAACCAAGATACAAGAGGTTTTGTAGAGTGGATGCCAGTTGATTGAATAGTGGTAACTGATTGAATGTTCGCCACCGAAATCAATCGAAAATCAGTTAAAAACAAGAAACACTAGATTTGCGATGGCCGACAATCAGCAAGAAATCAAGTGTTAGAGATATAAGAGTTTTGTAGAGAGGAGATTGGAGATTCAAATGGTGATGACAGAGAGAATTTTCACCTCCAGAATCAGTTTTCGGTAGTAAAGAAATATAAACTTAGGGTGAAAAAAATGGTATTTTGAAACATTTTTGGTGGAAAAGTGTTACTAAGGCAAACCTTAGGTGGGAAAAGATTGTTTGTTTACTCTTAATAGATAGATATATCATATATGTAATTGTATAAGAAAATGTAGTAGTACTGAACGTGTTTAAACTATCTCGTTAAAAACCTTGTCAATTAAAGTTTAATAGATAAAAACGGGTCAAAAGAAAAAAGAGTACAATGGTCTTTTCTAAAAGATATACTCTCTTAATGAATGTTTTTTCTTATCATAGTGGAAAGACGAAGGAAAGTCGTTCATTTAGCCGCCGCATTATTTATGCCGTATATACATTTATATTTTTCCAAAGTTGATGTTGATAACATTTTTGTGAATAAATTTGTGTAATTATAGTTGGAGCATATTTGTTTGACCAATGGCGGTTCGAGAAATTACGTAAGAGGTACATCATAAGAATCTTAATAAATAACATTTTATATATAACAATTATTTTTTCAGTAAACAATATATTCCCACTCAAGGTTTAGTCAAACCCTAGTTGATTCTCTGGTTGTATTTATTATAGATTATCATCTTTAAACTAATATTGTTAGTGAATGCTGAAGGTGGTCGAAAACAATGAATGAGATCAGTAAGTGAAGGTATGGGTTTTGTAAAGGCGATTGTGGGGAGTTCAACGGTTGTCTTGGAAGTGATTTTAGACTTTATAATAAGTCGAAAAAAAGCCAAAAACCGCTGGCTTGGATGCTGCTAACTTGAGCCACTTTTTACTAACATGAGTCCTTTTTGGCCAAAGAAAGTGCACCACATTGCAGTGAAAAGTTAAAAATCTGTTAAAATAAAATAAACGACATTACTTTAAGGATAAGAATCTATAATAAATATAGCTAAGGGGGCGTTTGGTTTAAGGAATGTTGGATTACTGAAAAGTTAGATTACCTTGAAGATTATTGGAAATCTTTAGGAAAATGTGTTTGGTTAATTGATGGGTATATTATATTAATATGTTTGGTTGGAATGAATAAATTGATGAATATGTTATTTAAATTACTGAATTATCTTCTAATTAAAAATTATTATTATATAATTTTTTAATATTGATTATTATTTGGATTATGTAATCCCCCTACATTTAAAAACTTAGCAAAAACAACCTCATAATGAAAGTTTAGAAAATCAACAAAGCACCTCCACCAACCCAGCCACTACCGGTCGCTGACAACAGCCGCAGACCACCGGCAACTTAACGGCGCACGGAAGGCAGGAAATGACCTCCGTGCGCCGTATGGCCATTTTTGGCCAAAGGTCTAGCCGAAAATGGCCAGACGTGACGGCCAGATCGACGGATCTGACCGAAAATGGACATATCGATGCAGAGAGGCCATTTTCACCTTAGTGACCGTTTAGTATTGCGACGGTGGTTGCTGGCGGCAAGTGGGTGGGGGTAATGGCTTGGGTGTGCTGCAATTTATTTTGAATTCAGGGGTAATTTTGTTCAAAAAGTTAATTAATTAAGATGAAATAGTAAAAGCCATATTCATGTAAATAAATTTAAAAATAAGGGCATTATTGTCCTAAATTTTTTTAACAAGGGATATAATTGTAACAAAAAAAGATTACCTTAGTAATCTTAGAATACCTAAGAAAATGAAGGTAATCAGATTACCTCCAATATTATCAACAGTAACAACTATTGGTATTTGAAAATTACCGGAATCTTATATTACTTGACAACCAAACGTGGTAATCAAGTAATATAAAATAACATAACTCCAGTAATCCCACATTATCCCCAACCAAATGCCCCCTAAGGGTATCAACTTGTGATTTCGCAAACTTTGGGTAGGAGTATGTTGTTTGCTCTTATTATTTTATCAATGTTATAAAAATCATATATAAAATTTTATACTTACAAAATTTAATTCTTCAATATTTTTATAGTCATTATTAAGATATCAATAATTAATTCAATTTTTATATATGAATATTACTAACGAAAAAATATAACATAAAGACAAAATTTATCACATGGATGTTACTCTTTTTTAGTCTTAAAGTCTTTGACAGTGACTTGTGAAAAAAAAAAAAAAATTGATAATTGCTTTATCCTAAAGTATGAAATATTAAAAAAAATCTACTAAAGGTTTTAGGTATGTAAAATAATGTAAATCTATCTGTCGTTAAGTTTTAAATATTAAAATAAATGATTTAAAGATAATTTAATAATATTTACTAACTCCGTGACTGTACCTTGCAAGATTTAGCAATAAACCAAAAGTATGGAAAACATTTCTGTTTTTCAATATAAGGATAAAATTAGGAGTGTGCAAAACCCACCCGAACCAGACCAAACCGAACTGAGTGGGCATGTGAATGTGATTTTTTATGGGTAGTGTAAATGTAACATTATTCTTATATAAACCTGATAAACTCTGAACCAAACCAAAATATTTTTTATATATAATTTTATTATGAATATTTTTAAATTAAGATGTCAAAATTATAAAGAAACTCAGAGTCTTGTCTTGGTTGAAGAAACTTTCTTTTCATATCAAACAAATTAGTATTCGTACATTATTGTAAGCACTTTAACCAAACTTCATCTAAAAAGACAAATAGATTTAGACAGATTATAGTTGAAATTCAGCCGCCATGCTCTTCGTTTTTTTTGTTTTTTTCACACATTTCTTCCAAAATTTAATGTAATTATAAAATAATTCTCATTGAATCTAAGCAGCTTTTAATTTTTTAATTTTCATGTTTTAGGGACATTGCTTTTCGCCCCATCAAATAAATATAAGTTACATTAAATGATTTTTTATTTTTTAATTATCTAAGCCATTTGGTGGGGGACAGTTTTTGAACAATTGAAGTCTAATTGTTTTAGCTTCTAAATTAATACTATGTTGTAGAAATAAAATAAGTTATAGTATATTCGATGAAGTTTATTTTTTTAAATTTACTTTAAATATTTTGATTGTTGTAGGCAAAATGGACAACAATTGATAAAACTGTATTTCAGAAATTATTTTTTATAATTACTAAACTATATTTAAATTTAACAATTTAAGAAATATATTTAAAAAAATAAAATTGAAAAGCATTAGTTGTTGTATACCAATGATAGATTCGATCAATTTCTCAACACCTGTTATGGCCAAACTAATTGTTTATGCATTGACACTATTGAATAGTTCATCAAACGACTATTATGAAAGGTGGAGATAATGAAAGATTAAGACCGGTTCACACTTTATTTTTTTTTATTTTAAAAAAGAAGGTGATACATTATCAATTTTTTATTACTCTCAAGATTATTCGATTAATAAATTAATAATTCCCGTAAACAAACCAAATTAGACTTTATATTAAAAATAAACTAGGCCTATTTTACATTATCTTAGTTACATTTAGAATGATTAGGGAACCCATGATTTTCTCATATTAATAAACGAGGTTTCACTATTGCTTACAAAAATTTGTAACATTAAGATAAACTTCATTAAGAAAAAAAAAAAAGATAGCAATTGCACATGTAATTATACAAGTATGTAATGGTAAATTGACATGTGCTTCTTACAATGTGTTTATTTTTTTACTTAACTTTGAAAGGATATTAGTGTCATTTAATTCTTAATAGTTTTAAGATATATGATACTCCCTCCGTTTTTTTTATAATTGACGTTTTAAGGGTATTAGCTTTTTCCAAAATAAATGACATTACCAACTCAACCCTCTCTCTGTTGCTCGACATTTGCCCCTGTCTTTTCTCTTCCATTGTTTCTCTTACCCACATCTCCTTTCTCTCTTTCTTTACTCTACTCCTCATCTCCTCTCACCACTTTTTCTATGGCCCACATCTCCTCTCTCTCTTTTTCTATCTTTGCCCCTCATCTCCTTTCTCTCTTTCTCTTTCAAACACAGGTGAAGAACGTGAGAATATTCATGATATGAAACCGAGTAGCCATTTGAGAGCAACGCATGCGAATCAATCCTTTTGCAAGGAGAGAGTTTCAATTGATATTGTTACACACCCTTTTGAACCGGAGGAGTTAAATAAGAAAATTCCTTCCTTGATTACTAAGGTTGTAGAACCTGCAAAAAGGAAGGAAAAACTCTTTCAATTAAAAGCACGTATGCTATGATCTCTTGTGTACTCTTTAGCCTCTCCTTTTTTTTTTTTTTTAAAGATAAAGTTGCATTTCTGTTTGGGTTATTGAGATTCTCAATCTCAAAGTGGTTGCCCTTGCTCAATTTGTGTGTCAGACCTTGATGCTACGACTCTAGCATTACTCAATCTAGCAGTTCGGAAGACAGTTGAGTGACAAGTATTTCTTCCTTGCTTTGATAGCATTTAATTGCCTTGCCTCCACTATTTTGTGCTTTGTTTGTTTGTGAAGTAAAATGTGTGCGACAAAGAAAAAAAATGTTATGGTTGACTATGGTTGATGTTGTTGCGCTATTGTGTTCTGCAAATTGAGGTTCTGTAAATACAACAGGCTGTAAACGCAATGGAGATTATGAGTCGTAAACTTTCGGAATAAGTCGTAAACTTTCGAATGAAGAATTAGAACAAATGAGGATATGGGTGCCTTTATCATGTAAGTGGCTTTTTTTGTGTTTTCTTAAGGTTATTATTCTTAAAATTGATAATGGTACATTGTTGCATGAGTCATTTGACTTTTTAATTTATGAATGATTAGGTTTTAAAGATAATCATAACATCAACAATAAGTCCAAATTAATTGACACTGAAGGCAGTACAAGCATTGCAAATCAATTTGGAATGGTGGATATCAATAGTGGAGGTTTTATTTGATTTTTTCTTTGGTCGATGTCAATACACTTTTTTTTTGCTTTCATCAATTCAGTTAATTAGTTACAATATTTTCTCTTATACAGTACATGTTCAAAAAAAAAATGTAGAAGGTGCATCAAGATCGATTGTCAAAATTGAAATTTCTGGAGTTTGGAATAACCAGGAAAAATCAACAGTGGGTATTGTAATGCATGATACATGCTGTGGAAATTTGACTTTATTGGAATAGTATGTGTCAGCTTCTAACACACTACATGCAGAATATCTTTCCTTATATCATGGACTGTGTGTAGCTCGTGAAAATGGCGTTAAAGAAGTCCAATGTTTGTCCTTCTCTCAAGAGCTAATTGATAGCCTTAACAGGAACGATGAACAAAAATGTGTATTGGGTGATTTGCTTGATTCATTTACATATGTTGAAGTCTATAAAGTGCCGATTAGTGTGGATATGTTCACTGATGTTATGGCTCGCATAGCCGCCAGGAGATGATCGGGTCTTGTACTCCTTTGTGAGAGTGATTGTTGGGTGTTTCAGTTTTTCTCAGTTGGTTGCTGCTTTTTATTTGGGTTTTGGCTTAATTTTTGTGACTTTTGCCTATGTTCTGTTTTAGCCTATGCCGCGGGGCCTTTGGTGTTGAGAAGGGCATGTGGTTGCCCCAAGTTGTAGGCCATGGATTTGGTTACAAAACCTTCTTTGTTGGAGTTTCCATTATTGCCAGGAGGTGCTGCTTGTTTTCTCCTGTCCTTGGGTGTGTGCTTTGCAGGAGTTTTGCTATGGTGAGTCTTGGTTTTTCTGCTAGTTGGGGATTGAAGCTTTTGCTAGATTTCCTTGAGGGTGGTTGGAGTTTTGAGACTTTTTGGCTGTGAACCTCTATGTACAGACTTTGCAATTTGCTTTGTGCCCAGATGGCTTGCTTTTTTATTGCTTGCCTTTTTTGTCTAGTATTTCTTAGACTAACTACATGTTTTGTTAAGACTTTAATCCTTGTTTTTTTTTTTTTTTATTTGTTGTTCTTGCTTTGGTTTCTTGGGCTTGTCCAAGGACTATGACTTTGTAGGGTCCTTTGGTTGGGACTTATTCTTTTATTCTTATATATTACCATAACAAAAGCTTATATTACAAAATAGAGCAAGTTCTTTTCTTGTATGTTGGAGTAGATTTTCTTTATAGCAAAAAAACACAGAAATCAAAATGAAACACAAACTACTCCTAAAAAACAATATATTATCAGAACCCATACGAACATCATAGACAAAACAAAAATAATCTACAATACTAGATAGGTCAATTGTAACACTTATTGACATTGAGCAATTGCTTCTCCAATTAACGCGGGGTCAACATCTAATTGCCTAGGAAGGAAAATTTGTCCCTCCAACCTATGTTTTTTCATGTGCGGAACCTTATATTTGTTCGAACCTTTGGTTTTCAAAATTGAAATCATACATGATTGTAAAGTTAAAAACGTATGATTCAATTTTGTTGGCGAGTATTCATCAAATGACTTTTGAACAACCTCTATGAGCGCATCTATAGAGTTGGGCACCTGTTGGTATTGTAGTCCCTATATCGCATTAACAAAACCAAGGTCTAGAACATTTATATCTGGAGAATTCAGAGGCTGACAGATCAAACGTATGTCGAAGCCATCCTTAGTAACATTACTTTGAAAATACTTGTCAGCCAAACCAATATGAGGTTTCACATTGTCTTGTTGGATAAATATTGGACTTCTTGCATCAATTTTTGGCCACTTATCTCGGATAGCCAGCAAGAGTTTCTCAACTATGTAAGATTGATAAATTTCTTTATTGATAGAATTGATTTTTTTAGTCTCCATGGTTCCTGCAGAACGATTTTTACTGCTCCTCCTTGCAGCTTCTTTATTTATGAAAGGAAATATCCCGATTTTTCCAGAAAATAATTCATTCCCTGATTCATCAAACCTTGGGCATGTCACTGTAGCCATAAACATTACTTTAGTAATAAAAAGTCTTACTCTTACATGTGTGTAAAGGCTCATCTTCGTCAGGAAGTAGGTAATACTTCTTTGACTGCTTTGTCATGTAGAACCACTTCTCATCAATATGAATAATATTTTCCATGGTTACAAACCTCAAACAACTGGGGTTGCTGCCTTGTTCAATCATCGATAAACAAAAGCGTATTCTAGCTTTCATGTTTTCCACTTTTAATACAAGTTTTATAGCATTTGAATGACGACGTATGGAGCCCTCTTTTAACCACCTAAACAACGTTGTCACTGACAAATTTGTGGTAGTAGATAAAGACCTCAGTGTTGTCCTTCTTCGCAATGGAATATGTCGAAATTGATTGACGTTAATTTGAAGACGCTTGCGCCCACAATTGAGTGCCTTTCTGCTAGACACATTAGTGTTAGTATCCAATACTTCATTTCCTTTTCCTCATTGCCAAATGTGTTGGAGTGTATGCATACTAACTGAAAATAACCGAGCCACCTCGATGTAGTGCTTTTCTTCAATTGTCCATTGACACTTCGCTTCAATAAAGATTCAAAAATAGCTTGCCTTTGTTCATTTGTGAGGTCTTTTTGACTCACATGCGTATTAACTTCCTCAGCTATGTCATCAACTTCATTTGTAGCTTCTAATGTTAGAAGAACATTCAAATCAATTTCCCCAAGCACACTTCTACTGTTACCTTGTTCGGCCATGGTGAGTGACGAATAGAATTAGAGAGATGAAAGTTAGTAAAAAGAGATGGCCATGGTGAGTGACGAACAGAATAAAAGAAATGAAAGTAAGTCAGTAGGAGAGAGAAAATGATAATATATACATATTAAATTATTTTAGTATTTCACACGTGTACGTAGTAAGAAAAACAAAATTTTCCCACCTGCAATATCAGAGGAAGAAGTTAGTAAGAGGAGAGATAAAATTGATTTATTAAAAAGTGTGCAGAGCCTTAAAATGTCAATTATAAAGAAACAGAGGGAGTATATGATATGGGATGTGTTTGTTTTTTAAATTAATGATGTTTAAATAAAAATTTCCTATTTTTATCTATTACTAATTTATCCTTATATTAATTGTAGTAATTATACCCTTAATTATATTATTAAATTATAATTTATTATTGTATATTAATATCTAAATATGTTAAACTAGAAATTGGTGAATGGGTCATTAGAATGCAGTTGCCAGCCATGGAACTCCAATGACCAAAAAATTTTCAACGTGTAATAGTCACAAAATAGACATCAATATGATATTCTTTTAATGATCTATCTATCTACATAATTTTAAGCTGAACAAAGGCGTTTGACTGAACAATTGGCGTGTTTATTACTAAAATTAATTGTAGAAATAGATATAGCGTATAAAGAGGATATTTTGATACTAATATTGTCACCTAAGAGGCTAAGACCAAAAAATGTTCAAGCCATTGAAGTCTAGCGACCCATACTAGAGTGACCTAGGAGCTCGGCTCGGCTCGGCTACTGTGTCGAGTCGAGTTTGAAGTCGCTAAATTTCGACTGGACGAGCTCAAAAAGCTTGATTGGGAAAGTGTAAAAGCAGATAATTGGAGAGTTTATTTATTATTATTATTTTTTTGAGCTCAAGCTCGAGTTCGAAATTTTAGCGTCGAGTTTTAACTCGTAATAGGTCCTACTTGATAAATTACAACTGATCAATTACAAGTTGTCACATCGGTATTGTGAGAGAAAATTTGTGAAAAGAGATTGTGAGTGTAATATTACTCCTTTACATATCATCGTAAGTTTAACAACTTAAATATTATTTCTAATCTTATCAAGTTTTAACTTACGAACAAAATACACTTTTTAACCAAAAAAAAATTCAAATTTTTGTTTTTCCATTTAACCCAAATTTTCTCATTCACCACCAAACAAACTAAACCCAGTTTTTCTCACTCGCCGATCCAAGGGTGGATGGAGAGGGAGGCTCACCTCGCCTGCAACGCCGGTCAAATTTGGGAATTTTTTTTAATATAATATTTTAATTTATAAGTAGTTTATTATATATTATTTAGCATAATTTAATTTTATAAAGCAAAAAGTCTCTTAATTCTAGTAAATAAATTATTTTACTTTCCAACTCTTTAAACACTTTTTATAAAAGATAAATAATTATCAAAATCATATTGCATTTAAAAAAAAAAAAAAGGAAAGGTTTAGAGATATCATAATTCAGCCTCTATACTTTTTTTTTTAATAATTATTTCCACACACTTTCTTTTCCAAAATTACAAAAAAAAAAAAAAACAAATTTATTCCCCCTTCTCAAATGAAAATATTAAAATAAATTTAATTAATCGTATAAATACAATATAACCGTGTACCTATTCAAACTATCACAAATTTCCCTTAACCATATGGATTAGATGAGTTATAAATTCCTTATATCATTAACATTAGTAATATATTTTATGTATAATTAAAAGAAATTCAATCCTTCCAATTTTTTTTTTGGGTTTAACCTTTGCACCAATCAAATTGAAAATAGCACAAATCAAAAACAAAGTTTTCGAATAAAACCAGTGGACAGGATTCAGTCTCGCATAAACAATTGGGAGTTCCGAAACGGCCTTTTGGCTGCCAGTGGAGGCCAGAGCACCAAATATAAGATAAAGAAAAAGGAGAGGACGGGAATTCTTTTTTTTTTTATTTTACAAAAAGATAAATACCTTACTGGAAAATTAAAATATCATTAATACTTAGTCATTAGTTAAAAACTAATGTAATAACTAATGAATGTTAAGGTCTAATTTCTTAAACATGCAATCGATTTAATAGCAATTTGCTCACATTGGAAAAATAACATACTATTTTTTAAAATTATCATAAAAAGATGTATATATAAAATAATATTTTAATAAAATTAATTAAAAAGTAATGTTAGGTCATGTATTTATTTTTTTTATAAGATTTTATATATCTCTAATATATACTCTAAAAAGAAACTAATGATGATTTAATAACTTAATTAAGTGCGATCAAAGAGGTTGTTCTCTTATTTATATTTTGGATTCAAATTTTAGGGTTATTTATCATATTGTGACTTACTTATTCTTTTGGACTTGTAAAATATTTAAAAAATCTCAGAGATTAATTTTTTGGATTTATTGAGTGTTCAAAGAATCTTAGAAATTAATTAAGATACGTACAAATTGGTCGAACCCTTCAATTACCCAAAAAAAAAAAAAAACTTAATTAAGTAACTTTTGGATTCAAACTTTAGAGTTATTTATCACATTGTGACTTACTTATTCTTTTGGACTTGTAAAATGTTTAAAAAATCTCAGAGATTAATTTTTTTGGATTTATTGAGTATTCAAAGAATCTTAGAAATTAATTAAGATACGCACAAATTGGCCGAACCCTTCAATTACCCCCCCGAAAAAAAAAAAAAAAAAAAAAAAACTTAGTTAAGTAACTTTTCTTTTCTGCTATTTTAAATGTTACTAAATGTTAGGCGACACGGGTAAATGAAGAACGTGTAGCATTTACTAAAGCCATGAATGCTGTCACTGACTCAACACATTTTAGGGTGCGTTTGGTTTATTATTTTGGATAGGATTTTGGGAATAATATTGAGTAGTTGGATAGGGGAGTATTACGAGGTAAAATTTAAAAATTTCTAAAAAAGCCCATAGGTTTGCTAATTTAATTAAACACCCTAATGTATAAAATGACAAAAACACCCCCACTACCTGCAATGCCAGATTCTAGCCACCACCGCCTCCTAATTTGGTAAAATCATATAGCTACATACTGCGGACCGTGGTCGAACGCGCAGTTATGGCCTTTTTCGGCCTGATCCATCGCCACCGTGGCCTCGACTGCGGAAAGGTTGGGAAAACGACGGCCAAAGATATGGCCATCGTTGACCGTCAACGAATGACCATTTCTTTGGCCGTCGTCACGGCCAGATCTAGCATTTTCCGGCCATATCCGTGGTAGATCTGGCCGAAAAAGGCCAGATCGATGAACTTCCGACCATTTCTCGTCAGCAGGTAGGCCGTTGTACAGATTCTGGCTACCATCGACGGTGGTTGCCGTAATTTGGCAAGTATAGGTCGTGGGGGTGTTTTTGCTAATTTTTAAACTTTTTTAGGGGGTATTTAATGAAATTAATAACTCTATGAGGTCTAAAAATAATTAAAAAATAGGATAATATTTTTGGAATAATGTGCCAAACATTATTTGGAGAATAGGATTATATGGGTAAAAATAGTAAGCATGCCCTTAGATTTTACTCAAATTTAATAAATAATTAAAAAATAAAAAGAAATCTTCACTCCAGTTCAGACTTCAGAGTAGCTCAACTCCCTGGCGACTCGCCGCGTCGTGCCGTTGTTTGCTTCTCTAAACAGAGCCATGAAGGTTGCGGTGGTGGGAAGCGGAAGTGAGTTTTATCTTTTGTATTCTTCTTGTTTTCTGTTTGGATAGAATTTCATAAAAATCAGATTAGGAATCATAATGAATTTGAAAATTGTGCAGTTTCAGGAGCTGTTTGTGCCTCAACTCTTGCTAAGAATGGCGTCCCCGTTACTCTCTTCGACTCCGCTCGAGGACCTGGTGGCCGCATGTCTCAGAGAAGGTTGCGTTTCTCTCTCTTTATAATTTTACAAATGCAAATTTTGTGAAAATTATTATAATTCACTGAAAGTACTTCTCTTGAAATTTCATGAAACAATTTAAGCCTAACACAAGGGAGGTGGATAACGCTTATTGATCGATAAATGAATGTTCAATTTGCGCTTTTGTTATGTGTATTATTAAATTATGAGTGACATATTCTTTTCTCCATCATAAATTTATAAACATCAAAATTTTATTGTGCATTTATCTCACGGTGAGCTGCTAGATACGCAACGGCTATTTTTTTTTTTTAAAGAATTTTATTTATGGAATTTCCAGGTGTTGAAGTTAAGTTAGAAGAATTTCATAGTGCATATCGGTAGAAATTTTATTTTATTTTTTGTTGTTGACAAATTATTAGGAGAAAGAGGTTTTTACACATATGATTATTTGTTCAAATAGAGAAATTTCTGAAGATGGGAAGGAACTGTTGTTCGACCATGGTGCTCCTTATTTTACTGTTAGCAATCCTGATGTGTTGGAACTTGTTCGTGAATGGGAATCAGTAGGCCTTGTTGCTGAATGGAAAGTGAATTTCAGTTCTTTTGATTGTGTCTTCAACAAATTTGTTGATATACAACAGGTTTGTGATCATTCCTTGCGTATGTATAGTTGCACACGATTGTATATGTTTGGCAGGCATATTTATTTTTTGGTAAGTTTTTTTTTTGGGTAAGAAAAACTTAAGGTTTGGCAGGCATATTTGCTTACACTTGGCTTATTTTTTTAGTTTTATGTTGTGCTGTCATGGAAGTTTTAGTTCATTTGAAGGGATCTATTTGCATGGTAGCATTAGTTGGTTCTCCGGTCAATTATGTTATATGGGTATGTTTTTTGTTCTCTGGTCCCCTTTTGAGTAAATATTATATCTATCTTAAACTTGGGACTCAAGTTTATATAAAATATATGTCCCCTGACATGCTACTTCTTGTAATTCTTAGATGTAGGCACATAAACAATTTTTCCATTAGTATGACAAAATCTTCTGGAGAATCCAACTATTCCGGCACATCGAATTTGTTTTGTTTAGATACTATAGATTGTCATTTTGCATATAGTTCTGTATAAGAATGTGATAACAATCAAATGAACAAAGTCAGAATGAATCTGATATTTATAAAGGTACTTCTCTTCAACTAAGATATTCTTTCTTCCATTATTTATAACCAGGGGCGGATCCAGCCTAGTTCATGGCCCACCTCAATTTTTTTTTTTTTAAATACTAATATGTATAATTTCTGGATTTTGGTCCATCTTAACAAAAATATTAATGGACAAAAATATTAATGTGCAATTAGTCTTTATTTTGGTCCACCCTAACACAAATTTCTGGATCCGCTACTGTTTATAGCCTACACTGTAGCCATGCATCTTGCAATATATGACAAATATCTAAATTATAGTTTAACCACACTAATTGAAGAAAGTATAGTGGTATCTTATCGATGTCGCTGTAGTTTTCTTGGTGCATTAGAATTATTTATGAATATGCTCCAAAAATGCTGAAATTGGATGCACTATTGTAACTAAAAATAAAAAATAAAAAATAATGGCATATAGACATATTTCTCATTTAATATTTTAATTATATTTAGGTTGGAATAAGCAAGAAATATGTGGGTGTGCCAGGCATGAACTCGATTTGTCGAGCCTTATGCCGTCAGCCTGGTAAGTAGTGGTGCTACTTGTTTTTCTTAATTAAATGTACATTCAAGTGTATATATAAATTTAAATTAGTTGCCTAATCTTTTACTGTATCAAATTTACCCAGGAGTGGAAAGTAAGTTTGGCGTAGGTGTTGGAAGATTGGACTGGTTGGATGAGAAGAATTTGTGGTCAGTGATGGGGTTGGATGGACAAAGTCTTGGTAATTTTGAGGGAGTGGTTGCATCGGACAAAAATGTGGTTTCAGCAAGGTTTAGAGATGTAACAGGAAAACCACCTCCTCTTGGTATAATGATTTTTCCTTCTCTCTCTCTTTCCCTGTCTCTCTTTCTCTTGCTCGTGTGAATGTGTAAATTTTCATGTAGAGTTGTGCTGGTAGCATAGATACCGTTTTTCTTCATGACACCAAGTTTCCTTGTTAGATGTATTGAATTGTAACTAGAGAGAAATAGCTACTGTCAATCGTCCATAAAGCAGTACTTGTTATGTAATTATACATCCATTGAACATTAAGCAGCTTTATGACAGCCTGAAATAGCCAATTCTTGTTTTCAGTATCATTAATGCTGCTCAAGCGGATACTGATCTTCAACTGGGCAAGTGTATGAGTTGCTAAAGACAGACCATAGATCTTGGACTCCCTGTTAAGTATCCCCAGTTTTAAGCAAACAATAAAGTAGAAATCCTCATGAGTCCCTAGTCAATCTTTTCTCATTCTCTCATTCTTCTTCTTGTAGTTTTTAACAATGCTTTGGTTATGACCAGTGGGAAGGAAATTCTCTTGATTGCTAAAAGGAGGTAAAAGTTTGGGTTTCTACTATAGACTGATTCATTGGTGGTGGCCATTGTCACCAGCTCATATCCAGCTAAAGTATAGTTGTCATTCGTATGCTGCCAAGTATAGCACTATAGGAATAACCTTTGTGTTTGCACTTCTTCTCTAGTCTTTCTCCTGTTGGCATCATGAGCTAGTCTTCAGCTGTCCAAGTCTTCAACTGCAGGCATGCCATTCTGGTGTATACACTTTACTTTATCTACTGTTCTTTCCTGTTAGAATCATGAGGTAGTCTATAGTTGCCAATATTATACTGTCAAGTGTTGCCATAACTTCTTCTTTTCTACTCTACCTTCTGTTAGCATCATGATCCTGTTAATAATGTTTCTTGATGCTTTATTCTTCTTCTTCTTCCTCTTCTTAAGTGAGTTTCTATGTTCCACCTCCAACTGGATCATGTTTGTTCATTTAAGCTGATGACAATATATCTAACCCATCATCAGGAGTTAGCCATTCATCTCAAACTATGAATTTGCCTTTTTAAGAAACTGTTATTCAAAATTATGGCAGAGAATCACTCGCTACTTATGCCTCTTTTACAGAGTTGAAATCCATGATATAGAGCAAGTAGATATCGTGTTGCATTTTGTATAGCAATCATTTGTTCAATTCATATGGAATATGAGATAAAATTTTTACAACTAGTTAGAATTAATTAAATGGATAGTTTTGTTTCTTTAAGTTTAAAGCAACCTTAGTGTATTTTTGCAATTTACTTTGTCAACAATACTATATTCCAGTTAGAAGTTCTCTACCTCTATTTCACTGTTTCTTTTGATGCCATTTTTGCGGTGGTACTTTTGGCAAACAATGGCATGACTTCTAGTTTTTGCATGAATCATATCACTGGTCATTATTTCACTTTGATGGAAATGGATTTGATTTTCTGTTTATTTATTTTGATACAGATTTGACTTTTGCCCCAGAGTTGGCTGCAAAGTTGGAAGATATCCCTGTCAATCCTTGTTTTGCTCTAATGCTGGCATTTGCTGAGCCTTTGTCTTCGGTAGGACATTAATTATGCGTCTCTAAGCTAGGTACTCTAGAGTTTCAAATTCTCACTAGCTTCTCAAAATTAACATGGTTTGCAAACTGCTTATTACATCAACCTTTCTTCTTCCTTGGCTGTAGGGATGCTTGATTTCTACGTAATGCTTTTGTACATCCTTGCTATAATATATTTTCTCCTAACTTAAATTGTTTGAGAGGTTTATACGGGGTGGCTCTTGGCTTCTGATTTATGGTAATATCTTTATTCAGATTCCAGTAAAAGGCTTCTCATTCCAGAATTCCAAAATTTTGAGCTGGGCCCATTGTGACAGCAGCAAGCCTGGGCGTTCTGCCACAAGGTATATATGTATTTTATGTTGCATTACAAGTGAACTAATTGGGAGTATGATCAAATTTCTGTGCTACTTTTATTTACTTATTTTCACTAGTATACAATTGTACTGTATAGTGAACGATGGGTATTACATTCGACAGCTGAGTATGCTAAAAGTGTAATTGCTCAAACTGGACTTCAAAAGCCTTCAGATGAGACATTGATGAAAGTGGCTGAAGAAATGTTCCAAGAATTTCACGGCGTAGGTCTCAGTATTTCACTGCCAGTTTTCAGAAAAGCTCATAGATGGTCAGTATCCAAATTCAATACCTGAACTGTCAAGCATATTTAGGCTCATCACATTTGTGCAAAATTTGACCTGTTAGACTGGACGTTTTAGTAAAAATTGTAAAAAATATCTAAAACATCTTTAGAAAGTAAAAACTAGCCACACATTAGTGCTCTTTTGTTTAGTGCTGAAACTAGGATAGGATTCAATTGTTTTATGCTAAATAACATTCTAAAACGTCTGAAACTTGCATATATATTAAAGTTGTAATGTGAAAATATGTTTTCAATATGAAGTACAGATTGTCACCAAGCATCAAAATTGAGTGAAATATCTTTTCCTTTCACATGAAAAAGATTTTATGTGTACATTTTACTACAAGTTACTTTACGTCAGAACAAATGAAGCCATAGTTCTCCAATACAAAATACATATGATCACTTTTTTGAGATTGCATTAGAAAAAATAGCCTCTCTCATTCTAATTCCAAATTTATATTTTGCATTATATGTCGTCTGTTGTTGTCTAATCGCATTTTGTTGCCATCGAACTATATTTATCAATTGGCGTTTTTTGTCCAGGGGAAGTGCCTTTCCAGCTACAAGCGTAGCCAAAGAGGAGAAATGCCTCTGGAATAGAAACAAGAGACTAGCCATCTGTGGAGATTTCTGCGTTGGTCCTAACGTTGAAGGTGCAATTCTTAGCGGCTTGTCTGCAGCTTCAAAACTTATGGAGATCCTTAGTTGCTTATAGTTTGATAGTATCATTAATCATTTAACTAGAAGGTTTACGCATCATATGGAATATCCGATAGGCAATAAGTTATATGAAACTGTACATACCTCTTATGTGATTTGGCATGGAAGAGAAATTCTTATTTGGAAATTATAATTGCCCGATATTTGAATAGCTTTTGTTTTGTTCTTCACTTGAATTAATGCTGTAGTAAGTTTAAAAGAGTTTAAGCATAAATTTTAGTGTTAAAAGAACATTAAAGTTACATCTGTGTTTCTATGAGTTGTGATTTCATTTTATGATTTTCTTGAGCTACTTCATTGTTCTTATTGTTTTTATTTTGGGTTCGTGATATTTTTTTGAATCTTTTACCATTAACGGCCATATCTGGCCAGATCTGCTCGTCGTTGACGGCCAAACGACGATCAAGATATTTAATCGTTAACAGTTAGATCTTTGGTCGTACGGCCAGATTTATGGTGGATCTGGCTAAAAGCGAATAGATCGATGTATGATCGGTTAGATTCAACCAGTTATGTGTCATTATGACGGTGACTGCTAACGGGTGATAGTGACTTGGGTGAGTGGAGGTGTTTTTGATAATTTTATAACTTTTATTAAGAAAGATAATTGTTAATGTTTTAAGTTGAGTAGAATAAGATTGAATTTTGAAGAATATTAAAATAAATGCATGTTTGAGTATTTAGGATATGATAGCGGAATCGGATAGGAGAAAAAAGTGTGCCAGACGGACCCAATACTCTTTTAAGTAGTGAGAAAGAATAACCTTTGTTTATATTAGTATAAATATGGAGACTTAAACTAAAGGACTTTGTGGGAGCAAATCACAGTTTAATTGTTCTACTAACCTTGTGGAAACAAATTGCTAACACCAACTCATTGGCTATATGGGTTGGGAAGATTAACCTATGAAATTTGCTCAACCGCTTTGGCATGTTCCACGTGGCATGGGACGGATGTGGTGGTAGATTTCTATTAGCCAGAAACACAACTGGTTAAAAGAGATTGGATTCTGATAATGTTTGTGACAGCCATATCATATCCTGATACAAACCACATACACGACGCCACGTGTCAGCATAGCAATCACTACCCTCCTTCCTCACTATTATTATCTAAATATTTTGTAACCAAACCAGGCACACTACTTGAAAGCAAGAAGAAAAAACACAAACAGAGCTCATATTCAAGCAGAACAATGGCAGCCTCAGTCATGGCTTCTTCATTGAACCTCAAACCAGTCCCTTTCACCGTTGAGAAATCAGCCGTACGAGGCCTCCCCTCTCTTGCCAGAACCACCCCTTTCAAAATTGTTGCCAGTGGGGGCAAAAAGATCAAGACTAATAAGCCCTATGGTACGTATAATCTTAACGTTGTCGAATCACATTAGTAATATTCAATCGACAATTAGTTTAATACTTTGCACGTTATGCGAGAATTTTTTTTTTTTTTTGAAATAATACTGATTTCTATATAATATTTAGATAAATGTTACTAACGTTACTTATAGGGAGTGTTGAAAGATAATATTTTGTTTTATAAGTATTAATATATATGATGCATAAATATGTATATAATTTTAATTAATTTGTTCTTGTAATAAGAGAGTTGTAAAATTTGTATTAATAGATGAACAAGTTTTTAAAATTTTAGAATTATTATATTTATTTTAAAAGAATATTTTGACGATTCATTTAAAACAATTTATTATAATAATTGTTTCGTAAGAAAACTGGTCAGTAACTTTTTTGAAAAAAGTTGACCCGGCCGGGCTGTAGTCCGATCAGCTTCCGCCGCTAATGTTTCTAGATACTAACATAAAAATATATTGTAGTGTATCGTTAAATGTTGTAAGTTTTATATTCGAAAAATAGTAAATTTATTTGGAATGATTTTGCAGGAGTCAACGGTGGCATGGACTTGAGAGATGGTGTTGATGCATCTGGCAGGAAGGCTAGGGTTGGTTTTAATTATTATTAACTTTAATTTTTATTTTTTGAATAAATTAATATTAGTTATAACACCATAATTTAAGTTTTTTTACTTAACATTTAACAATTCAACACAAAATAGTTTTTTTTTGTTAATCAACTTAACAATATTTCATATCCCTGAACCAGAATTTACATGTTTCACAAAAAAATTTAAATTATAATATGGCATTCAACAATAGTATAGACATGGGTTTTATAATTTATTTATTTTTACTTGTATAGTTTGTTAGACTTTATTTTGTGGTATCGATAAAATATATTACTTGAGAGAAAAGAAATGACTTCATTTTTGAGAGCTGAATATCTATACCATTCAATAGTAGTATAGACAATCTATTAATTTCGATAAATGATTGCATTTCAAGTTAGTTATTTGTTTGAGTAATGCAGGGAAAGGGTGTTTACCAATTTGTTGACAAATATGGAGCTAATGTTGATGGGTACAGGTAAGAATATCATCTGGATTTTGTATTTTCTTTTTCACTCTTCTCAAATAAGCTGTATCAAACGAACCCTTAATGACAACTAAAATATCATTTCGTGCATATAATTTGTTTTGTGATGGTTGATTTGCAGTCCAATCTACAACACCGATGACTGGTCTCCCAGCGGCGATGTTTACGTTGGTGGTAAGAAACAAACTCTTAGCGCCAAAACTATTGTTAATTTTGATGGTATGAAGTGTAATTTATGTGTTGACAAACTGGCGATGCAGGCACAACTGGGTTGGCAATCTGGGCAGTTACTCTTTTTGGCCTTCTTGCAGGAGGAGCCCTTCTTGTCTACAACACAAGTGCTTTGGCACAGTAGACAACACAAGAGTTATGTTTATGTTTGTGATGTGATGTGATGTATTATAACTTGTTACAAACAAAATTTCTACAACTCCTTTTGGTTGGTGTAATGTTTTGGTATGGATTTAATCTGAGACCAGTTAGTAATCTTTAATGTTGACTTTTGTAAATCTTTATATTGTTGTTGGGGTTGTGAGGGTAATTAATGGAAAGTTTGGGGGCCATTATATGTAATTGTGATCATTTTAGAAGAAAAACTTGGGATACTCTATTTAACACTTTATTTAAACATTTAAATCTTAACAGCAGAAAGATTTTCGTAATTTAAGAAAATTTTTGTTATTTAATCAAACCTCAGAAAAGGATTCATGTCATTAACTCAAAATGCAAATAGAAAATCTCATGTTATCTGTTAGTGAAACCAACCGGCTGCTTGGCAAAGAAGATTTCAGCTAAATAATAACATACATTGGGAAGGAGACAACTAAAAAAATTGTTTAATTTCATTGTTTAAGTTCAAAATACATTCCATTCCCTCTCCTTTCACCTTCCTCTACATTATCAAACAGCAACAGAATAAAAGCGAATTGAATTTTCATGAGCATTAACTCGGTATACAGAGGTTTTGTTGTTTTCATCTCGCGGAATGGAGGGATATTTACATCAAAGCACCAAATCTTGCCTACTACAAGTTTGATGCATCTGGAAAATAAATCGTTCCATCTGTTTTCTGCCTGTGAATTCTGATTGTTATGAATGAATTCGATTTGTCTTGCTAAATATCATCAAAAGTATTTTCGTCTTGATGAGGCTGTAATAAGCTCTTCAAATGAGACTTGCTAAATATCGTCAAAAGTATTTTCATCTTGATGAGGCTGTACTAAGCTCTTCAAGTGAGACACACCTTGATGTACCATCCCATCAGCCATTGTAGATCGAACTATCTGCACATATAAACACAATAATGTATAATAACTTTTTCTTACACATACGCCATGTAATCCACATTACGAAGGGAAAACTTTAAGAAATTATGAAAAAAGAACAGAAAAACGAAAGCGAAAGTATAAAACTGAGGCAACGCAACCTTCTCTATTTCATCGAGGAGAATAGGGTTCTCTCTCAGGTACTGTAATGCTTTGTCTCTCCCCTGTCCCAACCTGTTTCCAAATATAAACAAAGGAGGACATCATAAGCCATAATTGCTTCCGAAACTAGACAATATTCAAATGAATTTTTCAAGAAAAGTACAAGCTATTTCTGTTAGACAAATACATCGTTGCAACTGATACACAATAATTAGCGGGAATTTTTCCATTATATAAACTGAAAAGATGTCTCATATATGTCTGGAGGTAGAGTAGAAATGGAGAATAAAAACATTGAAGTCCAATGATATGCCGTCATTGACAGAAATCATTTCCTCATTTTATTAATAAAATTTTCTTGTTTCACATATTGAAAAAAGGTAAACATATAATACACATAAGCCATGTTAACTAATCAATAAACGAACAATTCTATTGCTATACATTGTCATAATGCAACTTTAGAAAATCAATAGACCAATAAAATTGGAATTTAGAACATTGAAGATAAGGAGTAAAAATACAATAGAGAGGATAAAAGTAAACGGAAAACAGAAGTTCAGAGGCTAACCTATTGTCTCCATAGCTATACCAAGCTCCCTTCCTTACCACAACATCCATCATTTCAGCACAATCCAAAACACATCCCTGCAAAATTCTCTGAAGTCAAAAGAAAGAGCACAGTTTGCACCCTTTGAAGTGATTTTTTTATATTGCAATACTAACCAGTTTACTCACTCCCTCTCCGAATATGATTTCAAACTCTGCTTGCTTGTATGGCCTTGATACCTATGACAACAAAAAATTAAGAACTTCCGTGCATATATAGCATTAATCAGAAATACAAAATTTGGTATGTTAGACAAAAAATGTGCAAGTTTTTTATTTTTTCAAAACTAGCAGATCACACCTGCCACAAATATATTCCATACTCAAATTTCAAGCACCATAACAAAGCATACTGCAAATGAAATGATGCAAATAGGTCAGGAATCAGTACAAGTGTTGCATAAGAAATGGTTTTCAGCAAACTCGGCCTTTAGTAACCTAGGCCATTTTGCTTACATTGGTACACACTCAGGGTAAATAAACACATGCAAAAATAGTATGAATGAAAATAAAAAATGCAAAAAATGGCATTTTATCATGTCAATATCAGCAATAGTTTCTTACGAGTATATATGGTAGAAAAGATATTGTCTCTTGAAAATTATGGAAATTTATGTCGGTCCTTTAAATCAGAATGCTAATATTCAAACATAATGATAGCATTATTGTCTTACCTTGCTCTTTTGCACTCTTACACGAACTCGAAGTCCAATATCCTCATCTCCTTTAACCTGCAACAATGTGAGATATTGTAATGAGAAATATAGAGACTGAATTTAATGAAATTAAGAAACTTGCATAAATATTAAACAATCAAGCAGCTATCGTGCTCACAGATTTTATCTTCCCTGTAGAACGTATTTCTAGACGAACTGAGGCGAAAAACTTTAGTGCTATTCCTCCACTAGTGACTTCTGGATTCCCATAATATACACCAATCTTGCAAAATGTAGATAAGAAAAGCAATAAGTAACGACAAGAAGATATTTTCCAATAGGATATAAAGCAGATAGATGCAGAAAATTTAGAGACAAACAAAGAGAAAGGTAATATAAAAGACAAAAAATATTAAATGCCCAGGGCTTTTCTTCTTAGGAAATTTGAGAATTACCGGCTAGTTTGTTTGGTCCTTAGTCTTTTAATTTAATAGTTCTGTTAACTACTGATCTCAGGGAGATTTTAATATTTTTATGCTTCAGGAAATTGGCTGAAACTGTTTTCTATAAATCTTACTTGATTATCTATTGTGTTATTCAATCTTGAATCTGGTCTTTAGGTGATTCTTGATACATACTATCGGTCACAGTCCCTAAATGCAATGCCATTAGGATTATTTAACAGCACTTTACATATTATCTTTATTTGCATAAACATTATTCAGAATTGATTAACTGCATTCAATGAGTTTCAATGGTGAACCTGAATTTAAGCTCATATGTAAGAAGCAAAAACTAGTATTTAAGCTCTAACACTCTAAGCTATCAAAATCACAAAGAAAGAATTCTCTCCAAGCTGTCCTACATCAAATATAAATTATTAGTACCTTATATCTGATCTGATTGAGAAAAATGAGAGTACAACCAGCTTTAGAGGCATTTCCTGACATTTTACGTAGAGCCTGGCTCATGAGGCGAGCTTGCAATCCCATTTGCTGCATCCCGATCTCACCCTATGTAACAAGAGCATTCAAATGAGGGAAGATCCCACTATCTAAGTAGCAAAAAAACTGTTAGATTTTTTTTTTTTTTTTTTTGGGGGGTGGGGTAGGAGTTATAACATACTTCAATCTCTGCTCTTGGAGTAAGAGCTGATACAGAATCAACACAAATAAGGTCAACGGCACCAGATCTGCACATACGATCTGCAACTGCGAAATGAAAACTGACTTAGTTCATACACTTTATGTTTATGAGTTTTGGATAGTAACAAATCTATTAGGCACCATATATTGTAGCAGTGAATATTGCATAATCGTTACATAAATCCTGAATTTCTCAGATACAAAACCTCATGGAGTAAGATATATTACTTTCTAGAGCCATCTCTCCATTATCAGGTTGGCAAACAATCAAATTTTCTACATCCACACCCAATGCTTTTGAATACGCAGGATCAAAAGCATGCTCTGCATCCACAAGCATTGCATTGCCTCCAAGCTTCTGCATAATTACCATAAAAAAACTGCATGTTGGCCTCTAGACACATACAACAATGTAAGAACTTTCAAGCCATACATAGAATTTAAAATTACAGAAGAAGAGCAGAAAAATAAAAACCTGCACTTCTGCAATTGCATGGAGTGCAAGAGTTGTCTTTCCACTACTTTCTGGTCCAAATATCTGCAAAGAAAGATTGCAATTGGTACCAAGCTATCTCTAATAGAATTTAACTGAAAGAAGAATAAGCTTATGATGACCTAGTAATTTTTCAGAGTACGCCAATCAACATAGGTACTATACCATTCACTAATGCCAGAAGTTGACTTAATGAGCAGGAGACAGCAATAGGAGCAGAATAATACAGAGCCAGGCAACCACAGGATGACACTTGAGAATTATGCCAAAATGCACTTGGCTTGATAAAATTACAAATATATAGCAAAATAAAAAAAAACTAACTGATATGCCAACTATTTTTGAAACGATCATTACTTAGTTAATTCAAGGAGGATGAATCAGTCAGCATAGGTGGAAAAGTTGTCATTGCTTACATACCCCTTAACACCATGTTCAAAAGCATGTCCATGAAAATGCTACTTAAGTATCATAAGAGCGTCTCATACACCACATAGAAGAAAAGTGCTTCTTTGTGTGGCGAAATATTTAAAACAACAAATCAAAGGGCAATGAAGCACACGTAAAGAAGTACAAAAAGATTATACCTCTACAATTCTTCCTTTAGGAAGTCCACCACCTAAGGCCAAATCTAGTGTTAAACAGCCGCTGGGAAATGTTTCACTGCATAGGATAAAAAGAAGGTACTAAACAAGTCAGGCTTGTCATAAGTCGTAAGAGTGATGCCAGGCAATATCTCCAGGTCGTACTGGGTTAACTAATGACAATCAGGAAATATGATATTCATTGTTCATTTTTGCTTTCCTACTTCCACACTGGACATTTAACACATTGAACAGGGAATAATGCAAAAAAGAGAATTGGGGAGAAAAGGTAGCATATAACTTTTATGGGAGAAAACATACACAAGAGCTCCACCAGCACTACCCAATCTTGTAACGCTTCCTTTTCCAAATGAGCTATTTATGTCATTCATTGCCGCATCCAGTGCTTTTTGCTGGAACAGATATAATAGTGTCAGATTCGATAAACTTATAATTTTGTCAAAAAGCATTTCATTTGAAATCCAACAGAAGAAGAGACGTAATTGAACTCCCTATGCTATAGAGATGGCATCAGAAATGAATTGCAGAACAACAAACTACGATCAGTATGCATATGATCAAATATAAACCAAAGAGTGATGCCATGGGCTTCTGAACTGAGATAGCCTTTTACATAATTTGTGACCTAAACCTCCCTGCCAATGGTAGCTTTTGATGAGGTATTCCAAGTAATCATATAACATCAAATGGTCAGAGAAAAGAAACAAGAGTCTCCTAAATGATTATAACCAACAAAACCACCAATGTATCGTCAACAGCTCATGTTTAGAATTCAAGCTCTGCTAAGTAACTGCCACCCATAAGCCTTGCATGTAATTGCGACCCAAGAAAAACCAACATCAACCGAAACTCGACTTTGCTACGGGTTCATTGATTTCTAGATAATAACATTACAATTTATGTTCATAATAATCTTCTTAATAAATAGTCAATCCATATAATAATTGTATTCACATTTTGAAAACTCAAGCATGTCCATAGCCAACTCAATAAGCTTCACCTACAATTTCACTACATCTCCCCAATTGTATTCAAAATTTCTATTAGCTCTAAAATTAATTTACACGTTTCTAAATTTCAACTAAAGTAGTTCAATTATAGCTGAAAAAAAATCATAAAAAACTACCCATTAAACAATTTTTAATTTTTAAACTAAACCCAAAACCCCAGAGAGAATTAGAAGTTACCCTGTCAAGGAAGCGAGAGTCTAAGTCAGAAGATAAAGCGCCGTTAACTTTGCCGTCAAACTCACAATGAATCGTTTTAACTCGTTTCTTTGCAGCTGCCAACTTTGACGACGTGAAAAAGCGTGAACGTGAAGACTGGCATTGAAGAGGGCATGAAGTAATCGAAAACAGAGATAGTGAACAGTGACGGTGAAGTTTTACGTTGAGAGGGGAGTGTAAAGACTCCATAATAATCAATGAACTAATGGGTTGCAGAATTCGGATATAGCAACAAGTGAAGAAGAAGAAGAGCCTAAAATGGGCCCATTAGGCCTATTAGGCTTTGGGGCTACTTCAAGTCAACCCGATTTAAAAAATGTAAGGCCCTTCTTGATTATGAGGTTCAATTTATTCTTTTGTTCTTATCTTGGGGAGTTTTCTATGATATATTTCAGTATCCATACCATAAAAGTGATATTCTGATCACACGCGTTTATAATTTGGTAAAGATTATTGGGGTTCGATGATCCAATTATACGAGAACCGCGGATAGAGAGTTGTTCCCCACTTTTTATCCCTACTGTGTGGTTTTAAGAATGATCTAGTTTTAGGAGAATTGGGAATTAAGAGTTTTCCCCATTTTTAGTCTTTAGTCTTTGGTATTGTTAGATGCGATAATTTGTACCAACCAGAGATGTCCAACCGGCCTGGGAAGGGACCAGACAAGATGTGTGCGTGGTTATTCATAACTAGCAAGATCACTGAAACGACGTAATAAAATAAAAAACAAAAGAGATTTGTTAGTGGTTTGACGGTATAGAAGTCAAACATATATCCATTGTCATGTTATTATTGTGGGGGTGTTGCAAGGTCGAATGAGTTTACAAAGGGAAGATTGCGAGATAAATGGGGGACATTCGATTCTCATAACCTATTCTCTCTAAACTCTCTCTAAAAATATCAATGTATTTTTCACTTGGACTTTACTGATGCTAGAATCCTTTGGAACGGAGGCTGTTGGCTGTTTTTATACTAGGCTTGTCTGACGGTGGTTGAGAGTGGGTGTTACGAAGTTGCTTGGATGCATAACCCCCTTAATTAGGATCTAAGTCAATAATCTTCATACTTGTGACATGTTGGGTTATGTTAATGATAGCTTAACCCATGCTTTCAGCAATAATCATCTTGAGAGAAGATAAGCGCAGATGAGACGACATGTGAGAAGATCCAGGCCATCAACCTTTGATACACCTTGGAGACGTGTGGCACAAATGTGACCGCCAATGAATTAGGCACAAAAGGTACTAAGAATGATTTAGTTATAGAAGAATCAGGAACGAAGAGTTTTTCCTCTACTTTTTGTTTCCATTCTTCGGTTTCAAGGATGATCAAACTATAGGAGAACGGGAATATAGAGTTTTCCCCATTTTTTGCCCTGATTCTTTAGTCTTAAGAGTGATCAAACTAAAGAGTTTTCCTTCATATTTCCTTACTCATTGGTTTTTCCTCATTTTCCTTAACTGATGGTTTTTAACTGTTACCATGATTGGGTTTAGAAAGGGTTAATGAATTAATCCCAATAACAAAATTCCTCTCGAGATTTTGAAAATAACAGAAATTTTTTTGTCTTAAGTTTAAAATGTCAAAATAAATAGTATAAGAGTAATTTAGTATTATTTACTAACTTATAATAGAGTAAATTTTAATGACTCACTAACAATTCATTAACGGTAAATGAATTTTTGTTATTTTAAAAACCTCAAATATAACTCTTTTTATTATATCATACCTCATGAGGTATCTATGTCTTTAACCCTTTTGTTACTAAAATGATATTCACAAAAGAGAATAACTACAAATTTAGCAATATAACTCATATAACATGAATGATATTCACAAAACGGAAAATATTTTAATTTTTAACTTTTCCATTCTCTCAATTAATTTAACACCAAAACTTGATGGTAGGAGGTGTAAGTGGCTCATTAAAAAAGCAAGTTGTTAATTTTTTTATGTTGAAGGGGTTGTAATAAAATAACCCTAACGAAACCGTAACCAAAGTTAAAGGAGTAGGGTGTGTGTTAAACTAATAATTTTTTCTATATGCCTGTGAAATATTGAAACGTGGAGAGGTCTATATAATTAATTCTATATATTATTTGATAAAGTCCGTCATATATTACTCTTTATTTATTTTATTTTTATAACCGGGAGTATCTAAATCAGCTTTTGTGTACCTCAAGTAATCCTTTGAGACCTTAGAACTACCAACCTGAAAAAAACTCCAATAACTATCCCTGTTAGGGACTGAGAAAAGATTCGAATTCAAGACCTCTTGAGTAATATATCTAAGAGTTCCCATCGAATCACTCGACTATCTGAAATAGTTCACTTTTTATTACTCTTATTTTAAATATATATTATAAAGAAATTTAACTAGTAGCCATACAAGTATGAATGCATGTGCCGTAACAGTAATTGGCAAAGACAAGTGCTTTACTCCTGGCAAAAAATATTCAAGAAGGAACAATTAAACAATTGTGGGACATCAAATTTTTTTTCTTTATTCACATTTGATTCTAAATCTGCATTTATTATTTTATAACGATTTAAAAATACCAAATTGAAGACCTATTGTGCCAGAGCATTCATTGTCATGTTAATTAAATTACAAAATAAATAACAAGTTGAGATTTAGTTTCACATTGCTGGAATGGAATTCTATAAACCCTAAGAGACAACCAAATAAAACAATCAATATTGACTTACATAATTATTTGTTTATAAGCTCAGGGTCTATGAAATCTAAGTAGTGAGATCATCTGGATTTTCTCTTTTGTTATTGTCTTTTTCCTGGTAGTTGTTTAGAGGAAAGTGACACTCATAAAAAATAATTTTTTAAAATTAAAATCGAATTTTTCTGGCTTAGTTGTTAGGGCATTTTATTTGTTTGTTTAATTATATACATAAATTAATGAATAATTTTATTAAAACTTTTGACTTATAAGAGAGATTAAGTTTCAATAGAGTAATTCTTAGCTCTTCTTCTGCCATCTTTGATTTATCAGAATTTTGTCAAGGAAAACTATTAATAACCTCCCCTCAAGTTTAAGAGAGAAAAACATCGTGTCCCTGTACATATAAAAAGCATCAACATAATCCATTGACCTCCCTCGAGGTTTTACAATATTATCATAAAACCCTTATCCTTTATATTAACCACAAAAAAAAAAAAAAAAAAATTCCGATAAATGCATAGGATAAATAAGTATATTAATCTGCTATTTTGAAATTAAAATGAAAAAATGACGAGTGGAAAAGGCTAACAAATTTTGCTTGTAGCAATACAAAGTTTTGTCCCTATCGATAATGCAAATAGAAGTATAAATTTTAGTCTAACATTAAGTAACAAAGGAAAAATTCGATATATATATTACTATATATTCCTTTACAAGTTTTAATAATGGAGATGGAGATACATGCATGCTCCATGTTCTACAATATTTCATAGCCTAAATACATATCATTAACTAATAATGACTATTATTCCACATGTCGGGCATACCCACTTCAGATAACAAGCTTTCAGAGCTTGGAGGTGATCCTTTCATATTATTAGGAATAATATTATCATTATTGCTTTCAACTTTGGTAAGCTGGTTCAAAACAGCTTTAATTACCTTGTTATCGTCACAGGAATGGAAAGATTCTAATCCTGGAAATATTTGGCCAAATTGGGAATTAGAAACAATGTCAGTATTGTTTGGTTCAAAATGATGAGAGAAAATGGGGTTGGTCATTTGGTTTGGGGAGACAATGGAGAAGCAGGACACTTGCTGATGAAGCTCATTTAGATTATTATTTGCTTGAGTTTGGTCAAAAGTGATGTAAGAATCCATTAATGGTGGGAGAGATGAAGAGCCTGTGTCTTCATAACTGCAGCTTGTTCTTGTTCCCATGCTTAGTTGGGCAGCAACTTGATCTCTATTTTTGTAGAACACTCGACACAACACCCAATCTTCCTGCTTGCACAAGTTAAGAATGATATCAAAATTTTCCTTTATTCATAGTTTTCTAAATGGATTGGAGAAGGAATTTTGTTATAAGTTGTAGAATTAAGAGATTTACGAATGAAAAATACTTATTTTTGTGTATCTTATTGCAGTACAATCTGCCAATAAAAAAAATATGTTTTACTTATATTGATTTAACATACTTTTATTGACTGGTTGTATTATAACATGATACAAAAATGATTTTCTCTTATATAAGAAATTAATATATAAAAAATGATATCAAATTTTCCTTTATGGATAGTCTTTTGAATGGACAAAACTAGGAATTTGGTCGTAAATTGTAAAATTAGGAGATTTACATACGAAAAAAAATACTTACGTACATGCTTTACAACCAATCATGGGAAAACAAGAGTATAGTAGTCTCCTTTATATGACATACTCTCATTTGTTGGCTATATTATAACAAGATATTTAGAAGACTTTATCTTTACCTAAATATTTTAATAATGAAATTCAATTAGGTTTATAGACCCAAAAAAGAAAAAAAAAAAAGAAAAAAGAAAAGAGAGAGAGAGAGAGAGAGAGAGAGAGAGAGAAACTACCACATATATTTTAGTAATATGTAACAAGCTCCATGATTCATGCTATAACTTCAGGAATTCAATATTAATCTGAGTAAAGAATTAAATAGAAAGTATATACCTTGAGAGAAGAAACTTTAGGAGGGCCAGAAGGTCCTTCCATTCTGAACTCATGCATAACCCAATCAGTTTTTCTTCCTTTCGGAGCTCTCCCTTGGTAAAAAACCAAAGTTTTTCTCATCCCAACAAGAGTGCCTTTTTGCGTAATCTCTCTATCTTTCCCTGTGGCTTTCCAGTACCCAGATGCTGTGGCTCGATTTGTTCTTAGTCCTGTTGCATATTTTCGATCTCGCCGGCTGTAAAAATACCATTCCTTTCCTCCAACACATGCAGTCTCTGCAAAATATGTTTCCACAAAGTTAGGAAAAAAAAAAAGGAAAATGGCTGAGGAGAAATAAACAATCAGGGTAGAATCTAGGCTTTAAAATCTAAGAAAATATCAAAGTGAGGGGTATTCTGATTTTTAAACAGAAAAATCATATCAATTAACAGATTACATAAAAATTTGTTCAATTCATCGAGAGTAAATCTTAATATTTTAAAAGCATGACCTAGTCCGTAGTTGAATAAAATCTCAAGGTATATAAAGTTTTCTCTCAATTCTTAAATTTATACATCACAGAGTAGAAGTGCAAAGTAGAAATGAGTTTTCAACTTGAGTTGGCCAAAAATACATAAACTTTTTTACGGATGAATGAAAAAATTGCATAATTTTCTCTACTCTAATAAAAACCTTTTATGTCTTATCAGGGTTAAGTTAATAAAGACGAATGATTGACAAGAAGAGTTGAAAATTTAAGTTATAATAACTTTAATTATTAATTAGGGTTCTTACCAAACATGTTATTGGTTGATTTGGAATTCCACAGAAGAAAAATAGGATTCGAGAATGGTACCAAACGTGATTTATATAATTAAATCCTAGGTCAATGATACCCTAGAGATTTGAATTTTTGATATTTTCGTTGAAAACAAAGAGCCATATATGAATATCTTGTGTGGATAGATAGATAGAATATCAACCACAATAATTGAAAAAATAATTAGTTTGAAAAACCAAGAAAAAAACAAAAAGGATTTGATCAAACAGTTGATAAATTGACAAGGGTTATTGGATTTGGTAGAAAAGAATTAATAAAAATCCAAATCCAAATTCCTTTTCAAGGGGATAGCCAAACGTGTGGTGGCGGCAATAATAGAGATAATATTATGACTTTGAATGTTGCATTATTAATTCTCTATCGATTCACCACTATTGGTTAGGACAATGCCAAGACTGTCAATTTCTTATAAAGCTATGAGAGTGAAATTTATAATTAATTAATTAATATTAAATATTAAAAAAAAAAATCATCTTTAAGATATTCTTGGAGCTTGCATATCCGGTTTAAACACTCCATACTTGATTCCATATCGTGTAAAAATAATAAATAATAAGAGTTTTGATGTATTTATAACTTTTTAATTTATGTAACGTACGTAATTCATATAAATCATCACGTATAGTTTATATTTAAAAAATAATAATCACATAAGGAGGATAGTAATATTTTCATAGCTCATAGAGAAGACCTTGATGGGTTTATTTTATGAATTTAACAAATCTTTTTCAACCAAATCATATCGGCTTTTTTCCAGAAAAAAAAAAAAAAGGAAAAGAAATTCAGGATTTGATAGAATAACTAGAGCAGAAGGTTTAGAAGTATAAAACGACATCCCAAAAGGAAAGTAATTAATGTAAATCCATTAATTACTAATAAGCTGTTCATTATTGCATGAAAAAGAAAATAAAAATAAAAATAGGCATATGAATAAAATGATAATCGTGGTCATTGGGGGTTCACAGCATTAACCTGTCAATTATTTCTGACCTGAGAATTGAATTGACAACCATTCATCTTCATCAGTATTGATTAGAACGCACACGATAATTAATCTCTACCGTTCAATTCATACGTTACCAAAATTATAAAAATTATTCAGATTATGTCTTTTCATACATAATAATCAAACGAATAAGCTATCAGCTATTTTCGTCAGCCGCAAAAATATACTTCCACGTCACAATGATTATTTATTTATATCCATTTATAGCCAATCCGGTTGCTATCACCTCACCCTCCTCTACAGAAAATAATATTACTGAGCTTATTTCATAACAAGTTAACAACAAAATGTTTTAATATTAAGATACTGAGATTTTTATCTCAGTAACATTACTACCAACTCTCCCACTCATCAATATCTTTGCATCCAGAGAAAAACGAAATCAAAGAGAGATTTTATTCATTCCAAAGAAACTAGTAAATAAAAAAAAAAAAAGAAAAGAAAACCTAAACAGAATAAATAAAGAAGATGAAGATGAAAATCATAGTGAAGAATTAGACTTAATTACCAGGAATATGCCAGGGCTCACACTTGTTGAGGTCAACTTCAATCAAGGGAAGAATGTCACAGTGATTCATCTTCTTCATCAAGTAATCACAAACCAGTTCTTCATCTCTCGGATGAAACCGAAACCCCGGTGGCAACTTCGCCTCCACCATGCTTATGTTGCTCATCTTGATGATTAATGAAGAAGAAAAAACTCAGATAATTGTTATTTATTCAAGCTTTATTCTTCTGAAAAAAGAAAAAAACAAACAAAAATAAGAGAAATTACTGAAGAAGAAGAAAACTAAAACTTCGTGAAGACAGATCTAATCATCTAAATGAAGAAGGAGGAGGGGGGCAAGTTGGGGGAGTATAAATAGAGGAAAGTCAACTGGTGAATTCCGTAAAAGGAGGGAAGGTGGGTGGGTTTGAATGTGATTTGATTTGATGATGACGTGGACTGACCAATTACTGCCCAATGTGCGGACGTGTACTTTTGGTCATTACTTTTTTCTGTTCTTCAAAGACTTTGAGATAGAATTGGGTCCAGAAAATGCCAAATCATGACATAAGATGGGCCCCACTTTTCATGACATATTCATCGCTTTTTGTCCTTTTCTAGTTGGCCTCTTGTTTTTCTTAGAGACCTTCTTTTGTTCTATTCTTCCTTTAAGTTTGGGATTTCAATACTGAAATTACTATTTACACCTAAATATTATTGGGTGCGTTTGATTTAGTATTTTGGATAGGATTTTAGGGATAGTATTGGGTTATTGGATATGGGAGTATTACGAGGTAAATTTTAAAAATTTATAAAAAAGCCCTTAGGTTTACTAATTTAACTAAAGACCCTAACATGTAAAATGACAAAAACACCCCCACCACTCGATCGCCGATTCCGCCACCACCGCCGAACTGGCCGAAAACCCTAGCACGGCATGACTTGCTGGACTCGCGCCGTAACATCGCCGTTATGGCCTTTTCCCGCCAGATCCATGGTGGATCCGGCCTAAAAGGCCGCATCTACTTGATTATGGCTGCCGACGGCCGGAAAAGGCCAAACGACGGCCATCTTTGGCTGTCGGCCGAGTCGTTTTTCCTCCATCCGTGGTGGATCCGGCCTAAAAGGCCATACGAACTTCCAACCTTCCATTTCTCCGGTTTGCCTTGTTGTACGCATTCCGCTATCACCACGGTGGTTGCCGGAATCTGACAAGTTGGGTTGATGGGGGTGTTTTTGTTAATTTTTAAACTTTTTTTTAGGGGGTATTTAGTGAAATTAATAACCTTATGGGGTTAAAATGTAATTAAAAAAAATAGGGTAATATTTTGAGAATATTGTACCAAACGCTATTTGAAAAATAGGATCCAGAATAGGGATAAAAATATTAAACCAAACGCATACATTAGTATTAATGCTATTGAATTATCAATAGTTGAATTATTTTTTCATTTTTATACAATAAACTAAATTGAATTAAATTACATATTTAAAAATGAATAAAATAAGGGAAAGGGAAATATAAAAGATAAGGGATACTAAGGTCTTTTTGAAACAAAGTTTCAAATTCTTTTTTGTTCTATTTTCTCAAATTTTATGTAGTTAAAATAAAAATTGAAAAAATATATACTTAGGGAAAGGGCGTTATAATCTTTATAGTAAAGTAATCAATTATTTGGATGCATTTGTTATTATCTGAAACTTTTGGGTATGCTGTTACTTTCCTCAAACTTGGAGGACGAAATGTTGCTGATGAAATGCGGATGAGGTAAGACTTCAGAACTAGGTTTTATATCTAGTTAGATTATCAATTGGGAGAGTATCATAGACTACCCTTAAGGTTTTCAAATTATCATTTGATGATAACGTTTGCACTTTTTATCAAGACTACCCTCAAAGTTTGAAAATGTATTATAGATGCCCATTTGTCTTAACTTTGTCTTGTTGTTTGTGGTGGATAAGTGAAATGATAACTTTGGTCTTATAAGAAAGTATTGGGTAAAATGGTAATTTTAATCATATAAGAAAGTGTTTTGCAAACTTAAGGACAACGTAGCAAGGTGACCACAAGGGAGTATTTGTGATAAAATTTTCAAACTTCATTAGTACCTCACTTCTTATTTAAAAAAAAAAAAAAAAAAATTTCATTTCATCGATAGTTACGAGAAAGGAATTTCCATTTTTATTCATTATAAAAACATAATTATTAATGTCTATTGGTAAAACAACTATAGTATATATACATATTTTGTTTATATATTTTTAAATTAGTTAAGCTGTTAAGATATTACTATTTTTTTAATTTTGGCGGGTTTATATCCAAAATAAGATTTGATAATGTTATATTAAATAAAATGTAAAATATTAATATAATTATGGGTCAACTTAAAAGAATATTTTCTATCCTACAAACCATTGAAGTTGCTGAAGGTGAGTGTCGGTGAGTCAATGAAGCCTTCTTTCTTGAGAAAATATCGTTGATATTTGTATATTGATAAATTCATGTAACTTTAATGTTAAAAAAAGGTACCAATCCAGGCGACAGTTCAATTGTTATGATATGGATATAAATTAAATTGGACAAATAACAATTAATTTATTAACTCAATTATGACACAAAATGAATAAAGGTTTGGCCAAACCTGAATAAACTATTTGAGGTATGGGTAATAACTTAAAACTCAATTCAACTATAGTTATTAACTGCAACAAGAAAATGCTAACAGGAGAGGATCACCCTTTTTACCCATACCCATATCTCAAAGATTTATGGATTTGGCCTACTTAGAATATAAAATTAGCACTTAGGCTGCCTATGGTTAGGGCCCTAAAAAGATTACTAATGTATTCTATCTTTTAATCTGGTTATTATCTTATTTTGTTCAATAGGTAATAAAAAATTCTAGTAATATTTTATTACTCAAGTAATATAAGAGGTGATATATGGAGTTAAGTGATTACCGATTCAAATGGTGGTATTTTAAGATTACCGTAGTAATCTTATTTTTACGCGAAGTTTACCCTTACTAATAAAAATTCCGAACACAAAGGTCCTCCTATTGATGTCAAATAACAATTAATCCAACTTGTTGAATGACTTCTTTAACCTCATTAATTAATTATTTGGACAAAAATACCATGTATTCATTGGCTTTATAATTTTTTTTTTTTTTTTTTTAAAGGCTAATCCCCACTACAACAGCTACACCACGTGACTATCCTTCGTCGGATTTCAGTCGAATGCGGCAATGACAATCCCTACCACCACTAGCTCCTGACCCACCAGAACCTCCTCTTTAAAAGCCCCATGCTCCCCCACCCCAATTGACCACCATTCCTCTCCAGCGCACACCTAAGGTTCTTTGTGGGTTTTTTTTTGATTTGATTGATGAAATTGAAGTTTAGGTTTTGATTAGTTGATATTGTAGAGTGTTTTTGTGTTTGATTTTGGCTGGAAATCTCAACCAACCTTCATTGAGTTTTCCTCCTTTGTGCCTACCCACCAACTATTTGGTGTTTTGCCTAAATGAAACCCCGCAGCTCGGCCAACACACTAATCTTGTAAAGGGCATTTCAGTAAAATAATATCTAAGGGTTTTGTAATTATTGCCAATCAAACACATTAATTATTTATACAACCCACACGAACCAAACACAATATATAATTTATACCCATTAATCTCCAAGGTTATTTATCTCACTGGTAATCATATCTTTTTGGTAATAAAACATTGTTGGAACCAAACACAATCGTAAAGTGATCAATTATGGTTTAGTCAAAAGGTCAAGTTTATGGGTCACTCCCATCAGATCAAGGGTTTAAATCCTTTTACAACCACTTATATGATTAAAGATTATTATTATCGTTGTTTTCCACTTCTAAAATTATTGGATTATTGATAATTAGTTGTAATCAGTTGATAATTGTTGTAATTAGGTGTTAAGTAGTTGTTACCGTTATGGTTAGTTAGAATATACTTAACTATGGTTGACTTAACCATGGTTACTGAGAATTGTATATAACAAGTGTAATAAGCTTTTGTACTTAAGACTTGAGTTGAATAATACAAGACACATGTTTTACTCTCTCTTTACTCTCTCTGAGATGAAATTGAACATGGTATCAGAGCAGCGTTTTAAGCTGCGAAATTGACGACTTCGATCGAAGAATTGAGCTGAAATTTGAAGTTGTGTTTGCATCATCTTTCAAGATTAATCGATCTTCATCACTAATTTCGTCCTTGATTGAGCTGATTTCTTCACTAAATCGAGCTAATTTCTTCCTTGATCGAGCTGATTTCTTCACACATTCTGAAATCAATTGATTCCTAATAGCCATATGTTAGAATGTTATAGATTCAAGTTCGCCTCTCTACATTCATCCGTCAGACACCCCTGGTCCAGTTCTAGTTTCAGAACAACTCACCAAAACAGAAAACTATGGGATATGGAGTCGTGCTAAGACAATTTCTTTAAAGGCAAAGAACAAATTAGGGTTTGTTAATGGTTCTTGAGAGAAGTCAAAGTTCAATCAATCTTTGTATGAATAGTGGGAACGCTGTAACTCTTTAGTTTTGGCGTGGATTTTCAACATTGTTTCGAAGGAAATATTCAACAACATTGTGTATTCAAATAGTGTACATCAAGTTTGGCAAGATCTTCAAGAATAGTATCACAAGATCAATAGAACAAGACTTTTTGGGATTCACAGGGAGACAGCTAATTTGGTGCAAGGAACAAGTTCGATTGCGGTTTATTACAATAAATTGAAAACTTTGTGGGATGAACTGAGTTCGTTGGTGAGTTTGCTACCACCAGATAGTGATTCAGCCAAGGCTTATTTGGCTCATCTCAACCAACAGAAGCTATTACAGTTCTTAATGGGACTTAATGAATCATATGCTTTGGTGAGAAGTCAGATCTTGTTAATGGTTCCTCTGCCCTCAGTCAAGCAAGCTTATTCCATAGTGAGTCAAGATGAGAGTTAGAAGGTCTTGATTGGATCTAATCAAAATACTGAGGTTACTACAACACTATACTCACAAGGAAATCAAAGGAATCAGAATCAAAATTCGAAGTATAAGGGAAAAAGACCCTACATAGAATGTGACTATTGTCATATTGCAGGGCATAAGAGGGATACTTGTTACTAACTACACGGTTATCCAACAGATTTCCAATTCACTAAAGGAAAGTCAAGGACGAAGGTCAAAGCTAATCAAGCTCATTCAAGTTAGGAACAAATGTTGAACATTGAATCTGCATCTGACAACATCAAAGAAGGAGTCAATCTCGGCAATGTTTTAACACCAAAGCAGTATGCTCAATTGCTTCAGTTGCTGGGTAAGGAGAATATGGGACCATCTACAAATTTGGCAGGTAAAATCGTTTCTCTATACTCAAATTATATTATTGCAGATGATTGGATTTTAGATTCAGGGGCTACTGACCATATGACCTATAATTTCTGAAAATTTTTAGCAAGCCAGCTATGTAGGTCTCCCAAATGGAACCAAAACCTCAATTGAATATGTTGGTTTTGTCAAATTGCAAGAAAATTTGTCACTTGAAAAGGTTTTACCCGATTTTAAGTATAACTTGATGTCAATATCCAAACTGACTTCTACTGGTCACTATTCCATCACATTTTATTCGGATTTTTGTGTTATCCAAGATCCTTGGAGTGGCAAACTAAAGGGGATTGGTAAGCAATGTCAGGGACTGTACCATTTTATACCTATTTCAAAATTAGAACAATGTTTTCCAACTTTAGGAATAAAAGAGTCAGTTTGTAATAAAGGGTCAGGTCGTGATCCTCAAAATGTATCTTTTGATTCATCAATAAAAGGACCTTGTTTGCCTTCAGTTATGTCTACACATTTGCATAATAAAGATACTGAATTATGGCACATAAGATTAGGGCATGCACCTTTTCCAGTCCTTCAAAAATTACATCATGATCTTCCTGAACAAAACAATTTTCATTGTGATATTTGTCCTTTAGCTAAGCAAACAAGATTTCCATTTGCATTAAGTGAAACAACTGCATCACATGTCTTTGAATTGTTACATTTAGATGTTTGGGAACCTTACAAGATACCAACCCAGGGTAATGATAGATTTTTTCTAACATAGTAGATGACTTTACTAGGAAAACTTGGCTTTTTTTTATGCAATATAAGTATGATGTATATCAAACACTAAGAGATTTCCTTCAAATGGTCCAAAATCAATATTGCCAAATACCTAAATGTCTTAGAACTAACAATGGTTTGGAGTTCTTTAATCATCAATGTCATGACCTGTTAGCTAGCTTTGAAATTATACATCAACGCACTTGTGTTTTTACTCCGCAGCAAAATAGAGTAGTAGAACGAAAGCATAGACATATCCTTAACATAGCTAGAGCCTTTAAGTTTTAGTCACATATTCCTGATTATTTGTGGAGTTATACAGTCAAAGCTGTTGTTTATGTCATTAACCGATTGCCTACCAAAGTTCTTAATGGTCTTTCACCTTTTGAGAAATTTTTTGGCCATAAGCCTAAGTTAGATCCCTTAAGAGTCTTTGGCTATCTAGCATATGGTACCAATATGATTATCTAGGATAAGTTTACTCTAAGGTCCACTCCTTGTGTTTTTCTTGGATATTCTTCTACCAAAAAAGGCTATATTTTGTATGACTTGCATTCTAAATCAGTTAGTATTAATCGAGATGTCATTTTTCGTGAGAAAATTTTATCTTTTACTTGGCATCAATCCAGCAATCAACCTTTTCTACTTGACAATATCATGGAACATGATTTAGCATCTACATCTTCCACTGATTACCCTTTGCTTAATGACACTACAAATGCTTTTCATGAGACAAAACTAGTGAAACCTGTTTCCTCAGATTCACTTCATTCACATCCTATGCCTAGTACACCTTTACAGCATAATAGGCCACTTAGAAAGTCCAATAGAGTCACCAAACCACCAATCTAGACCACTGATTTTGTATGTTCCATTTTGTCCAACTCAAACTTTTCCTCCACTATTAAGTACCCTATCCATAACTACATATCATATACACATCTTTCTCCTTGCTACCAAAAATGTATGTCCAACATTTCTGTCCTCACTAAGTCAACCTCGTTTGCCAAAGCATCCAAAGATCCCTACTAGATTGCAGCTATGCAATAGGAGATTTAGGCTTTGGAAAGGAACAAAACCTTGTCTTTAGTTCCCTTGCCTCCTGATAAAGTTTCAATAGGATGTAAGTGGGCTTATAAGCTCGAATATTAAGCCGATGGGACTTTAGAGAGATATAAGGCAAGGTTAGTTGCCAAAGGGTTTACCCATCAAGCTGGAATTGATTATGAGGAGACTTTTTCTCCTATGGTTAAGATGGTGACAGAGAGATTAGTCTTGGCTATTGCATCCATGAAAAATTGGCCTCTTTACCATTTAGATGTTGATAATGCATTCTACAAGGGGATCTTCAAGAGGAAATCTATATGCACTTACCACAAGGTTTTTCTAACCAGCATGACAAGCCCTTAGTTTGTAAGCTCCACAAGTCTTTATATGGCTTGAAACAAGCCTCTAGGGCTTAGAATACCAAACTCACAGCTGCCTTGTTGACAAGAGGTTTCCAGCAATCACCTTTAGATCATTCTTTCTTCTTTAAGAAACATCATGCCCATATTGTTATCTTATTGGTTTATGTTGACGATTTTGTTATTACTAGCAATGATAGTTCCCTTATTCAGGTTATTAAGAATCTATTGCACTCACATTTCAAGCTAAAAGACCTAGGTTCTCTTAGGTATTTCTTAGGCTTTGAAGTTGATAGGTCCTCCAAAGGTATAAGTTTGTGCCAACGGAAATATGCTTTGGAATTAATAGCTGATTCAGGGTTAACTGTTGCCAAGCCAACTTTGGTTCCTCTTGATCCACATTTGAAGTTCATTGCTGTGGAGTATGATCATGCTAATCCTAGTCAACAGGATCCCATCTTAGTTGATCCATCGGTATATCAAAAATTGATTGGTAAGCTACTCTATTTGTGCTTAACTATACCTGATCTCAATTTTTCGGTGAACCTACTGAACCAATTTATACATCAGCCTAAGCAGTCCCATCTTAATGCTACCCTTAAGATTGTTCTATTAGAGTTGGTGCCCTAGAGTCAATCAATTATTGTAAAATTGACTCTTTGTAGTAATGTTTATTAATCAATAAAAAGACACAGATAATATGGTAAGGCTATCATAGTGTTGAACGACCCTATCAAAAGACAATGACTGATCTCACTTGTCAAGGTTGCTTGCCAACAACCTGGTGCGACACATGGGTGCTTGCTATAGGCAAGTTTACTGGACAGACCCACCAGAGGATTTCATATAGATGGTAACCCCAGTGTCTATGGAATAAATACTCTAAGGAATGGTGGTGCATGTGATCCTTAAACTTGAGATCACCGGAGCACCTTGTGTACCAATTGGTGTAGTTTGACACTAGCCTAATGTAATTCTATTCAAAGCTATCAATACGGTAGTGATTGGCTGCATTGAGAATTGTATCAAGATTATGGTGGATCAACAAAAGATTCATCACTCCCGGGTACGGGAGAAGTTATCTCACGACGCAATTTAGGGAATGACAATGATACTAAAGTTGTGGCCACAATGAGATTAAGTTGTTGCTCAATTCAAGTTATTATTCCGGTCATTGGTCCAGTAATTGAATACAAAGATATCGAAGATAACTGAGGTTGACACTATTTCTGTACCTCAGCCTCGATGAGATAACAGATGATGAAAGATCGATTTGCACAGTAACCATATCGTTGATAGGCAAGCTGTTTCACTGAATCAGAATCTATCGGGTGACCATGATACTTTGCTATAGGCCAATCTTGGTCTGTGTTTAGTGAGACGATTGATTGATGTCAATCACGAGACTACTCACTACCGATATGATGAGGAGCCTTCGGGTCACACGCATAGAAGACAGATTAAGGATGAATTGGTGAGAAAGGGTATTTTCGTCATTTGTGATGAAAGGGTATTTTCGTCATTTATGATGGAAATGATATTTTAGTCTTTTGAGATGAAAGGGCATTTTGGTAATCTCACAGTGCACTTAAATTTGCTGAGGTCATTGCCTATATTTAATTTCATATTGAAATTAAAATTAGTGAGATTATGTATTTAAATATTATTTAATATTAATATTAGTGAAGATAATATATATGAAATATGAAATTCATATTTGAATTTAAATATATATTCAATATTAATATTTGATGATATTAATAAAGATAATATATGAATATGAAAATCATATTTGAATTTGAATAAGATGTCATGTGGATTATTACCTTGTTTGGTAATGAGGATTTACTATTCTAGTCATGGAATAGATTTATTCCTAACTAGATTAGGGTTTTAATTTTTGTTGCACATAAAAGGCAACTTAAAATTAAAATAAAATTGGAGAACACATTAATTAAATCCAAGCCACTCACCTCACTCTCTCTCACGTTTTTCTCTTGGTGGAGAAGAGAATTTTTCTTGAAGAAAAATTATGCATCCTTTTGGCTTATGTGTCTTGCTAGAACTTAAGACCGCAAGTCGATCGCCATCCTGTCTTCATGTGGATACCGAGAGTTCACTCTTATCTTAGAGTAGGAGCGATTCGCATCGATTGAAGGAGCCTCCAAATGCTTGTATGAAATCTGAAAATTTTATATTCAATATCATTTCATATGCAAATAACGTAAATTGGGTATAAGGTTCTTAGGTTCAATGTTGTTGTTGGGGATTTTATTTTTGTTTTTTCGCTGTGTAAACCCCATCAGCGACCAATAGTGGTATCAGAGCCTTCCTTATACCTTTTACATTGTTATTTGACGTTTGGTTGAATTGATTTCGATGTGTATCGATTATGTTATTGCATGATGTGTAAAAACTGATTTTTTTGTGTTAAAAATTTGCTGCGGTTGATGTGTTGCTAATCTTTTTTTTTTTTTTTTTTTGCATATGTTTTTAGGGGATCGAAATCAAATAAAACTTGATTCTGATTAGAGGAGGATGCTACTTTGTAGGGTGGCGTGTTGTTGCTGTATGTTGTCGCGCACGGCAGCAACAAGAAGCAGCAGCGACAGACGTAAATGCGCACTGCTGCTTCCCACATTGCGTACGACTGGTGCGCGTTGTCGCACGAGGAGGAGTGCTGGCCACATGCTAATGCATGTGGCCTTGGGCTATGTCGCTGCAAATGGCACAACATCAACCTTGTGCGACTACACCAAGGCTGCTGCCACACACAGCAGTGGCGCATGCGAATGCACCGCTACTATCCTTTTAATATGTTGCTATTTTGGGGCTACCCCGTGGTGGCCAAGTGCTCCCAGCACTTGGCCTCGGTTGACACTTGGTTTTTTCAGCCAAGGGCCTGATCTCGTGCACGTTAAAACATGCACCAAATCTTTTTTTTTTTTGGGCAGCCCACGTAAAGATGCAATGGGCTGAATTTTGGGCCGTGATCGCATTGTTGTGTGATATTTTTAATCCATAATTTTCTAAAAAATATTGCTGCATGTTAGAAACATTCTAGAGGCCCAATTGAGTGAGGCCCGATAACAAGGGACTAAAATGAAAATTTTAAAACTTGTTGGATTAAATGAACACTATTGAAATTCAAGGTTTAACTTGTAATTTACCAACCTAATCAAAATTAAATTTTGATTGTTATGCATGATTCTTGTTTGTGAATATGCATGGTTGTTGGTGCATAAGCCTACAAACCTAGTTTAATTATTTTGGGTTATGTAATTTAAAATTGGGTCTGCGTGCCCTGCCTTTCTCTAAACCTCCAATGTAACTTCTTTCTCTCATGTCACTCCCCTCTAATGTAACTCGAGGTTTCTTTTCAATAATATAAAATGTAATTTTATTTTTGAAAATTGTGTAATGTTCGAGAAGAAGCAACGATGGAAGGGAAGGAGGCAAAATTACTTGAAGAATCCATTTCCTTTTAAACCTAGGTTGACCTACCGATTCCTCTTGACTTGAGGAAATCGGTTTTAGTTAAGGCTATGCACCAACATGTTTATTTTACGCTTAGTATGCATGCTAAGGGTGTATGTTATGACTATAACATGCTAAGAAAGATAAAATTGGTGAGACATAAAATAGAAAAAAGCCCCTCAACTAAAGTAGATTAAGTCAAAATTGAAATGCCTTCCATCACCATGTCTTTGATCAAACCATTGTTCGTTGGAACGTCGTTCGCCAAAGCGAATGGTATACTTCTACCAGTAGAAGGTTAAAGTTCATTGGAGTTTTCCTTAATAGTGATGGGTCGACTGACGTGTTTTGTTTATTCACCAAAGCGAAGGTTGATAAACATGTCATAGGCATGGTAGAGAAGTACACTTATTATGTGTACGTAGCGGCATGTAGTGTCCACTCTACTGATACTGAGAATCACACTTGAGGACAATGACTTCAGTTATCGTATTGTCTGATTGGCTTGTTGGCTCATTTCACATTTGAGGTTGGCGGTGGGAGCTATCAACTAATGTGGATTAAGTTTGTTGGCCTACCTAATCAACCCATTTTGGCTTGTTCGCCAAAGCGAAGGTTTGAAATGGGCTAGATGGGATCTCAGTCCACTAGGAAAGCCAACAGGCTTTCCCGAGTTAATAGTGAGGGCTATTGGCTTGAAAAAAAATTGTGGGAGCGTTTTTTAATAAAAGACCATATCAAAATAATAATAATAAACATTATATTGACTTTACTTTTCTGTATAGTAGATTCATTTAAAAATGAGCAATATCAACCTACGATCGATAATTGAGAAAGAAAACAGGCTGGCTCAGATTGGTATCAAAATCTTCAGATTGTACTTAAGTCTGAACGGAAATAATATATCCTTGACAAGCCTTATTTGGTTGAGCATGATCCTGATGTCACTCAGGAAGTAAAGGAAACTTACCAAAGGTTCCTTGATGATGTTGATACTGTTCAATGCCTTATGTTAGCATCGATGACATCTAAGTTGCAAAAGCAGCATGAGAATATGGACATTGTTGCCATAATTCTACATCTCAAAGAGCTTTTCGAAGGAAACGCCCGACATGAAAGGTACAAGGTGTTGAGTGCGTTGTTTAGAAATCGTATGACTAAGGGAGCCCAAGTTGGTCCTCATGTGCTCAAGATGATTGGGTACATAGAGAGGCTTGAGACTTTGGGATTTGGGTTGAATGCAGAATTACAAATGGATTTAATTATGCTATCCTTACCTGATTCTTTTGCACCATTCATTATGAATTTCAATATGAACATGATAGTGAAATCCTTGTCAGAGCTTCTAAACATGCTGAGGACTACAGAGCAAGACATGAAAAAGTCCAAGCCTATTTTATTGGTTGCTGCCAATAAAGGAAAGGGTAAGGGCAAGGGAAAGACCAAGGCCAAGGCCAATCCCAAGCCCAAGCCTAAAGGACATGACGCTCTCAAGCCTAAGGGTGGCGTTGGGAAAGGTGGGAAGGTAGTCTGCTTCTATTGTGGCAAGCTTGGTCACTAGAGGAAACACTGTAAGGCTTTCCTCGCGAACAAGAAGTCAGACGCTTCGACTTCAGGTATGTACATGATTGAGATTAACTTCTGTCTTTCAACATCTTGGGTCATTGACACAGGGTGTGGTACTCACATTTGTATTGATATGTAGGGACAAAGGCAGAGTAAATTACTTGCCAAGGGAGAAGTGGACTTACGAGTTGGAAATGGAGCACGTGTGGCTGCATTAGCTGTAGGGACTTATTGTTTATCTTTGCCTACGGGCTTATTATTGGAACTCAAAGATTGTTATTTTGTACATGCAATTTCTAGAAACATTATTTCAGCATCCGCTTTGGATAATATTGGATATCGTTTTGAGATTTCTAATGGATTGTTGTCCTTTAGTTTAAATGGTATTCTATTTGGAATTGCAAGGTTATATAACAAATTATATGTTCTTTATTTAAACAATAAGGATATTCTCAATGTTGAAACTAAGAAAGCTAAACATAGCGATCAAAACCATACATACATCTAACATTGTAGATTGGGTCATGTTAATCAGACCTATATTGCAAAACTTCAAAGGGATGGAGTTTTGGAACCTTTTGACTTCCAATCATGTAAGGTATGCGAGTCATGCCTTTTAGGCAAGATGACCAAGTCACCTTTCACAGGACAAAGTGAAAGGGCTACTAACTGTTAGGTATCATTCATAGTGATGTATGTGGTCCACTAACAGGTGAAGCCAGAGGTGGATATTCCTACTTCATCACATTTATTAATGATTTCAGTATATATGGTTATGTCTACCTTATGAGACATAAATCTGAAGCCTTTGATAAGTTCAAAGAATTCAGAAATGAAGTACAGAATATGTTGGGCAGAAGTATTAAGGCTCTTCGGTCGGATCGAGGAGGTGAATACTTGAGCTCAGAGTTTTCTGAATACCTGAAGGAGTGTGGGATAGTATCACAACTCACCCCTTCGTATACACCCTAGCACAATGGAGTGTCTAAAATGAGGAATAGGACCTTGCTTGATATGGTTAGGTCCACGATGAGTTTTAGTGATCTAGCCGCATCATTCTAGGGTTATGTCGTAGAGACTGCGACTCACATATTGAACCGTGTGCCATCAAAGTTTGTCAATAAGACTTTATTTGAACTATGGAGTGGGCGAAGCCCAACTTTTCTTATCTAAGGATTTGGGTTTGTGAAGCTTATATCAAGAAATAGACTTCGAACAAGCTAGATCCAAAATCCTGTAAGTGTATATTTGTGGGGTATCTGAAGGAGATTAAAGGATACTATTTCTATTACCCATAAGAGCGCAAATTTTTTGTCGCTCATACTGGTGTCTTCCTAGAAAATGAATTTTTCCTAAGAAGTACTAGTGGGAGAAAAGTAGAACTCGATGAAGTTCTAGAACCATAAGATACATTAGACCAAGGATGGGAAGATGTGCCACAAGAGGTGGTTGACCATCGTGAAGAGGTTATTCCATAATTCGTGGATCAAAGTGAACCACCTCAAGTAGCATAGGAGCTGCGTAGGTCTGGGAGAGTACGTTATGAGCCCGAGAGATATGGTTTTCTCATGAGTCAGCATGGTGACATAATGATCTACCAAGACAATGAGCCCAGAACCTACGAAGACGCTATATCGTATCCAAATTTCGTTAAATGGCTTGAAGCCATGAAATCTGAGATGGACTCCATGTACTAGAACCAAGTATGGTCTTTGGTGGATCTACCTAAAGGGGTAAAACCCATAGGGTATAAATGGGTCTTCAAGAAGAATACTGACATGGATGGCAATGTACATACTTATAAGGCACGACTGGTTGCCAAAAGTTTCAAACAAATTCATGGTATTTATTATGAATAAACCTTCTTGCCAGTTACCATGATTAAGTCCATCCAGATTATGCTTGTGATTGCTGCATATCATGACTATGAAATTTGGCAAATGGATGTCAAAACAGCTTTCCTGAATGGAAACCTTGAAAAAGATGTGTATATGACACAACCTGATGATTTCGTTCTTAATGGACAAGCTGATAAAGTATGCAAGTTACAGAGGTTTATTTATGGACTCAAGGAAGCTTCAAGGAGCTAGAACATTCGTTTTGATGAAGCCGTAAAGGAATTTGGTTTTATTAAGAATGAAGATGAGCCTTGTGTTTACAAAAAGGTAAGTGGGAGCGCAGTGGCATTCCTGGTGTTGTATGTCAATGACATACTTCTGATTGGGAATGATATATTGAACTTGTAATTGGTAAAGACTTGGTTATCCAAGTACTTCTCCATGAAAGACTTAGGAAAAACAGCCTACATCCCGTGATAGATCATGTAGGTTACTTAGTCTAAGTCAGAGTACATACATTGATAAAATATTGAAGAGATTCAGCATGGAAGAATCTACTAAGGGATTTCTTCCGATGTCACATGGTGTCTATCTCTTTAAGGATATGTGTCCTAAAACACACGATGAGAGAGATAGAATGAAGAGGATCCCATATGCGTCAGCAATTGGATCCATCATATATGTCATGTTGTGTGCTCGGATTGATGTCTCATGTGCATTAAGCACTTGTAGCAGATCTCAATCGGATCCAGGTGAGTGTCACTGGATAGCTGTCAAGAACATCCTTAAGTACCTAAAGAGGACTAAGGACTTGTTCTTGGTTTATGGAGGGGAAGATGAGCTCACTGTAAGAGGATACAGTGATGCTAGTTTTCAGACAGACAAATATGATTATCGTTCGCAATGCGGGTTTGTATGTTGTCTCAATGGGGATGCGGTGAACTAGAAAAGCTCCAAGCAAAGCACTGTAGCAGACTCTACAATGGAGGCTGAGTATATTGCATTATCCGATGCAACCAAGGAGGTGGCATGGATTAAGAAGTTCATCATCGAACTTGGTGTGGTCTCCACAATTGTTGATCCAATAGATATCTATTGTGACAACAATGGAGCAATAGCTCAAGCAAAGGAACCATGGTCTCACTAGAAGTCTAGACACATACATTGACAATTTCATCTCATCAGAGAAATGGTTGAGAGGAAAGATGTACAGATCAGTAAAGTGCATACTGATGACAATCTAACCGATCCACTAATGAAGCCTCTATCATAGCAGAAGCATGAAAAACACTTAAGGTCATTCGACATTAAATACATGAATGATTGTCTATAGTGCAAGTGGGAGATTGTTAGAGTTGGTGTCCTAGAGCCAATCAATTATTGTAAAATTGACTTTTTGTAATGATGTTTATTAATCCATAAAAGGCAATTTTCTTGTGAATCATAATTGCGTGTATTAATATATGTCCTTAGGATGGTAGAACCGTGACGAGGGTATCAAGTGTTTCAAATCTTGATAGTGAGAACCATATGATCACATATGGTGGCCATTCTAGAAATGTCTGTAGCTCCAGTATTATTCTGACCAAGGACACAAATAATACGGTAAAACTATTATAGTGTTGAACGACCCTGTCAAAAGACAATGACGGATCTCACTTGTCATTTGTTGACAACCTGGTGTAACACATGGGTGCTTGCTGTAGGCAAGTTCACTGGACAGACCCACTAAAGGATTTCATATATATGGTAATCCCAGTGTCTATGGAATAAATCCTCTAACGAATGGTGGTGCATGTGATCCTTAGACTTGAGACTTATGCACCGATTGGTGCAGTTTGACACCAGCCTAACGTAGTTCTATTCAAAGCTATCAATACGGCAGTGATTGGCTGTATTGAAAAGTGTATCAAGACTATGGTGGATCAACAAAGGATTCATCACTCCCAAGTACGGGGAAGTTATCTCACAGCGCAATTCAGTGAATGGCAATGACACCAAAGTTGTGGCCACAGTGGGATTAAGTTGTTGCTCAAATTTATTATTCCAGTCATTGGTCTGGTAACTGAATACAACGATATCGAAGATAACTAAGGTTGACAATATTTCTGTACCTCAGCCTCGATGAGATAACAAATAATGAAAGGATTGGTTTGCACGATAACCATATTGTTGATAGGCCAATTGTTTCGCTGAATCTGAATCTATCGGATGGCCATGATGTCTTGCTAGAGGCCAATCTTGGTTTGTATTTAGTGAGACGATTGATTGGTATCAATCGCGAGACTACTCACTACTGATATGATGAGGAGCCTTCGAGTCACACACATAGAAGATAGATTAAGGATGAATTGGTGAGAAAGGGTATTTTCGTCATTTGTGATGAAAGGGTATTTTCATCATTTATGATGGAAAGGATATTTTAGTCTTTTGAGATGAAAGGGCATTTTGGTAATCTCACAGTGCACTTAAATTTAATGAGGTCATTGCCTATATTTAATTTCATATTGAAATTAAAATTAGTGAGATTATGTATTTAAATATTATTTAATATTAATATTAGTGAAGATAATATATATGAAATATGAAATTCATATTTGAATTTAAATATATATTCAATATTAATATTTGATGATATTAATAAAGATAATATATGAAAATGAAAATCATATTTGAATTTGAATAAGATGTCATGTGGATTATTACCTTGTTTGGTAATGAGGGTTTACTATTCTAGTCATGGAATAAATTTATTCTTAACTAGATTAGGGTTTTAATTTTTGTTGCATATAAAAGGCAACTTAAAATTAAAATAAAATTGGAGAACACATTAATTAAATCCAAGCCACTCACCTCACTCTCTCTCACGTTTTTCTCTTGGTGGAGAAGAGAATTTTTCTTGAAGAAAAATTATGCATCCTTTTTGCTTGTGTGTCATGCTAGCACTTAAGACTGCAAGTTGATCGCCATCCTGTCTTCATGTGGATACCGAGAGTTCACTCTTATCTTAGAGTAGGAGCGATTCGTATCGATTGAAGGAGCCTCCAAATGCTTGTATGAAATCTGAAAATTTTATATTCAATATCATTTCATATGCAAATAATGTAAATCGGGTATAAGGTTCTTGGGTTTAATGTTGTTGTTGGGGATTTTATTTTTGTTTTTTCGCTGCGTAAACCCCATCAGCGACCAACATGTTCGATATGTCAAAGGGTCTCTTGGTTCGGGTCTATTTTTTTCCAGCACATGGCTCTCTTCATCTTCAAGCTTTTTGTGACTCTGATTCGGCTTCTTGCCTCATGACTCGCAAGTTTGTCACTGGTTTCTACATCTTCTTGGGAAGTTTTTTGTTGTCCTGGAAGTCTAAGCATCAAGGTCCAGACTCCAAATCATCCTTTGAAGCTAAATATCATGCCATGGCCTCCATGGTTTGTGAACTTGTTTGGCTCACTCAGCTCTTGACTAATCTTAGCTTTCCACTTCCGCTGCCCATTCCTCTTGGCTGTGATAATCAATCCGCAATTCTCATTGCTTCCAATCTGATGTTCCATGAACATATGTAGTATTTTGACATCGATTGTCACATTGTTCGTACTAAGATTAAGGAAGGTTTGGTGCATCTCATTTATGTTCCCACTCAAGGGCAACCTGCTAATTTGTTTACTAAAGTTGTTGCTACTTTTCTTCATCGTCATTTATTGTCCAAGTTGGGGGTGCTTGATATTCATCACCCACTAACTTGAGCAGGGTATTGGATTATTGATAATTAGTTGTAATCAGTTGATAATTACTCTCTCTTTACTCTCTGAGATGAAATTGAACAAAAATATTAAGGATTTGCAAAATTGAGGTCAGGGGATTTTTTAGGTTATCAATTAGTTAAAAAAAAAAAAAAAGTATTACTTCCCTTGGAAACTCCTTGCTTATCAAAATTTATTTTCGTTATAAAAAATTATTGAAATTTGTCTGTACTCCATTATATATATATATATATATATATATATATATATATATATATATATATATATATATATTTGTTGAATTGATAAATTGTCAATCAGAAATATCAACTCCACAAATATATATAATAAAAAATTATTGAAATTTGTCTGTACTCCATTATATATATATATATATTTGTTGAATTAATAACTTGTCAATCGAAATATCAACTCCACAAATATATTTGTGGAGTTGATATTTCTGATTGACAAGTTATTAATTCAACAAATAGGGGAAGTGGATGTTATAAGAAGTACTACTTTTCTTGTTTTGATATGGTAAAATACTCATTAGCTTCAAGAATTGGAATACTAAGAATGGGCTTATGAAACAGTGTTAATTATTGACCATACTATTAACTTTTGACTTTTTTGAAAAAAAGCTTGGAATATAAATCGAATATTTTCAAATCTAATATTTATATACTTTATTTGTAATTCAACTCTATCAATATAACTTTTGACTTTTGACTTTTTTGAAAAAATGATTGGAATATAAATCGAATATTTTCAAATCTAATATTTATATACTTTATTTGTAATTCAACTCTATCAATATAAACTCTAAAATTGATTTTTCAAAAGGGTTTTTGTAAAAATAACAATAATTTGAGATTTTTAAATTTTACTTTTCAGTAATTAGTAAATTTCATTATATATATATATATATATATATATATATATATATATATATATATATATATAATCAAACAATGACGCATCAATATATATACTTTATTGATGCTCCTAGTAGAAGGATTAGGGTCAACAAAACCCATAATACTTAGGATCTATTTAGTACGGCTTATTCAAATACAGTTCATAAAAGAAAAGCTTGTTTGAGTAAACTTATGATGATATAGTTTTCTAAGAAAAGATTGTTACTTTTTTGGTCAAAGACTCAAAAGAATAAATCAAGTCAAATTTATAAAATATAATTGAAATTATTTTTTAAATTTCAACATTTTAAATAAATTAAAAAAGAGTTTATTAAGTTTCTCCCACAAGCCATAAAATAGCTTATTTAATATCCTATAAGCTCTTTCCAAATAGCCAAATACAACCAAATCATCTAAAAAAATATTTCAAAAATGCTTAAAAACTTTAGATAAACTCTTTTCGCTCTTAATGTTATATATCAAATTATTATATTGACAAAGTAATATTTCTTATATAATATAATATATTTTAAACAAAATTAAGTAACAAAAAGGAGTTTGGGCGAAATTTTTGCCATGCTTGAAGAAATAAATGGTGTAAGTATTGCCGGAAGATATTTTTGTGAATCCAAGTTAATTATTTTGTTTAAGTATTTTTTAAATGTGCTATATCTTAATAAACTCCCTCTATTGAGTCAGACCTTCAATTACCAGCCGTCACTAGAGGTGGAAAAACAGCCCGCCCGACTCGACCCGCGGCGGGTTGCACAAAGTGACGGGTCGGTCCTAACCCGCCCGCCAACATTGGCAGGTCGGGTTAGGCCCGCCAATGTTGGGGAATTGGTTGGCCCAACCTGAACCGCCAACCCTAACCCGTCGGGTTAGGCCACGGGTTGGGCCGGGTTAACCCTCTTTTTGATTTTTTTTTTTTTTTAATTTTGTTTTGTTTTATTTTGTTTAAGTTTAAATGTTTAATTAACTTTTCAAATGAATAATTATCAGTTTATAAATGAATAAATATAATTGTTTTTAGTTAAGTGTTAACTTCTTTTCAAATATCAATAATTAAATTAAATTAATTTTTTTTTTTGTTAACATTCCAAATATTAATTCAATTTTAATACATTAAAATTGTAATATAAGAAAAATTAAATTTATTCATTTATTAAAAAATAAAATAAGAAATTACAATAATTATTACCTCGTTAAAAACCTCACCATGAAAAACCCAATGGGACAAAAACTTAGTAAAGAAAAAAGAGTGTAATAATTGACAATTAATTTACAAGTTATAATTTACAAAACAACTAATTTTGGGGTTCACTAGAACCTCCATCATCCGTATTATCTATATTACAAAATTGAAATGATTCTATTAAAGGATCGTCGACAATCTCGTATTGACCTTGATGGCGCGACCGTTCCCAATCTCGAAAACATGTGAGGACTTCAATCATTTTTTGTGAAAGTTTAGTCCTCCTTTCATTTAAAATTTTCCACTTGCACTAAATGTTTGTTCGGATGAGACGGTTGAGACAGGAACAGCGAAAACATCCAAGGCAAGTTTGATAATACCGGAAAAATACATTTTCTGGCTCTCCAATAGTCTAAGAGATCAATGTTTGCTCTCTGTTGTGGATCTACTGGTAACATTTTAGGGGTTGCCAAATATTATTGAAGCTCATTACTCTGCGACTGTATGGAAGACAGTACATTAGTTGTTGTTGTTGGTGGAGCTTCTAAAGAAGAGGTTGTGCTTCGGATTCGAGTCCTTTTCGGCCTATTCAGTGCACCCCAAGAGCAAAAGTCTTCATTTGTTTCTTCTGATGTAGCTTCCCTGAATGTTTTGCCTCTTTGCGGGTTCCCATACCTGTTTTCATATTGGAAATATACTTCGAAAAGTCTATTTTTTACCTCTCCTATTTGATTGGCATATACTTCGGTTTGTAAATTTTCACATAAAGTGTCAAAACCATTTTCTAAACCTGCTAATTTAATTCTAGGATCAAATATAGCACCTAAACAATAAAGAAAATGAATGGGTTCCCAATATTTTAAAAAAAAAAATTCCATTACCTTTATTGGTGCATTTAAAATTTCATTGTCTTTGTTTTTTATAAATAACTCGAAAATTTTTATAATTGTATGTATTACCAATGGATTAGTAGGATAATACACAACTGAAAGTTGTAAAGTGGATTGGTAAAAAATTTTAAGAAAAGAATGAAATACTTTAGCTATTTGCCAATCAGTTTCTACCAAATAATGAGGACATCTATTATTTGCTACAAAATAATTAATTATATTAGCATAAGGTAAACATGAATCAAGCATTAAATAAGTACTATTCTATCTAAAGACATGTCTAATGCAAAAGTTCTAAGAGACATAATTGATTTTATACAAGCGTCTTGAAATTCAGCATTTCTTTTATTACTACTAGTAACCCAAGCTAAACAATCTCTAATTCTATTAATATTTTCTTTAATTGTTTTCATACCACTTTTCACAATTAAATTAATAACATAGCATGCATAACGTAGGTGAAAAAACTTCAAATTGTTATATAAAGGATAATTACTTTGAAAATAATCTATAGCTTTACTATTAGAACTTGCATTATCTAAAGTTAAATTTATCACTTTACTAACAATATCATAATCTTCTAAAACTTCAACAATTTTATTATAAATTTGTTCACCACTATGATCAACATCCATTAATCTAAATCCTAATAAAGATTTATTTAATTTACATTCATTATCAAAATAATGACTAGTCACACAAATATAATCTTGTTTAGCTCTACCACTCCAAATATCGGCAGTTAGAGCCACACTAACATGACAAGTATGTATTTTATTTTTTAATTCTAATTTCATTTTACTAAACAATTTTATTAAATTATTTCTAGTTGCAGTTTTAGAATAACTTTTAAATCCTAGAAAAAATGAATTTTGAACAAATCTTTTAAAATATTTATCTTCAGCCATATTAATAGGTTGATCAGTTGCAGCAATATATAAAGCTAACTGTTTCCTATATACATCAGAATTATAACGCCAAGTAGTACCTATATTAGTTATTTGAGTTTGATTGCTTTCTCTATTTCCATGTTGATTAATATGTTTATTAGTATGCCTTTTTAAAGTACTAGTACCATTACCTGAATCAGCTTTATAAATATTTCCACAGTATTTGCATCTCGCTTTCTTGACTTGAATGCCATTTTCTGTCTCGTAAAACTTGTCGAAATGCGCCCAAACGTCTGATGTGTGTCTGTCTTCGGTTTCGACGGCAGTTGATGATCCTGCCTCAGCTTGAGATGAAGTTGGACGAGCACGACGATTACGAGGACGACTTTTAGAACCACCGGGAGCTGTTGGAATCGAGGGCATATTTTGAGGTGTATCGGATTCTGAGAATGGGAAAGCGAGACTATTTGAATCTCCTCCTACATTTATGTTAGTAAAATCAGCGGGACTAGGACTAGGATAATAGTTTCCTTTATCATTGTAATTGATGGGAGAGAAATATCTATTCATTGTAGTTGAAAAAAAAAAATTGATGTAGAAGAAATAAAAATTAAAGAAAGAGAATTGGAATATGGAATTTGGAATTTGGAAAATTGGAAATATGAATTAAAAATTGAAAAAACTAATAAAAATTAAAATACGAGCAAATTGATAACAAAGAGATTAAGAGAATAAATAAATAATTGAGAGATTAGAGATTAGAGAATTTGAGTTGTGAGAAAAATGTGAGAGTTTAGGGCCAATTTATAGAAAAAAAGGGGAAAGGAAAATGACAAAAAAGACCCCTCCAACGGCTATATTTCAAGGGTAATTTGAAAAAACAAATTAAATTTTATATTTTTTTTGGGCCAACCCGCGGGTCAACCCGACGGGTTAACCGTTATTGTATAACAGCCAACCCATCGGGTTGACAACAGCCAACCTGGCGGATTGGCGGTCTTCTCTTAGAAGGGACAAAACCCGGCGGGTTGCCATTTTGCAACCCGACCCGCCCTAGGGTTGCTGCCGGGTTCAACCCTCTTCATTACGGGCCGGGTTAGGGTTGACCCACCTAATCCCTACCCATTTGTTCCCACCTATCCTAGGGATTCACACGGAGGGTTGATGCTGCTCTGGGTTGAGGGGGGTTCGGGCCCAGGGAAGACCCTCCCACCTAACTCGGCCCATTTGTTCCACCTCTAGCCGTCACCATAATATATTTTTGGTTAGGAGTACTATCAGTTACCTCCCCTGAGGTTTCCATAAGTTCATTACACGCCTATGGTATCCGAAATCTTAAAGACCTCCCTTCACATTTGAATAAATTATCACTTACCTCCCCTCATGTCCTTTTTTCTAATGGTCAATTGTTAAGTCTAGGGGCAGACTTGTAATTGTAGATTTTAACACAAAAATGGAATTAAAATTTTTTAAAATTAAGAAAAAAAATGGAAAAAATCAAATAATTTGAAAATTTGAAATAAAAATTTTATAAAGAAAATTGAAAAACTAAAAAATTGAAAAAATATATAATAATATAAAAAATTGAAACAAACAATTCTAAAAAGAAAAATGAAAAGAAAAACTGCAAAAAAAATGACAAATTAATAAAAAAAACTAGACAATATGAAAAAAACAAAATAATTTTTATATTTCTAATAATTTTTAGTCAACAATATTTGAATTTATTTTATGATTTTTGGGAAAATGCGAAAAAAAAATTTGTTAAGGTCAAATGTGTAATAACAAATTAAATAATTATTCTACAAGGGCAAAATAGGTTTTTTGCAACTTCAATTAACAATTACCGTTAGAAAAGGTGGTAAGGTATTTATTCAAATGTGAAGAGAGGTCTTGATGGTTCTCATACCACATGGATGTAACAACAATTTATGGAAACCTCCGGGGAGGTAAGTGATAATACTCCTTTTGGTTATGAATAATTTCAAGAAACTATAAGCCTAATTTAGCATATTGAGAATTTTAATATGATCAAAAGTATCATACAAGGATTCCAATAAGATAAAAGAATGACAAGTACAAGTTCCAAATGAAATTAGAATGACTTATTTTTAAAATTATTATTAAAGAAACTACACTGGCCGAAATTCTTGACTCTCTCATCTTATAAACTTGTACATACATTAAATTTTTAATGGGATTCATTTTCATATAAAACACTTTGATTTGATATGTCTTTTTTATAAGGACAATACTATACTTATAACCAGTATTTTAAAACTTAGTCTAGCACAACTGATTGAACCAATTCAATCAGGACTTGGGACTTTCACTGGACCATGTTACCAATTTTTCTATTCACCAAAAACCCTAGAAATTAGGATGATAATTGGTAAACAATTGAAGGCCGAGATATTGGGACTTTTGAAGAAAAATGACTGGTGAATGCAATGATGACGACGAAAGTGATTTCCAGTGAGTGAATCTATCGAAAATTAAAAAAAACCAATGACAACAATAGTCAAATTTTGCTGGCAATTGGCTAGGCAAATGAGGGTAAAGTGAGATAGATTTTGGTCAGAAAGCTAAGGAGAGTATTTTCGTGATAATGAGGAGGGTTGTCGATGCCAACAGTGGTGAGATCTAATTGATTTTGGTCGATTTCGACCAGATCTTAAGTGGATTTTTTAGGGAATGGACTCAACGAATGATTAGGATTACATTTGGTGTGTCGCCATAGCCAACCAGTCAATCACCGATTTGTATTTGAGGTGTGTTTGCTAAATTTCAAACTTATAGAGACTTAAAAACTTTTAGGGGTGTATTTGCTTAATTTTATACTTTTTGACACCCAGTTTGACTGGTCGATCAAACTGACCCGACAACTTTGCCAAGTTTCACCCAAGTTGGTTATTAAAACATTGCCTACAATCCAATCTCACAAACTCTCTTATAATCTCTAAGTGATAACTCCCAGTTTTTTGCAGATGAATTTTCCAAAATTCAAAATTCATCAACAAAAAATTGAAGCTATCACATAAGAGTTGTGAGAGAATGTTTGTAAAATTGGATTGTGAACCAATGTTTATTGTTTTGATAATGTCAAAACTAATGAAAAATAGAGTTAATTAATTTTCATTGGGTACCACCGAATGACTATTTCCCCCTTAGGTCTCATTCTATTATATTATCCCACTTCTGACTAAAACATTTACCCTTGATCTGATAAATTTAACAATAAAATCCTAACAGAAAGCTGACGGCATGAGATGAATTAAACAATAAAACCCTAACAGAATACCAACGTCATTTAACATTTTAGAAAGGGTACATCAAAGGGGAAAATTGCCATTAACTACAAGAAAATATTTCTAAGAAAATTATAGGATTTCCTTAATACAAATCTTATCGGCAATTTGGTCAAATTTTAATTCGTTTTTAACTAACTAACTATGCTTACAATAATTAAGATAATGATATTTGAAAATCACCTTTTTTATTTCCTATGTTCATCTACCGAAATGGGATTGGTTCAACTTTGTAGAGATCAATTGAATCTAAACACACAATTCAAACTAAATATTAACAGGATAAATCAAATTGAACACAAATAGGATATGAAAGTGAAAGGGTTCATATCTAAACAACAAAAAATTGATGTTTTTGTAATTTTTTTATCTCCACTTAGACAAGTTTAAAGGATCTCTCTTTTCCGTGATAGCAATATGCCCACGTTCATTATCTGAAAATTCCAGGACTGTCACTGCCTATTATAAGAAACAAGAACAAATATGACTAAAATAACAGAACCGGTTCAAAGAACGACACTTGTCACGAGTTCTCAGGTTACCTCGATGTCGATGATACCGATTGGTATGAAATTCTTGTGAAGGCAACCACAAGTTTTCTACACTTCTCTGGATCTGATCTGACCATTCCTAAAAACAAACCAACCACAGATTTATTCGGAGATTCTTTGGGATATAAAAACATTAAAGAAATGTAAACTAATTCAACTTGTAAAATTCTTGATCATTCTTTGCAAAATAAATTAGTATTCTAAAGCTGACAAATCAATAGCTGTAAGGGGTGAGTCAAAGATAAGTGAATAACAAATCGAAAGCAAACAAAATCTGTCGTTTTCGTTCCAGCGTGCGTATAGAGACTTCTTACAGAGACTGTTTGGTGAGGAATACAGATTGCAGGAGGACAAACAGTCAAGCAGTCATTCAGGAACCTTTGGAGCTATAAAATAATGCCTACCACTTAAATTAGCAAATAAAAAAATCGACACTATTGAAGATGTTCAGGAATCTAGAATAAAGTCAAGATGTGAAACCACAACAAATAGGAAGATTCCTTTGTAGAAACAAAGCCTAGCGGGGAAATATCTTATTTGGAGTAGCATAGTTTAATTCTTATCTGAAAGCATAGAAAGTAAAAGGAAAAAAGATTAGAATATGAAATACAACCAAACCATTATACATCTCTTCTTTTCACTTTCCAGAGTCAAAAGACTCACCTCAAACGTCACCACCTGAACCTACAGTACCATGACAATGTACAAAAAGGTTCTGGTTTAGCATGTCTACAAGTACAATCGTGGGGAAATAATTTAGTTTGTTAGTCGCAAATAGACAGCACAACAATCATATCATACTTTGTATTATTAACTAGTATTTACTCCATATTTCTCAGTTGTTTCAACAAGAAGGTGATAGCAGCACCTCTTCATGACATCAGAATCAGTATAGAATATCTAAAATTGGGGATTCATAACCGATCACCATTGTAAATTGTTGCATAGTTTTAAGCCATGGTTATCCAGCTCATTCCCAGAAAAAGATAAAGAAAATTATATGAAAGTGATCAAAGTGTTAAACCTTCACTCAAAGTCCCCAGTATATAACTTAAAAGATTTTAAGAATATGAAAAACAAGCGCTGTCAAGGTTCAAGCGATCTTTAAGACAACTGCACAGAGAAAACTATTATAGTTGTCGTGCATAGATAGATTGAATTCATAATGATGAATGTTAGAAACTTCACCTTCAAATATTAAAACAATTACAGTGATACTCTAGAACTAGAATGAAGCTGTGACAATCAAATTATCATGCCCAGCAAATGTTCTTTAGAAAATCTTTGTTACATTCACATTAACAATGATAAGATATATAGAATTCAAGAATACATACATCAATCAGAACAAGACAAAAAAATAAGGTGGTACTACCAGCAAGTTAAGCAAAGTCAACATACTCACAGGGAGCATTACCAGCAGACAGGTTGCCAAATTTCTTTAAGCCATAACAATCATCCTTAAAGTACACTTTGGAGGTGGCGTTATATTATATTGAGGGGCTAAACCATGTATAGAAGATTTAGTATAGAGACTTTGATCCACTAACTTGTAAATCTTCTAGTGGACCGACCATCACTTCATCCTACAATTTTGAATCCGCCTTTTTGATTGAAATATAATTACTTTCTTTCCTATCAAAAGGTTTAAGTACATTGTCAAAGAAAGGTGAATCGATACTAATTCTTCATTTGCAAAAGTACACCAATAATAAGAAAATTTCACCATTGACAGAGCTGAGTTCAATAGATTAAATTCAAAATTCTGAGTTCTTAATTTAACTATCATTGTAGGTCAGAACACAGCACATTTTTATGCATGCTGCTAATGTGAAATATATTGCATAAAGCAGTTACAATAACACTCACCATGCCCATCACTGCTAAACCTGATATATCCAAAAAATATACTCATCGTTTCCAAGATATATAACCCCTAGAATTCACATTTCATCGACAAATCTTATGACTGCCCAACAAACCTTGTATAGAGTGTAATAGTATAAACATTCATCCGGATTAGAAAAGCTCATATATCAAGGTTTACAGGTTTACCATTAACTATACTTGTTTGCCAAAAACAGTTCTGCGCATGTCAGGTGAAAGAGAACTTAAGTCCCACAGCAGAAGGTCCTTTAATCTGCCACAATATGTCAAAAACCACAATCAAATGTTTATCATCTTTTTTTTGTTTTTTCTTCAGGATAGGAGAAATTTATGCACGACTGATATGTCCATAATCTACTTAACATTTTGATTGAACCTAATGACACAAAGTTATGAAGTCAAAGCCATTATCTGTATCCTTTCTATGCTTCATGACTCATCCCAAAGCATTGAAAATGTCTACCACAATATAATTGGCTTTATCAATTTCTGCAGCAGTGTAATTGCTCTTAATATATATAGCAATTGTAGCTATAATTCATATACCATATGCAAGTACACTGATACATAGACTGGTGTCAAATGTAATTGCAGTTTTGGATAAGAATAGAGATGAGTCAGATAAATAATATAAAAGAACCAACATTGCATCACTATTGTAGACATATCTGAAATGGCTAGATCCATTTAGAATAATATATTTAGCTTTTCTTAACTACGTGCAGACATATTTCCCAGTTAAATAAAATGTAGACTGAAAAAGTGTTAGCCAAATATTATATGTAGGAAGCAGACAATATAAATATGTTAGTGGATTACAACTTGTAGACACCTAAAAGCAGTGCAGCATCTAGGCAGAAGTATGTTTACAAGATGGTACACACACGTGGACAAACACAAATGGATACAAACAGGAAGACAGACATATGCTCACAGAGAGAGAGAGAGAGAGAGAGAGAGAGAGAGAGAGATGGCCTTACCATTTATCAGACTAAGCTGTAAGATCCAAGCCAACAATTATTTCTTTTTAGCAATTATGGCCACATTCCTTGGAGATAATACAGGATCAAATATAGGTAACATGACTGCTTCCAGAGAACCGCCTTGCTCCTGGAGGAACAATAATCTGTCCAACAGAATATATGTTTCCAAAAGAGGCCCCAAAGCAGCTCGAAGAGACCAATAAGGTCCTATAATGTCCTGTACATAGTAGGTTTATCAATCAGGACCTAGCTCATACGAATATACATGCACTGAATGCTTATTCTCCTGCCTCTAGCCTAGTAGGCAATACAACTTTCCAAAAGGAGAAAAAAAGAAATAGAGATCAAGCTTATAAAACATTCTTAATGCAATAGTAAATAGGATAAAATAGCATACAGCAAAGGGTTCAGCTTCGTCCCATATCCCATGAAGATTTTCGCTATCCAATGGTTTGAGACCAAGGCGGCATAATCCAGACTGGCAAAATTTCTCAAAGAGTAGATATTTGTCAGTAGAAACAGCGCTTTCTTGTCTTATACTCTTGTTTGAAGAATTTTCATGAGATAAGGCAGCCATGTCCAAAACTGAGGCTGATTTATCATCTGCAGAACATGTTTTGTAAGTAAAGTTTTTGTATCTTTATAAGATCTCATACTATACAGTTTCCAAAAGGTATATCTACTTGGATTAATTTGAACAGAGACACATCAAACACAGCCATTTGAATGAGCAGTGGTTGTGTAACTCTGCTGCAGTTATGTTTTACATTTGCATATAACTTCAGGGCCTTCTTTTTCTTAAACAAGAAGAAGGAAGAAATACTTTTCATTCTCTTTTTTATTTCTTTTAAATGTATTTTAGGTGATTTTCCTGCCATGCAAAGCAAAGGAAGGTTGTCAATTTCAACAGCTAGCTACAGGCTTTAAAATTAAATAAGTTCATTGTTACCTGCTTTAGGTTCTCCAATCTCCACAGAGGAGCGTGTGGTATCAGAGTGTTTCTGACTGAAAGATGGACATGAGTTTTCTTCACATTGTGAACGGGACTCCAAGATCCTCCTTTGCTGCTGGCGGCGCAATGCCTTCCCTTGACGTCCAACTGAAGGACTTGTTACAATTACTTCCATATAATATCTAGAAAGGACCTTCAGAAGAAAGTTATTCACAGTATAGAATGTCAAAATAAATTAATTTTTTTTTTCAAACCTTTAAACAGAATGAGAATTGTATAATCTCCGTGAAAATGTGGAATGCACATAAATGCACATATGAGAGTCACAAAAATAAGAAAATAGAACCTCAAAGCCTTTGGTTTCAAACAATGGGTGAAGGGTTCAACTCCAGACACCTACTTAGGATAATATAGGCCACAAGTCCTGTAGTAGACCCCAGTTTAAAACCCAGTAAACTCATAAGAAAAGTTGGAAAATATATAGGTATAAAAAAAAAAAAAATAAAGAAAGAGAGCAAAGAGATCCTCTGAGTTCCTTTCCTTTGGTCACTCATGTAGCAACATGCAAACAAAGACAGTCAATGAACAAAGGTAAGGGATGCAAGGTAACATGGAAACTAGTTGTAACATCTCCATACACTCAAATTTCAACATTCTTTTCTCACAGCTTATCCATCGAAATATTTCCTACCAAAACAAAAGGAGCAACAAGGACAACACCCTCATCCCAGAAGGTGCATAAAGAACAATAAAATGACAGAATTGGCTACAAGATTTAATCATTTTGCACATATCAAAACCATCCAGAAGCATGGCACACACTCCACACACAAAGGGTAAAGGATGCAAAGCAAAATGGAAACTAACTTACATGAATAAAGACAAATCCAATGTGTTGCAAAGCTAAATAACTGAGCCAACATAAAACAAGATTGAAATACTGCATACCATTTGAAAAGCAGCACGGAAAGCGTGCAGCTCAAAATTATGAACACCAGCATCTCTTTCTAGACTTCCCCATCTCTCTGCACTCTAAACAAAGTAAAGCAAGTCACTGAATTCATCCCAACATAACCAAAAATAAAGCTCGCTCAAAGCATTAGCAGAAAGTTTTTCCAATAAAAGGTTAAAGTATCAGTCAGACATTTCCCAAAGAAAACTATCGACTAGAGATCTCTGGATTTATATATGTAAAACCATTATTTCCTATGGATCTACATTGTGACTCAAGCTTAACACACCAATACTTTCAACAACTTTATATATCACTTTTGTCATTGTCCATAGGAACTGAGGTGCTTTTTTCTCGTTCATAAGGAATTTTCAGTTCAAGATCCTATGGAAAAAATTTGTTGAAAAAACTGCTTAAACATCCCAGCCAGTATGACAGTTTTTGCAAGCACGTCTTGTTGTACCCCTGCATATACGTGTTCATCCTATTCCCATGGTTTGACCATGAAACTTGAAGCTTCATTTGAAATCTTTATATATTTCCCAATTAATTATGTTATAGATTTCTTATACACTAAATTAGAATATTGGTCTAAAGAGTATAACAGATTGTGCATGATTTACATTTCTTCTTCATTTTTGAAAGCATATATAGCAAAATCTCACCACTCTTAACTGAGGTTCAGACTCCAAAAGAAATGCTTGAGACTTTGGTCTCTAGAATGAGGAAAAAGAACAAGCAAATGTATCAAAGTTGAAATCTCTAGAATCTAATTGCATTAAAAGCTTTGGACAGGGAGCTAGAATTCCCTGCACAAAAAAAGTCTGACGAACTTTTCGTTTCTCTTGATAATTTATTCAAAGATTAAAATAACTTTATATTCATATATCTGTGTGTCATCAAATCAATTGTTCTGCCGAGGAGCAAAATCTGGATTCTTTCAACATCTGTTCCACATGAGAGAGATTCTCTTATACAGTTATCATAAAAAAAATGGAAAGGAGAGAAGAATAATACATGATAAAGAAAGAATATTAAATCCTAATAAGATTTTCCATTTTACCATAACCAATGTAGTCTAAAAAGGTTTAGGCAGGCCAAAACAGGTCACTTTATCTCAAGTCTAGGTGTTAGGACTATAAGCCAAAAACGGTTCTGCAATGACCTGCGGGGGAGCTATAGTGTAGCATGCCCCAGGATCATGAGCACCAGACCAGTTCCATTTTCCCGATACCTCTTGATAGTTACACCATTTCCTTTTTTTTTTTTTTTTTTTTGTTGTTGGTGATTTACAGCACTCAATATTGTTTATTTTCTTCATTACACCTGGGTAATCGACACAAATCCTAACAAACAAAAAACCCCACACATGTCAAACTGTCATAATGTCACTTCAAAAACCAAATAAGAAAAGCAAGAGATGAACGTACCTGACAAGCAAGATCACGCGAACTTTTTCCAAGAGGAAAGTTAGCAGATTTAACACCAGAACTCATTGGAAAACCACAAAGAGAACCAGCAATGTCAAATCCTTCTTCAGATAATAAGTTGTAACAGCAGCCGATGCTAACAACTGCATTAACTTCTTTGCAATCCACAAAGGTCCTGGTCCAATAAATACATACTTTTAAATTGATAAATAAGATATATAACGCCCATTAAACAAGAGATATTATAGTAACAACAAATCGCCAGAAAAAATTTATATTAAAATAAACCAGTCTGGCAATAAAAATCCAGAAAACAAAATTGGTAGAGCCACAACATGAATTCACTATAACTTCTAAAAGTGAAAGAAGAAACATGGACACAAAGAATGCAGAGTCCAACAGCTTATATACCAAAGCCAACATGTCCTAGCAGTTTGATCATCGAAAGATCGAGTTAAATGACCAATATTTACCTACCTTGTCCCTCTCTTTCTTTTACATTATTCACAATTAACTTTAATAACATAAAGAGATACCAAGATAATTTTGACATATCTAATTGATGATTATTTTGAGCAGCAAAGTACTAGCATCAAGTTTCTCAACATTGCAGTCTCATGTACAAACTTGTATCAATATTGATGATTTTTTATTGCAGTAGAATAATAAACTAATATGTGATCGAAATTAGAAGTGTAAATCTCTTCAATTGCACACATGTTCAGTTTTTGTTTCATAACTATGAACTACATTGAAAGATGGAGAAGCACAGATTGAATCCCAAACCTTCTACATTTCACACTATTTGCAATTTCTAATTTCAAACATCTCATACTTGTACGACGTTTAAGAGGTAAAGAATCAACAACATTTTAATTATTACTTGTCCATTATTATCACGAGCAAGTTGAATGCTATGCACATATAAAGTTTTATAATTTACTACTACAGTTCATGCCTCTTCCAAGAAAGCATTGACATTGATATTAGTTAAAATCTCCACAAAATCTTTCTCCTTCATTTCAGGAATTGCTATATCATCATATAATAAAAATTACAATGCAATTAATATGAGAATCAAGGGCTAATTGTTTTTCAATAACTTCTCAACTTTGAAATATACATAAAGCATACATAAGTTATTACTTCAGAATCACGAAACCGAAAATGCTACTTGTACTCATTTGTAGATTCAAAAGCTCATAATGTACCTAATGAGTGAATTACAACATACATAGCCTATACGTAGAATCGTGTATAAATTAGTACTAGATATGGACTAAAAAATGACCTTCATTCCACTCTTAATTTGGAAAGATATAAGCTTCATATAGAATACTCACCTAAGCATTGTTACTGATAGATCTCCACAAGCATGAAGTCCAGCAAGAACCAATGAAGTTTCACTTTCTGCATTGCCTGAAGATTTTAGTTTTCTTCGATCGAGTTTTTTATTATTTTGCAACATTAGCTTTGGCTGCTCAGCATCATCCTTATGTAGGGACATGTTGGTTAAAGCTCTCAGCATGTCAATAGACATTACCTGGCATGTAATTGTCTTGGGCATATTCAGACTCTTGTTTTCTGATCTAAGTGAATAGATAACTACAAATAGTCAATGTGTAAGTCAAGAAATGAAAGTTACATAAAAAAACTGTTTCAATTATGGTAATGGTAAGTAGTGGACAAACCATTTAAACTTCTAATAATAACTACAGACATCACTATGGAATATGAGGTGATCAAGCAGTATCAAACACTTAATGAGCACATCCTGAGCAGCCTATTATAAATATATTCATAAATTATCACAAGCACCACCAAAACTACCCAGATCCATGCTCAAAATGACAAGAAAGCTTCTATCACTTTTTCTTAAAATATGTATACCAAACAAATAAACTATGTCTGTTGATCGAATGAATATAGTACCAATTATACAAGTTATCATTGCATATATTTTAAAATAGGACCTATCAAACAAAACTACAACTGCACAACATGAGAAAGATGCTCAGACATTATGTTAGTGATTTCAAGGTATTGAAGATTTCTTATGTATAAGAAATCAAAAGGGAAATCCCATAAATACCCAAACTTCCGCATCTGAGCTGCATAATGCTTTTTGATTCGTTCTGCACGTGCATTCATAACCTTTCCATGATGAGAACAAGCATCTATTGCAACTACAGAATGTTGGAACTGGAAGGATAGAACTTGTGCAAGATAGCCCTACAAAACCAATTCAATCACAAGTAAAGAACTGCAAAAGAAACAAACCAAAAAGATTATCTTGTTCCAAAAAAAAATCTATGTTATCAGACATACAGTTTTGAGAAGTGGATATCATTATCTAACTTACAGTTTCTAAAACTGAACAAACAAACTGCTTATTTCGGCAAAATAGCATAAATGAAATTGATGTCTTTGAGTATATTAAAAAGTTTGATTTGCTGGCTGCACAAACTCTGTTGGAGGAGTTAACCAATATTTCCAAGAGACTATTAGTGGGGGTAAAATTGCAAGAATTTCTAGATTTCATTAACAAAATATGACTACTGTCCAGTATGAAACTAAAGCTCAACCATCTATCACCATTTACTCCTAAAAAGGTGAACTTCAGCAAAGATTGGACAGAAAAATTTGCAAATAGGCTAAGGACTTCCATCGAAAGTATTGTATCTGTCACGGGATATAACATTCATGATAAAGTGGCAGCCCTAAGACCAAGAGTGGAACAACTTAATGATGATTGCCAGAGATATCAAGCATCACTGAAATAGCATTCTAGCAATGCTAGGAAAATGACAAGAAAGCAAAAGATGAGATCCCATTAGGTCAGTAATAAGACTAATTCTTTAGGTACTAGATAGGGAACAAACATTAGCGATAAGTGTAAAGCCTTGTATTTTGTATCATTATTCTAGAAATTAGCTGCCTTCTTCTCTCTCTCAAGAGAAACTCAACCATTTTGTTGACAAGGGTGGTTCGCCACATCACGTCGGTATTGACACCCTATATTTTTCTCCAAATAATTAACACTACATTATAAAATTAAACAAAAAAAAAAAATGATCCCAACAACCAATAGCTGTCACAGCTACATTCAAAATTCATCAGATATTCAGTCAAGCAGTCTCAGTTTTCCAATCACTTAAACAGAAATTAAAAAAGCAGAAAACGAAGAGGGCACACCTGGCCAGCACCAACATCAACTATAGTATCAGTGCTTACACTATTTGCTACCGAATTTACAACAGCAGAAAGAACCTCCACCTGATTGCATCATAAACAAACTACAATTCAGACTAAAGAGAGAGAAAACCAGAAAGACAAAGTGGGACACTCCAAGAAAAACATATCAATCTTGTGATGGTGTGACACACACCAACATCGATTTATCACTTTTTACAGGCATAAGAGAAGAAGAAAAAAAAAAATATATATATATATATAGAATATAACTACAGATTGAATTCGAATGACATACTTCATGTTTTTTCTTCAGATTCATGCCTTGAGCAAGAACACTGCTAAGTGATGTCACTTTCCATCCAGGTAATACCTGCAACAAGCCAAGTTGTTGATATGCTGAGTGATCAAAAGAGGTCAGACAAGGAGATTAAATTCAGCTCCTGCTCAAAACTGGTGAACTAGAGTAACTTCAATTGCACCATTCCCCAATGAACTTTCAATAAAATTAAGAATAGATAAACAAATCATTGACAAGGCTACCACCATGGTAATGGCCCGGTAATGCAACCAAGCTAGTTGCCAAAGCAAGAATAAAACATTTACCCACCACACATTGCATGTTGTCGTAATGACATTGTCCTATAATTCAAATTTTGTTATCAAATTGACTTCGAGCATTACACATCACAAACATAACATATTTATTACTAAAAATTCTTTTTCTCCTAGTAATGTTACCGTGGTTTGCATCTCAGTATCATAGTAATTTTCTAACAACAAATATACAAATTAAACTCTTACTATACACCAGCGGTTTAACCTTACTCCACAAACAAATCTTCACACATTAAACATTGAACATAGATAAAAAATTAAACTTCTCACATTAGATCATGACACTTGCTGTATAAATGTAAATTCCACATAAGAAAAATTAAGAATATGCGCATCGTTGAAATGATTTTGAAAACAGTTTTGTCTTTTGTGCATACAAGTCCGAAAACTAGTTTAGATTCAGAACAAAAAAAGGTCATTTTCTTCATTTATCATAGCTTTTTAACTCTGAAAACAGTTTTTAGATATTAAATCGAACACATTCTCGAATATTTAAATTGAGATATAAATTGTAACCTAATTTCTTATTTTCTTATTATTGTATCACAAATCATACGGAGCCAAAAAAATTCAAACCTTGTGCAAGTCCGCTTGCTTTCTAGGAAGCACAAGAGACTTCAAAGTAAGAACAAACTCCTTAAGTGAATCAGGCCAATGGTCCTATAAATTAAACAGCAAAAACTAATTATACACAAAACAAAATGCAATTACAACGCAATGACAATAGGGATAGCTAATTGTGTAATAAGAACGCGAACCTGGACGACTCCGGAGGGAATGTGGAGAAGATTTTCGATAGGTTCATTGCGAAGACAATCAATCCAATCTTTATCAACGGCTTCCCAGAGTTTGTCGGTGAAGAAATTGACGACGTGAGCATTTATTATGAAAGTGAAAGGCTTTAAGAAATCGACAATCGCCTTGATCCATTGGAGAGTATCGGTAGCAGTCTCGCATGAGTACGGGCACTGCATCGCCATTTGCATAAGCTTTGAGGCTCTGTTCGTTTTTAGGTGTTGAGTATTGTGTTTTCAAATTATATTCAAATTTCGAGTGGGTATTTTACAATTTAACCAAAACTTAGGGACTAAATTATTTTTCCTCATTTCGGGGATAATGACATTTTCATCCCCGACTTTCGTAACTTTACTTTGTGTCTTTGTAAAATTTTTTAGTAACTTTTGGTCCTGTCAATAACATTTTGCATCTTAGTTTTACCAAGAATAGAGAAAAAAATTCCAGACAGGGACTAAAATGTTGCTAAAAAATTTTACAAAATTAAAAGGGATATTATCAATAGGGTAACAAACTTTTTGGCCGTTTGCATAGGGGGTATATAAGATAACCGGGGTAATCTTCGTTTATTTTGTAAGATTCTGGTGTTTGGTTTGCAAGTAATAAAATATTACGGTAATTTTTTATTGTAAATAGTATTTACTATTAGTAATGTGGGAGGTAATCTTATTACCATGCTAGGGAGTGTTATTAAAACATTATTGGGGTAATATGATTTTTCTACCCATTTTGCCCTTAATTAAAAACCATTTTGGACACAATTACTCTCAAATGTCTACCAAATAACAATTACCCAACCCCCCTATATTTGAGAAATTAGCTAAAACCCCCCAGGCACAAAAAAGTTTAAAAGTTAACAAAATACCCCCAACCACCCAAGACCACTATCGGCCGCTGGCATCAGTCGCCGTAATGGTGCACGACCGATGGGATCTGGTCAATCGTGCACCAATAAGGCCTTTTCTTGCCATGTCGGAAACGAGCAAATCTGGCCATGAAATGGCTATAGATCTGGCTATTTTCCGGCCATGGATCATAGGCCATTTTCGGTTTTGCCGTTGCACAACCGGCCATATACTGCTAGTCGTGCGCCATTCCATCGATTGTCGGCAGCAACCGATGGTAGTGGCTAGCTGCCGACAGTGGCTTGGGGTGGGTGGGGGTGATTTTGCTACAAATTAAAGTTTGATATGGCTGGGCTGTTTTAGCAAAATTTCAAATGTAGGGGGCTAAAATGAATTATTCAAAAAATAATAATAAAAAATACTATTATATTAATATTTAAAAAGGAGGGCAATTTAGTAATCTATATAACATATTATACACCAATTTATTCAAACCAACCAAACACATTTTCTAAACATTCCCAGTAATCTTCAAGGTGATCTTTCTTTCTGTTAATATAACATTCCCCTATAATAAATTATTACATGATCCAAACGTTCCCTTTATACTTTCTAGGAGGATAAAAGTTTTAATTTATTCAATTAGGAGACGATAAACTACTTAGGGTGTGTTTGGTTCAGGGAATGTTGAATTACCTTGAATATTACTAGGAATCTTTAAGGAAACGTGTTTGGTTAGTTGTAATAAATTAGTGGGTATGTTATATTAATATGTTTGGTTGGGAGGAATAAATTGGTGGCTATGTTATATAAATTACTAAATTGCTCTCATTTTTAAATATTAATATAATATTATTTTTATTATTAATTTTTGAATAATTTTTTTAACCCCCCAACATTTCAGATTTAGCCAAAACACTTAGAGCTTATATAAAACTTTAATTTGTAACAAAATCACCTCCACCCACCCTAGGCCATTGCCAGCCGCTAGCCACCACTGCCAGAAGTCATTGGAAATCATCGGGAGTCACCGATATGGCCATAGATCTGGCCGAAAATGGCTAGATTTATTCTGGCTATTTCCGGCGACGGTCGATGGTGGTTGGCCAGTTGTCAGTTGTGGTTGGCCAGCTATCGGCGGTGGTTGTTGTCGGCCGATGGTTGCCGGTAGCGATGGTTGGCCAGCTATCGGTGGTGGTTGGCCAACTGTCAACGGTGGTGGTCCGCACTTTGTTTTACATATAAGGGCATATTGTCCAAAAACTTAATTAAACAAGGGTAAAATTGTAATGGCTGATTAATGTCAATTGTTTTCAAAACAAGGGCATTATTGTCCAAAAATTTTATTAATAAGGGGTAAAATTGTAACAAAAATAAGATTATCAAGTAATCTTAAAATACTTAAGAAAATTGAGGTAATCAAATTACCTCCAATATTACTAACAGTAACTAGGTTTTAGTAGATTACCAAAAATTTATATTACTTGACAATCAAACGTGGTACTTATCAAGTAATATAATATGACATTACCTCAGTAATTCAACATTACTTCCAACCATACACACCCTAAGGGTTAGATTTAACTTTACATAAGGGTAAAAACGTAATTGAACAAATTATTCTTTTTTACAAAATAAATAATAAAATTAAAAAACTAGTAAAAGATTTAAATTATCCCTTTTTACAAAATAAAGAAAAAAAATTAGTTTTTTTATTTTATTAAATTTTCTTTTAGTTTTAAATATCTTAATTTTTTTTTTTTCCATTTTCTTTAAAAAAAATGTTTTGGTCTTTTTTTAGTTTTTCAAAAAAATTTAAATTTATGTTTTAAAAACTAAATTCACGTAAAAAAGAAAAAAGAAAAAAGAAAAAAATCAAGGCATCTAAGTCATTTATCATTTTCTGTTAAAGTTTATGTTTTAAAAACTAAATGGCAAATAACCGTTAGATGTCTCCTAATTAAACAAATTGTAACATATATCCTCCCATTGATAAAATTTGAAAAGTTTGTACCGTGATTGATAATATACCAAACTAAAATTACTTAAGCTAAAATTTGGAAACCAAATTATTATTTTTCCTCGTTTCGTTAAAGAGTTTAAAGTTACAATTTATCGATATCACTAAATAATATTTCTCTATCTCATATAATTAGAACAGTTATTTAAGTTCTCACTATTTTATTAGGGTGCTTGTCTGAATAAACTTTTCTTTAAAATGCATCTCCAAATGTATACTAAATGAAGTTGAACCTCAAAGTAAATCAAATCTCAAAAATTTCACCAATAAATAAAACCGAAATGAGAAAAGGGAAACTAGTACATTTCTAAGAAAAATACCTTATTGAGAAATTCTATAAAATTCACAAATCACCAAAGTGAATCAGCCTTAACTCTACCCAAAATTTTAAAGCTCGAATCCTTGCATTACAAATTGTAGATGGTAAAATCTACGGTTGTGAAGATAGGGTTAGATCCTGTGAGGTTGAGGCCACTGACAATTCGTTGTACCTACACAAAGAGCAAACAAGCAGGAGCTTACTTGGACACCGATGTGGTGTCCAAGTAGGCACTTCGACGCTCAAGTTAGTAAAGCTGAATGAGACAATTTAGTAAGGGTAAGGGAAGGAAGGGTTACCAGAGCTCAAGTCGGAGACTAGAACCACGACGTAGTAGGATAGCTCTTAGGAGTAAGAGCTTGGGTGTTGCTAGGTGATATTAAGGCTGAATGCCTAAACAGGGGAGTGACCTCTGTTTATATAGTAGTTGTTGGGTCCTTGTATCCTAATAGGACTCTGAATCCTTAAGGGTAAAGGTCTCGTGAATAGGAAAGATCCTAATTCACTTGACTTACTAGTAACAAGAGTCTTAATCTGCCTAAGATATAGAATCTTAGGCGAATTAGGATAAAGTAAAATAGGAAGAATGCTACTTACCTTGGTCTGGAAGGCCTGGCATTAGGTGGGCCGCTGGAGTTGCCCATTGTTGAAGAAAGCTGGATCTGGAGGTCACGGTTCAGCCCAAGTCATGAGCTCTAGTGTTGATCCAACTAAAATTGGATCACAACGCTTGGGCCGATGTAGTGGAACATCCAGTTTGGGCCTGATAAGGCCTCATATGATTTTAGGCCCCCATATTTAGCCCTCCACTCTCTAAGCTAAAAAGTCTTTAGCTTGGAGAGTATATGGTCTGATGGAAGTTAATCGGACAGAGAGGCGGTCTGTTGAGTGGGTCGAGTATCTTTATTGGTTGAGTGAGATGCCTTGTCTTGGAGAAAGTTGTGAGGACACTATTGACTATATTTTTGCAAACTTGTGTAATTGAGTCTACTCAGCTGGTCGAGCCGAATGTTAGAATGCATGGCATTGTACTAGTAAGCTGCGTCCACTCGGTTGACTGAGCTGAGTGGTTGGATGCAAGAAACATCCTTTGAAGCTAAGTTCGTTTGGTTGGCAGTCAAGCTTCGTCTGAGCGCAATAGGGTGGCGTTAGGAGAGCGAGACACGTGTACTATAGGGTTACCTATGTTTTAAGCAGGAGACGAGACTTCGGGTTCCCGAGGCAATCCTATCATATTACACTTGTATAATTAGGATTTCTTCTTTCTTTTAAGCAGGAAATCGAAGTGTCACAGCCAATTGGCTGCTGCCACGTGTTGTCTTGGTAGGTTAGGTGATTAAAAAGAGAAGACACTTGTTGCGATTGTTCATCTTTGCCTTCACTTCGTTCTCCACTTTTTCCAGGAACTTTTCTTCTGTTGTCGTTGAAGCTTTTTCAATAGTTTTTCAGCGTTTGTTCACGGTAATTCTCTTTTCCTTCAGAAAAATTGACTTCTTCTCTTTACTTCTCCTTTCCATCTACTTTAGAGTTAGTTTAGGCAAGTTTTTAGGATTGCTTTTCCTCGGGTGGTTTGAAGTACCAATTTTTCTTTTTGATTGCTTTGGAACTCTGTGGAATTCCCAGAGGTTTGAGGCATATCTTTAGATCTGGCTAGATTCCGAGGATAGGCTCAGTTTCTTGGGATGAAATTTTAGGAGAAAAAGCTTTTAAGGATTTGGGTTTAGGAGTATAGGCGTTACTAGGGAGAAATTTCTGGGAATTTTGAGTTTGGTTTGTGGGAGAAGGAAGAGTCGATTTATTCACTGTCACCATTCGGTATGCCCGGGGTGCTTGACCAAGCCGAGTGGAAACTTTTTTTGGGGTAAGGTGTAGTTTCATCCCTAGACGAAAGTTTATTTGATCATCCAGTTGGTCTGTTTGATTGGGTAGATCGCAGTGAGGAAAGTTTGTCGTCTGCGTGTGCGATATCGCGTTCCGAGTCGAGTGGGGACAGTTAGGGAGAGATGGAGGGGGGAGAAGAGTATGAGAATGCCCCTACTATGGTGGTGTTGTCAGAGGAAGGTAATGTGCCCGTGAGTATTCCTAAAGGGTTGAGTGTAGCTAAGACCAATTCGACTATCGTCGAGTCGAGTGGCGAGGACTCTGATGGGCAAGGGGAGAGTGGGGAAGATAGCAATGAAGAGCCAGGCAGCAATCCTGAGGGCAAGCCTTCTACTAGCGGAATTGCGAGGGATGCAACCAGCCGATCGGGTGGAGGGATCTTGCCATTAGACTATCCCCCAAAGCTTACTCCGGATGAGGAATGGAGTATAAGGACCATGTACCATATCCCTGACTTGGTTGAGATACGTCTTCTGAGAGATCACAAGCGGGTCAACTGGGATGTTCCAAGATGGATCGTTGTGTATGACATCTACTTCTATGATGGGCTAAGGTTGTCGATTCCTCGCCTAGTTTGGGAAGTGCTAAACCACTTCATGATAGCGCCGACTCAGATTATGTTGAAAGGTTAGGGCCGCTGATAGCGTTGGAACTTCTATGTGTTAGTATATGGTCCAGTTATGCAGCGAAAAACAAAAAATATTTACGATATGGATCGTTCCTTAGAACCAAGATGTAGGTACAAATTCACAGTTTATATATATTAAATAAGAATCTGCAGATTTTAGTTTAGAGTTTAAGAAATCATACGCACGTTTGGAGGCTCCTCCAACTTGTCTCTGAACGTATTTCGCTACCAACCCAAGTGTAGGATCGAACTGATGTAGTCCACACAAAGATAACCTCAAGGAACTAAAGAGGGATTTGCTAGATCCTCTTTAGCCTTTAAGAACCAAGAAGAAAAATCAAAGTAATTTGATTCAAGCAAAAATTGCAATCTAGTGTGGAGAGTATTTCAAGGGGCTGGAGTGTTTTTCTTTTCAATGAATGAAATGAATGAATCTATCTCTTTTATTTCACAAAGTGTGCACTTATATAGTGCACACTATACCCTATTCCATCATGGAATGGGCTTGGGCTCCAACCCAAACACCCATTGTATCCAAACATCCCCTTTAAGATATTTTTAATTTTAATTTATCATTATCTCAATTAAACTCAATTAATATATATATATATAAACATTTAACAATAATGATAATTTATTTAAATGTATGAAAACACATATTTAAACGTAATTTCACTTATTTAATTTTAATATCAAATTAAATAAAGGCTACGACCTTAGCAAATTTAATTGCACTATGAAATTACCAAAATACCCTTTCACCTAAAAAGACGAAAAAGCCCTTCTTCTAAGCTGGTTCTTAAATTATCTTCTATGTGTGTGACCCGTAGGCTCCTTATCATACATGTAGTGTGTAGTATCGCGATTAACACCAATTAATTGTCTCACTACGCACAGACCAAGATTGGCCCCTAGCAAGGCATCATGGCCACCCGATATATTCGGATTCAGCGAAACAGCTACCTGTCAACGATATGGTTACCATACAATCCGATCCTTTCATCATCCATTATCTCGACGAGACCGAGGCATAGAAATAGTGTCAACCTTTGGTTACTCTCGATATTTTGTATTCAGTTACTAGATCAATGACTTGTATTACAAACTAGATAGAGCAACAACTCAATCCCACTGTGGCCACAGTTTTAGTGTTATTGTCATTTACTGAATTGCGTCGTGAGATAACTTCTCCCATACCCGGGAGTGACGAATCCTCTGTCTATCCATCATAGTCTTGATACACTCCTTAATGCAGCTAATCACCACCGTATTGACAGCTCTTAATAGAACTGCGTTAGGCTAGTGTCAAACTACACCAATCGGTGCACAAGGCGCTTTAGTGATCTCAAGTCTAAGGATAACATGCACCACCATTCGTTAGAGGATTTGTTCCATAGACACTAGGGTTACCATCCATATGGAATCCTCTGGTAGGTCAGTCTAGTGAACTTGCCTATAGCAAGCACCCATATGTTGCACCAGGTTGTCACCAAACAACCTTGATAAGTGAGATCAGCCATTACATTTTGACAGGGTCGTTCAACACTATGATAGCCTTACTGTATTATCTATGCCCTTACTTCAGATAATACTGAGGCTACGGACGTTTCTAGAATGGCCATCATATGTGCTCATAGGGTTCTCACTATCAAGATTTGAAACACTTGATACCCTCGTCACGGTTCTACCATTCTAAGGACATATATCAATACATAAAACGATGATTTACGCGATATAGTATAAAATGTCTTTTATTGATCAATGAACATTATTACAAAGAGTCAATTCTACAATAATTGATTAGCTCTAGGGCATCTACTCTAACACTATGCACTATGCATCGAGTGGGATTCAGTTTGCATGAGTTCCTCTACTCTTACTACTTAAAGGAGAACGACATAGATAAGGGTAGATACTCAGTCACACTAAGGCATGACCGAGTCCACCTAGTGACATTCATGCGATTGAGTGACAAGAACTGGAAGGGAAAGTTCTTCTTCGTCAGGGGTGATGCGGTTTTTGGAGAGAGAGGGTAGGGCGACATACCCTTTACATGGAGTGTGATTGGTTAGTAACTTTTACTTGCCTTTTGCTTTGAGTATTGAGCCTTATCTTTCGTTCTTCTGCAAATCCAAGATTCAACAAGGCTAGGCAAAGTGGAGACGGCATGGAGGTGCCAACCCGAGAATTGCTTGCCATACCGATGAAACAGATAGATTGAAGAGTGTTCTTAAAATAGACGAACCTTAGGGCGAGTCATCTTTGGAGCTTGGTCGCTGCAATACAGAGAGGTACATCTTTCCTTTCATTGAAGTAGACGTGGAGTGTTCTGTTGACATGCTACTACAATCACATCTGCTTCAAACATTCGTTTCTTCATCCTCTAACTCCTTGAGAGTTTGTTCTTGCAGAGAGGCTGATGAAGAGTATTAACGTCGACATCTCGAATGCGAGCAAGGCGATTGCCTAGCGTTAAGCTAAGAGAAAGAGAGAGTTGGTAGCTAGGCCGAGTGAAAATATCCAGATGGAATGAACCGAGTCAATCGTATCGGTTGCGCCACCTAGTGCCGTAGTAGGGCCATCGAAGAACATCTAGATCGACGAGGGTACTAAGAAGATGATTGTCACACTCTTGATGACTGCTTTTATTTACTTTGATGCAGCCGGGATGGGGAAGTTAGCTGACTCTTTCCTGCTACCCATCGATGAGAGCCGGTTGGATTAAATGGGGATGAGTACGGCTGTTGAATGTGTTGTACCTCGACAGTTTCAGGTAGTTTTTATCTTTGAACACTTTGTTCCTGAAGAGAAACTTTTTCTAAACGTTCGTTTTTTTCCAGGCTCTGACTGGGAGTTTATATCTGAAGAAGGTCGCGGTCGCCCAAGATATGAAGATTCAACACTTAACAAAGTCTAAACTAGCCTCCGCAGTCGGGAGGCTTCAACCTTAAAATCTTCGAAGGAGAGTGCTGCTAAGCTACAACAGGCCAACCTAGAATTGGGGGAGTTGAAGAAGACATTGGTGGAGAATGAAAAAGCGCTAGCCGAGAGGGACACGACACTAGCTGAGAAGGAGGAGGAGTTAGTCGCCCTCAGAGAGCAATGCCGATCGATAATACATGCGCCATGATCAATGCCCACACTGAACTAATGAAGGAGTACAAGGCAGGCAACATTTCCCACTAGAATCCAGATGAGGATATTGAACTATGGGAAGAGATCGAGGCAAAGTTAGCCAGTGGGGACGATGGGGCAGAAGAAGATTGGGCTAAGTCCGAGCGTAAGGACGTGATGGACGACTTCGTTGGAGACTTGGAAGGGTTGCTTACTAAGTCAATCGAGACTCTTTCTCGGGATGACTCAGCGATTGGGCTTCGACTAGCAAAGGAAATGAGGTCGAGTTGACTATAGGGCACCTGACTCCAGAAGATGACCTAGAACATGCTGCTCCTTGAATATATTTGTTTTTTGTTTGAACGGATTTATGTTTTTGATGTTGTATTCCCGTACTTTTGTACTTGAACCAGCCATATAAGGCCTTAGCAAAACATGATATTTTGTTGAAACTGTAAGTCTGTTAAACTGGCTGAATGACTATTTGTTTATTGTCTCCCGGGGGCTTTCGCCACGATAGACCAACTGTGGTTTGATGCTACTAAATACTTGGTTGTAGTGACAAATTAATTCATTCAGTCGCTTAGACTGAATGACTGAGTTATTTGACTGACAAATTTTCTAAGTATTGAAGTGCATTTTAATAGGTGGTACCTGTATCACAAGTGAACCAAGTCGGCGTGAGTGACTTCGTAGCTGAAAACATTCGAGGGCTATGTGGCTCAATCGCCATGACCGACTTCGTAGTTGAAAATATTCGAGGGTTGTGTGGCCCAATTGTCGTGAGTGACTTCGTAGTTAAATACATTCAAGGGCTATGTGGCACAGTCGACGTGACTGACTTCGTAGTTGAACCAAGTCAGCGTGACTAACTTTGTAGTTGAAAAAGTCTGCCCCGGTGATGTGGGATAGGTCGGCATGACCGACTATGTAGTTGAGACTTTGTAGCAGAATAGTTGAACATAATTTTCTCTGAATAGTTCTTTTTATTGACTTAAGGCTTTGGGGCCGACTGTCATTGAAGGAGGTGGACATGCCCACTAATCCCTTTGAAAAAACAAAAAACAAATGAAAATAAGTTACAAGAAGGAAGCTAAGATATGGTTTGTCATAAGTGATACCGTTTGAGGTGAATGGCGTTCCAACTGTGGCTGATGTTCTTGCGCTCCGGTGATTGAAGCTTAAAAGCGCCCTTGCCGACTGACTGGGTGATGTTATACAGGCTTTCTCAAATGGGACTGAGCTTGCCAACGTTTATCTCCCTCGTGTTTTAAAAGACTTTCCGGAGGACCCAGTCACTTCTTTAAATGACCTCACTTGGACGTTGCGGTTGTAGTGTCAGGCAACCTTCTGCTGGTAGATTGCCTTTCTAATCTATGTTTGTTCACGCAACTCATCAATCGTGTCTAAGTTGTGGCATAAGTTGTGACCGTTTAATTCGTTGTTCATCCATTGGAGCCTAAGAGACGAGACCGACATTTCTGCTGGGATGACTGCCTTTCGAGCCATATACCAGGGATAAAGGAGTTTCCCATGTGGATGAGTGGGCGATTATTCTGTAAGACCATAGTACCCTTGGTTCATCTTCCCATGCTCATTTTTCTTTTTGAAGGCGCTTCTTCATGGTTTGCATGACCGTCTTGTTAGATGACTCGGCTTGACCGTTCAACTAGGGGTTTGGGGGAATTGAGAAGTTAAGTCTGATTCCCTATGTTTCATAGAAATTTTTAAAGCTAGAGCTGATGAATTGGGACCTGTTGTCTGTGATTATCTCCTTTAGAATCCCAAACCGACAAATTACGTTCTTCCAGATAAAGCCTTTTATCTCCCGGTCTCGCACTTAGGCGAATGCTTTTGCCTGTATCCATTTTGTAAAGTAGTCCGTCACAGCTAACATGTACACTCACTGCTAGGGTGTGGTTGGAAGCTAGCCCACTATGTCTATTCCCAATTTCATGAATGGACAAGGGGTTAGGAAAGAGTTGAGTAGTTCGGAGGGAAGGTGCGAGATGTTAGCAAATCTTTGGCAGTTGTTGCACTTCTTGACATATGCGGCTGAGTCCGAGCACATAGTGGCCAATAAAAACCAGAGGTGATCGCCCAGTGTGCCAGAATGCATCCCCTAGCATTTGCCTTCGTGAAGCTCTGCTAGTACATATTGGGCTTCTTCTGAAGTTATGCATTTGAGGTATGGGCCGAAGAATGACCTCTTTAAGAGTTGTCCTTCATAGATTGTGAATCTGGAGGCCTTAGCCCTCAGACAGCGTGCTTCATTCCTGTCTGCAGGGAGCTCATCTTTCTCTAAGTACTTCAAGATCAGAGTTATCCAAGATTTGGTTGGCTTGATGTTCATGACCTCTGAAGGTTCTTTGGGGACTAGTACTGTCTCAGATGAAGGGTTTTTCCATTTGGCTAGCCATTGGAGGAAAAGAAATGGGATAGAGAGTCAAACGTACCTTGAAAGGCTGGCCGAGATTAGCAAGTGCAACAACATGTGTATTTTCTGTTCTTGGTACTTGAGTGATCGTGAATTCTTCGAAGGCAGACTGCAACTCCTTCACCAAGTTCAGGTAGGTTGTCATCTTTGAGTCTCTAGCCTGGTAGGTCTCTTAAAGTTGATTGACTATCAACTGAGAATCAGACTTGACTTCCAACCTTGTTACCCCTTATCTCCTTCGCGAGTGAGAGACCAACTATCAAAGCCTCATATTTGGCCTCGTTATTTATGCATTTGAAGCCGCATTGGATAGCCCGCTGGATGATGTCCCCATCTGGAGTAATTAGCATGATTCCCAAGCTATTTTCGTTTACATTGCTCAATCCGTCGACCGAGAGCGTGCACTTCAAAGGCGTCTCACTTGATAGGCATAGTAGCTATTTCTCTACCTGAGTGGAGGTGCTAGGGGAGAAGTCTACTATGAAATCCGTTAACACTTGGGTCTTTACAACTGTGCGCGGTTGGAATGAAACGTCAAATTCACTTAGCTCGACCATTCATTGAGTGAGTCACCCCAAGAGCTCGGGCTTATGCAGAATCTTCTTGAGATAGTGAGCATAATTATGGAATGACACTAAAAATATGGCCAAAGCTTCCTAGAGGCGTGAATAAGTGCTAAGGCCATCTTCTCCAACTGACTATATCGGGACTGAACGTCAAGGAGCGACTTGCTCACATACTAGACCGACAGCTACTTCCCATTGTCTTCTAATCAGGACGACTGAAACTGTCGACTCCAAGACTACTAGGTATGTATACAATTTTTCTCTAATTAGTGGTTTATAAAGTAAAGGTGGAGAAGTCAAGTACCTTTTGAGTTGTTGTAGAGCTTCTTCGTAGGCCGAGGTCCATTCAAACTAGTTTGACTTTTGAAGTACTGCGAATAAGGGTTGACACTTGTCTGCTAACCGAGAGATGAATCTGCTTAGTGCAGCCACTCTTCCAGAGAGATGCTGAACGTCTTTAATGCATGTCGGTGATGGGATGTTTATGACGGCTCAGATCTGATCAGAGTTAACTTTTATCCTGCTTTGAGTCACCATATATCCTAGGAACTTACCAGAAGAGACCCCAAATAAGCATTTGGTTGGGTTGAGCTTCATGTTGTACTTCCTCAAAACTGCAAAGGCCTAACTGAGGTGGTCTAGGTGCTGCTCGGCTAGAAGTGATTTGACGAGCATGTTGTCGATATATACTTCCATGGTAGTTCTTAGGTGCTCTGCGAACATCTTGTTGACAAGCTGTTGATAGGTAGCCCTAACATTCTTGAGTTCAAACGGCATCACTTTGTAATAATAAGTGCCCCTCTCTGTGATGAATGAAGTTTTCTCTTAGTTGTCCAGATGCATGAGTATCTGATTGTACCTTGAGAAGACGTCCATGAAACTAAGCAACTCGTGGCCGGCTATAGCGTCAACCAGCTTATCGATGTGTGGCAGTGGGAAGGAGTCCTTGGGGCAAGTTCTATTTAGGTTCGTGAAGTCTATGCAGAATCGCCACTTCCCATTCTTCTTCTGGACGACCACCATGTTAGTTAGCTAGTCAGGGTAGTGGACTTCCTGAATAAGCCCATTGTTCAAGAGTTTTTCTACTTCTTCGTTGATCACTCGGTTACGCTCTGGGGTGAACTTTCTCCTTTCTGGTCTTATTGGGTGACAATCGGGTGATGCATGATTGCGTCAAGACTGATCCCTGTCATATCTGCATAGGACCAAGTGAAGTAGTCTCGATTTTGTTGCAGGAAATCGATCAGTTGCTCTGTGATTTTGAGACTCAACCTTGATCCTATCTGAGTCTTCCGATCGAGATGATCGGGATCAATTTTTACTTCATCTAGCTCTTCCATAAAGGGTTGGGCCGGCTCAGCTGGGCGAGTCGGACTCGTCATAGTTGCTATAAGGTGTTGGGTTTTCCTTTGAAGGCATTTTTGTAACATTCTCTAAAGGACTTTGGGTTGCCCTTTATCTCTCTTACTCTTCATTTAGTAGGGAATCTGATTGTCTAGTGGAAGGTTGAAGGGACAGCTCTCATGTCATGGATCCAGCGTCTGCCTAGAATAACATTGTAAAGTGAGGGGCAATCCATCATAAGGAAGATGGTCTGTCGGTTTAATCCACTCATGTAGACAGATATGGTTATCTCTCTGATAGTATACTTCTACTCAGAACTTAATTCGACCAGGATGGTGGGACGCATATTGATATCTGATTCATCCAAGCCCATTGTCTTAACCGCCTCTAAGAAAAGAATGTCGACGGAAGATCCTACATCTACAAACACTCTCCGTACCAAAATATTTGCTATTTGCAGCGAGATAACCAAGGTGTCATGATGCGAGGTTGCTAGGGTGGCTAGCTCATCATCTTCGAATTGGATGACTTGCTGAATAGGCTTCTATGTGGATGGATGGGAAGAGCGGGCTTCCAGATGATAGCTTGCTCGGGCGTGCCTCTTTTCCAAAGAGTAGATGACTCTGCTTATCTCTTAACCACTTGATATCATGTTGCAGAATCCTTCCGGCTTTGGGTCAGGCAAAGGGGAGGATCGGTTCTTCTTGTCTTTGTTCTTTATTATGCTTTTACCTTTGTCGGTCAATAAGTCATGAAGATGTCCTTTCTTAAGCAAGGCTACGACTTCCAATCTAAAAGCTATGCAGTCGGTTGTATTATGTCTGTGGTCATGGTAGAATTTGCACTATTTGGTGATATCTCTCTTGGCATCTGGTCTTAGCTTGGGTGGCCACTTAACTGTTGGGCCCATCCCTTTCATTATGGCAACCACTTGTGCTGACTCGACATTGAGGTTGTACTTAGGGACCACGAACGAAGAAGAGCTGGAAGGTCTATATGCAGGTCGGGTTAGCGATCGATCGTACGGTTTTCGATTGTTTTTGTTGGAATTCCGTGCTAGAGTTTAGTTGTTTGCTTCATACTGTCGTGTGTCTGGGCGCCTTTCACTACGGTTTTGTTAGTGTTCATCATAGGATGTATGCCTTCTTTGGTGTACCTCATCTTTTTCCCACCTTATCTAGATGATCGCTCGGGCTATGGCGTCCTCCATTGAATTACAACCAAGCGCGAGGTCTTTGTGGAGTTTCTCGTTAGGAAACAGTCCCTTTCTAAAAGCATCTACCGTGATTTTAAGATGTCAACATGGGATTGATATCTTTTCTTTATTGAACCGACTAACATACTCATGCAGCGACTCTCCTCTTTTCTGATAAATCTTGTATAAGTCGGACGATAGCTTCTTTAACTTCTTGCTGCCTGCAAACTACTCAACAAATACATCCGTGAGCTGGGCGAATGAGCCTATTGTAATGACTTCTTTCTACTAGTATACTTAAGAAAATATACGATGAAAATATACATACTTAGCATATGAAAAGTAGCTGGGCCCACATTTTTCCTTACTCATAAAATATAGTTCTTTACATATACCAAAATAACATGTACAAAAACTTTAGCAACGGTGGATAGTGATGCCATTTCTCTCTGCTTTTTGACGTCCATCTGACCGCTTCTCACCTATTTCCTGCAATACATGGAAAAACAACGGGGTGAGCACAAAAATGCTCAGTAAGTAAATCCTCTTCTCTTCTATCCACGCAACTTTCTCTTGATTCTTTCCTTACTTAATTCTTTTCTTCTTCATTCTTTCTTAGTTATTTCTCTTTTCTTTCTTTGTTTCTAGTTCTCACTGTTCTTTTCTTTCTTTCTCTCCGTGCTTTCTTTCTATTCTTTCCACTCTTTCTTTCTATTCTTACTACCCATGATGAAAATCATGGTAATATGCATGAATGCAATGCATATGCAATAATGCAAGGAAATGCATTGTCTTTCTTCTTTTTTGTTTCCTATTCTGTTTCTTTTCTTTCTTGCTCAAGCTCTTCTTTTCTTTTCTTGTATGCTCAAGCTTCTCATTCTTTCTTATTCTTTCTTTTTTCTTTCTTTTCTTATTCTTATTCTTATTCTTTTCTTTGCCGATCGGACTCGGTTGATGCATGGATTCAAAACCCTGGCCGTGTGAGTGAGTACGGTCCTCATCTACATGCACTCTTGTGGACCGTACAAATTCTTTCTTTCTTCTTAGGCCACTCAATTAAGGTGACGTGCATGTAGGAATTCTTTTCGGTGCAACCTGAAAGATGGATGCATGGAGAATCAAGCATATCATGTATAGTCATAGTTTAAAAAAAAAATTCAATTAAATTGAAATAAGTAAGGTAGAACATGTTACCTTAAGTCCTTAGAAACCTTGGAGACTCTTAATTTCAAGAGAAATTAAGCAAAAGAGTATCCACACCAAGAGAAGAAGAGATTTGACCAAGAGGGAGATTTAGGGTTCTTAGAGATTTTTCTCTACACAAAAATTCATATATCATTTTCTTTATATAGGAATCCTTGTAAACAATTCAATAATTGTTTTGGACTTCCTTAAACAATTCCATAATTGTTATGAAGTTGTTAAACTTCTTTAAATTATAACATTGGATTAACATTTAATCACAATTAACAATTTAACTCTTAAATTGTTTACATAATAATTTAACCCTTAAATTTTTTACAATTACAACCCCTTGTAAAATCCAATTTAATATAAAGAAAATGATTAATATAAATAACTTTATTACCTTTGGTAGGTGCTAGCCAACCTTGGATAATCAACTCTCTTTGGCTATTTCTTCATTCTCCTTAGTTTTTATGTGTGACCTCTTAGGTTCACTGTGGCCTAGCCGTGGGCCCAATATCATAGACTATTTCGATATGTTTTGTCATAACTCTTTATGAACAAAACTCCCACTGATTATGGTAGGCATCTAGCAATGCTCCATAATCCCTAAGTCACAATGAAGATATACTCCAACGAACCTTTTACAATCATACATGTTGTATAATCAAATCCTTCCGTTGTCTAATCCCAATTAAGAATGGATTCATGGTATGTCAAAATCCTTATCTTAATTTTAATACAATACACACGGAACGTGTCACCATGAAACAACCTTTCATGTAACATTTTATATACCTCGACCGGAGATTTCCCTTTTCCAATGTATCTTGACATTTGTCTAGGAACTTGATATCAATCTATACCAAGTCAACGGATCCCATCTTGACTATCACTTGTCCTCACACATAAACAACACATGGCCAATTCAGCTTATTAACATATGGCATGATTAGCCTCATGTTTATACACCATATGAACCATATGCGTTTATACAGAATCCAACCGTGATATCTCAGGTCTAAGGATTAATAATACCCTAGTACGATCTTATGATAAATCATTGACTATATTTTAAATGTCTATGTGATTCGTCATAAATGGCCATATTCGATAAACAGTTCACTAACCGCGTATCCATGCTAATGCCCTAGTGATATAACTTTTATAATCACCCACACCAATACCATCACATGATATTCTACAGAGGCATTCAGCATGCCCACTATGTAATATTATTGCCCAATTAATATTACCTATGTAGGGAATACTTTGATGATTTTGATCTTCTAAAGATTTGTATCATCCGAACATTTCACATGTAATACATATATATAAATGAAGCAATAAACCACATGTGAAATAAGAACAATTTCTTCTATTGATAAGATAAAATGTATATACAAACTATATACATTCACATATATATACAAAGCATAATGCCTTGGAACCGATGACACGATTGGTTCCTAGGGCATATACTAACAAAACTCCCATTTGCACTAGAGCCAATCGTTGTGGTATCTAATACCCATCTTCTTAAGATGATGATCTAATTGCTTCTGTGTCATCGCTTTAGTAAGTGGATCAGCTACGTTATCCGCTGAAGGTGTTTTCTGCACCAAAATTTCTCCAGCTTCAACAAGCTCTCTCAAAATATGATATTTACGCTGAATATGTTTTAATTTTTGGTGTGCTCTTGGTTCTTTTGCTTGTGCAATAGCACCATTATTGTCACAAAACAAGGTTATCGGATAACTCATGTTCGGAACCACGTCAAGTTCAGCTACAAATTTGCGTATCCACACACCTTCTTTTCGTCACGACGGCAATATATTCAGCTTCTGTAGTGGAGTCGGCAGTGGTCAAGTGTTTGGAACTTTTCCAACTAACTGCTCCTCCATTACATGTAAAGATGAATCCGGATGTAGACTTTCTATCATCCACATCTGATTGAAAATCAGAATCTGAGTATCCCTGGATTTTCAATTCTGAATCTCCATAACTCAGTATTAAATCTTTAGTTCTTCTCAAGCACTTAAAGATTGTTTTAACTGCTGACCAATGTTTCTCTCCTGGATTTGATTGATATTTGCTCGCAATACTTACAGCATAGGCTATATCAGGCGTTGTACATAGCATTGCATACATAAGACTACCCACGGCTGAAGCGTAAGGTATATTACGCATCCGCTGTCGCTCCTGATCAGTCTTAGGACTCATATCCTTAGAAAGATGTAGTCCATGACCGCAAGGCAAAAAACCTCTTTTGGAGTCTTGCATGTTGAACTTTTTCAACATTTTCTCTATATACATGCTCTGAGATAACCCGATCAATCCTTTCGCTCTATTTCTATAGATGCGAATTCCTAAGATGTAATTTGCTTCTCCCAAATCTTTCATTGAGAAAGCTTTTAACAACCACATCTTAACTTCAGTCATCATGCCAATATCATTTCCCATTAATAATATGTCATCTACATATAATATGAGAAAAACCATGACATGATCTCTTACCCACTTGTATACACATGGTTCATCTGGATTCTTTATGAAACCAAAAGTTTTGATTGTTTCATCAAATCGGATATTCCAGCTTCTAGAAGCTTGCTTCAATCCATAAATGGATCTATGCAATTTGCACACTTTATGTCTCTCAACATTGGATACGAAACCTTCAAGTTGTTGCATATATATGTTTTCCTCAATAAATCCATTGAGGAACGCGGTCTTGACATCCATTTGCCAAATTTCATAATCATAGTGTGCTGCTATGGCTAGCAAAATTCTGATGGATTTAAGCATTGCAACTGGTGAGAAAGTTTCCTCATAATCCAACCCTTGTTTCTGAGTATAACCTTTCGCTACCAGTCTAGCCTTATAGGTCTCTACCTTTCCATCTGCGCCAACCTTTCTCTTGAAGACTCATTTACAACCAATAGGAACTATTCCTTCTAGAGGATCAACAAGTGTCCAAACTTGATTAGCGTACATGGATTCTATTTCAGAATTCATCGCTTCTAGCCATCTTCCAGAATCAATATCTAATATCGCCTCTTCATAAGTTTTAGGATCATCTCCATGATCAACTTCTCCCACTGAAAAAGATTCAAAAACTTTTTCATGTAGAAAGCTATAATATCTCTCTAGAGGTCGAGATATTCTAGAAGATTTACAAGCTAGAACCATTGTGTCATGCGTTGAAGGTTCTTGATCTGGTTCACCTATCTAAGTATGATCGATTTGAGACTCTTCGGAAAAATCTTTGAGTTCAATTTTTCTTCCTGCACCTTCTTCTTCTAAGAATTATTTCTCAAGGAAATGTGCATTTCTACTGATTGAAATTCTTTGATCAGTAGGGAAGTAAAAATAATATCCTAAACTGTCTTTAGGATATCCTATAAATCGACCTTTTTCAGATCTTACGTCCAACTTGTCTGTTTTAACAATCTTGACATAAGTTGGACAACCCCAGACCTTTAAATAGTTAAGACTAGGTGGTTTGCCATACCACACTTCATATGGTGTTTTCTGGACTGATTTAGATGGTGCTCTATTTAAAATATGCACTGCTGTTTGTAAGGCATACCCCCACAAGTAAATCGGTAAGTCCGTAAAAGTCATCATCGATCGCACCATATCCAATAAAGTACGATTTCTCCTTTCAGATACACCATTGTGTTGTGGTGTAAATGGAGGAGTTAATTGTGATATAATCCCATTTTCTTTTAGAAAATCTCGAAATTCCGTACTTAAGTATTCACCTCCACGATCTGATCGTAGAATTTTAATACTCTTTCCAGTTTGTTTCTCTACTTCATTCTTGAATTCTTTGAATTTTTCAAAAGATTCTGATTTGTATTTCATTAAATACAAATACCCATACCTTGAATAATCATCAGTAAAGGTAATGAAGTAGTGAAAACCTCCTCTAGCCATTTCATTAAATGGTCCACATACATCTGTATGTATTAATTCCAGCAATTCTTTGGCCCTTTCCCCTCTACTCTTAAAGGACGACTTGGTCATTTTTTCTTGAAGACAAGATTCACAGGTCGGATAGGGTTTTGAACCCAATGAACTTAAAAGTCCACTTTCTCCTAACTAGTTTATTCTTATGTCTCCTATATGGCCTAATCTATGATGCCAAAGTAATTTAGGATTAATTTCATTCCGAGTTCGTTTATTAGTAATGGAATTCATTATGCTATGCCCATTTAATTCTAGCACATACAAACCATTTGTATTGATAGCTTTGCCAACAAGTTTATTTCCAAAATAAACTAAACATTCATTTCTATTGAACTGTATACAGTAACCATATTTACATAATACAGAAATAGAAATTATATTTCTAGTGGCTTTAGCAAAATACAGGACATTGTACAAATACAAAATGTGTCCTGATGGAAGCCTCAAACTGCATGTTCCCATGGCTTCAGCAGCAACATTTGTTCCATTCGCTATTCTTAACATTACTTGATCTTTTGCTAGAGCAAAACTATTCTGCAGATCCTGCAAACAAACACAAATATGTGAAGTAGCAGCTGAATCCAATCTCCAGGTTGAATTATTTGAACTAACATTTAATTCAAATTCAATGACATAGCATTGAGACATACCTGATCCAGTCTTCGCAATGCGAAGAGCTTTAGCCTTCTTAAGACTTTCTAGATAAAGAGGACAATTCCTCTTCTAGTGCCCACTTTCTTTACACCAAAAGCATTGGCCCTTTTCATTAGATTTATTGGCTTGAGGAACAACCTTGTTCTTAAATCCCTTTCCCTTGGGTTTTGTTCCCAATTTTTTTTGGGATTTCATTGGCTTTTTCTTCTTTGTCTTACTGGAAGAAGCCATGTTTACAACCTCCTGCCTTTTGCCTTTTCTTTCCTGATCATAAAACTGTTGAATCTCATTCAACAAATCAGGAAGTTTTCTCTCAATCCTATTGAGATGATAATTATTGATGAAAGGTGTGAAACTTGGAGGTAGAGATTGGAGAACCAAATCCTCCTTGAGGGTATCCGGCATTACAATTCTCATGGCATGTAATTGCCCCAGAATGTTAATCATTTTCATGACATGTTCTTCTAGTGACACGCCTTCTTTCAACTTCATTCCGAATAAAGTTAAACTTAATTCATATTGCCTTATCCTCGACTTCTCACGATACAACTCTTGTAACGCAAGGTAAATTTCATTAGCACTTTTCATCTTTTCACACTTTCTCTGAAGCTCGTCACTCATCGATGCCAACATATAAGAGCGAGCTTTAAGTTCATCTTCCTTCCATTTTTTATATTCATTATGCTCATCAGAAGGAGGAGGTTTAGGCAGGGGTGTTTCTAAAACATAGGCTGCGTTTTCTGAATTCAATATTATTGTCAGTTTCCTCAGCCAATCATTGAAATTACTACGGCCAACTAACTTGTTCTTATCATCCAGGATTTTCAACAGTAGATTATTCATCTTTCACTATTTTATATCTTATGAGAGATGCTGCAAGAAAATTAAAAACAAATTATGAGTATTTTGTTATATATATATATCTTTTCTTAAGCTAATCTAATTAGCTCCCACTATTTTATTCAAATCCTATACTTCCCCGGATAAAGATTCGGAAATTTTGTTAGATTAAAATTTCTAGTGGGGAATCAAATTCTTATCAAATTTCATAAACCTCACATAATAGAAATCTTGGTCTATTAAATTCAATAAGTAGGAAACTATTTCCTTTTATATCACCATATAAGCTATGATTCATTTTCTTGCCTCTAGTTTCAGATACCTCACATACTAGAAATCTTGGTACCCTACACTAGTTAAATCCGACCCATTATGCTTTCTTAAAATAGAATTCCTATTATACCCTCACATAATAGAAATCTTGGGTACAACGTGAATTTCTATCCAAGAACCAAGACAATCAATTCTAAGTCATAAATTAGCATCCCTCACATCATAGAAATCTTGGGATCTCTAATTTTATGGCAAAGAATTAAGTGACTCGTAATGGAAGGCATAGACTTAATATTTTAATTAGGGAAGATTTAAATATTAGGTTTTAATTTTAGGTTAATGTTTTAATATCTACCCTATACATATCCATAATATGTATCAACTAAATATAAAACATAAACCCCCAAACTACAAACCTAAAACTAAATGTCATGCCATAAAATTAATTTTCAACACTTCATATAAATATTAAAACTTAACTATATACAATAACATAATTAATATGCATAAAACATACAAGCATATTGCATGCTTCAATATAGCATCACATATTATCAAACATGACAAAAATGCATTATGTTGATATAACACACATATATCTCATATATCAATTTTATTCAACATTGCCCATCAATAAGCATAAATTAAAAACAATTTATTAAACTTTAGGGTATAATGTAACATTTACATAAATAAGCAATTATTCAACCCTTATCTTATAAGACACATGGCATTGAATCTTATCAAACACATAAGCTAACAATTAAACATGCTTATCTTATAAGACACATGTCATATTAATATACATTAATCTAATTAATCTTATCAAACACATAATTAACAATTAAATTGTGTTCACACTACTTTTCCATGTTTTTGGCACAAAGACAATTTTACCCTTAACTCTTTAAGGCAAATTATCTTAATACCCTTTAATGTCCATTAAATCACATATTTAACAAACACAATATAACATAACAAATTATGCCAATCAAGATCAAACAACCCTTTTTGCACCTTACTAAAAAATATGCAACTATTTCTCATATGAACAAAAACATCTCCATGTATCCATGAACATTTTAATCACTATTAAAACATTAATTTGAATTGTCTAAACAAGTATGCTAATTAATCAACAATTAATTTACAAACTTATCATGGCCAAAATGTCACATAATCAAAATCATGTGAACAACATCAATTTTCATCAAAATTGACATATTAGCATCCATACAATGTCCTAACCATCAAGAATCTTATTCTCTAAGCCATAAATATTGAACAAGCAATATTTTAACCCAAAATTCATTTGGCCAACTTCAATCAAATATCAAAATTTTAATTAAATCTTGATGTTGGCGCCATAACCATCATGTTCTTCAAACAAAACACATAAGAACAATAATTGAAATCAAAATTTCAAACAAGGTTATCTCTTGGCCGAATTCTACTAAGCAACCAACATGGTCAAAAACAATTTTTTATGGCAAATAAAGGCTACACATGCATGGATCTACAACTCTTACAAAGAAAGCTATCATATAACTTCACAAATCAAAATTTGGAAAAATACACAACATTATTCAACATATGAACATGAACTTTTTGGCCAATTTTAGACAAATAAGGATCAAATCCTTGGCTCTGATACCATTTGAAAGATGGATGCATGGAGAATCAAGCATATCATGCTATAACAAGTATAGTCATAGTTTAAAAAAAAAATTCAATCAAATTGAAATAAGTAAGGTAGAACATGTTACCTTAAGTCCTTAGCAACCTTGGAGACTCTTAATTTCAAGAGAAATTAAGCAAAAGAGTATCCACACCAAGGGAAGAAGAGATTTGACCAAGAGAGAGATTTAGGGTTCTTAGAGATTTTTCTCTACACAAAAATTCATATGTCATTTTCTTTATATAGGAATCCTTGTAAACAATTCAATAATTGTTTTGGACTTCCTTAAACAATTCCATAATTGTTATGAAGTTGTTAAACTTCTTTAAATTATAACATTGGATTAACATTAAATCACAATTAACAATTTAACTCTTAAATTGTTTACATAACAATTTAACCCTTAAATTGTTTACAATTACAACCCCTTGTAAAATCCAATTTAATATAAAGAAAATGATTAATATAAATAACTTTATTACCTTTGGTAGGTGCTAGCCAACCTTGGATAATCAACTCTCTTTGGCTATTTCTTCATTCTCCTTACCTTTTATGTGTGACCTCTTAGGTTCACTGTGGCCTAGCCGTGGGCCCAATATCATAGACTATTTCGATATGTTTTGTCATAACTCTTTATGAACAAAACTCCCACTGATTATGGTAGGCATCTAGCAATGCTCCATAATCCCTAAGTCAAAAATGAAGATATACGCCAACGAACCTTTTACAATCATACATGTTATATAATCAAATCCTTCCGTTGTTTAATCCCAATTAAGAATGGATTCATGGTATGTCAAAATCCTTATCTTAATTTTAATACAATACATACGGAACGTGTCACCATGAAACAACCTTTCATGTAACATTTTATATACCCCGGCCGGAGATTTCCCTTTTCCAATGTATCTTGACATTTGTCTAGGAACTTGATATCAATCTATACCAAGTCAACGGATCCCATCTTGACTATCACTTGTCCTCACACATAAACAACACATGGCCAATTCGGCTTATTAACACATGACATGATTAGCCTCATGTTTATACACCATATGAACCATATGCGTTTATGCAGAATCCAATCGTGATATCTCAGGTCTAAGGATTAATAATACCCTAGTACGATCTTATGATAAATCATTGACTACATTTTAAATGTCCATGTGATTTGTCATAAATGGCCATATTTGATAAACAGTTCACTAACCGCGTATCCATGCTAATGCCCTAGTGATATAACTTCTATAATCACCCACACCAATACCATCACATGATATTCTACGGAGGCATTCAGCATGCCTACTATGTAATATTATTGCCCAATTAATATTACCTATGTAGGGAATACTTTGATGATTTTGATCTTCTAAAGATTTGTATCATCCGGACATTTCACATGTAATACATATATATAAATGAAGCAATAAACCACATGTGAAATAAGAACAATTTCTTCTATTGATAAGATAAAATGTATATACAAACTATATACATTCACATATATATACAAAACATAATGCCTTGGAACCGACGACACGATTGGTTCCTAGGGCATACACTAACACAACCCTCATCCATATACACTCTTACGGGTCGTACAAATTCTTCTTCTTCTTATGCCGCTCATTTAAGACGGCGTGTATGTGGGAAATTCTTCTTATCACCCACGGGTTCCCCATCACAACAACCTATTCTTTTCTCTTCTTTAGCACTCTTCTTTCTCTAATTCTTTAGTGCTTTTCTTTCTTTCTTTTTACTCTTAAAGTTCTTTAGTCTCTCTTTAAGTTCTTATGCATATGCAAATATATGCATGTGGATGGCTCATGATTATGCTTCTCTCTTAGGTGCAATTATGCAATGCAAATATGCAATGTTGCACAAAATTAAGTTTATCTACTTATGCACCAACTTCTCTTAGGCATTTCATCAAACATCATGTATGCATACTTTAATTCTATTTTTGATACATCTTTACTTCTTTCTTTAACCATCCATTCATGGAGCAAAACTTCTCCACAATAAATCAAACATGGCCAAGAAAAACACTTCAAATATTCTACTTAATTTCTTTCTACATGCAACCAAACTCCACTTGGTCACCACAAACTCAACTCTACTTCTCATGGCTTAATTCTACTTATCAAAAGCCATCTACTCATCAACATCAACATTCTCAACAATGAATTACAAGCTCATAAGCATAAACATGCATATCAAATCATTTAGTTGCTTAAATCTTAACTTAGGTTGGAGTTACTTACTTTATCTTTGTTGGACTTGCTTCTTCTCTCAAATCCTAAGCATAAACTTCATAAGAATCCATACTAACTTAAATTAATCTCATATAGAACAAGAATCCTTATCTCTTGATGCTTAGGATCAAATCCTTATAGAAATCCAACCAAAAGCCCTCAAATCAACCTTGGAAAATTGATGGAAAGATGAGAGAATTGGGGGTAGAGGTGGCGTGTGGGATAAAGCAAATGAGAGGCTTTGTGTGCTTGAACCCTTAATATCTCATCTAACTAAGCCTTCTTTCCCATTTTGCCCTTATACTTTCTTGGAAATTCCATCCTTGTCCTTTAATTCTTTACAAATACACCCCCACTCCAAAGCATTCTCCATGAAATTTTCTTACATTTCACTCTCCACTTTTACAGCTAAATAGGGGTAGAATGGTCACTTCACCCCTATGGAAAATTCTCTAGAAACTTCACAAAGAAAATCAGCTAGATCTTCACCCCGGCAAAGTTTTTTTTTCTTTACCCCGGCGAAGAAATACAGAGCCTACGTCGCCGCGGCAACGATTCTTCTTACAACTTACAAACTTAACCAAGATTCGCCAAGACTTCACCAAAATCAGTGCATCCAAGCAATTCTAACAACTTACAAACTTAACCAAGGGCAACCTAACAACAATAACACATATCAAATAAACTTAGGGCCAACAAACAACATTTAAAAGGCAAATGAACATGAATCAAAGATGTACCTTGAAGTGGATGTTACACCTATAAAGTTTTTGGGGAGGTTGGTGTACCATTGAAGGGTTGGGCCTGATAAACTGAAACCGAAGCTCTTACACATGCATGCTTCCCTAAGGTCCCGAGGTATGGAGACGACGAACATCATTTGTTTGTATGAAGCTATGTGATCATCTAGATCGGTCATTCTGTCATATGGTTTCATGTTTGGGATGGAAAATTTCTGGGGTATCTCGACTAAGGCTATGGAGTCTACGAAGGGTGAGTCGGCATAACTATGGGGAAGGCTCTTCTTGGCTGGGATAGGTACTCTAGGTATGCGTCTCATCATAGCTTCCATCTCAACCAGCTTCTTTGCTAATATCTGCTCAAGAGGGGAGGTTGTAGACAAAAGGTCTGGGTTCATGGTTTGATGTTTTGTGTTTCTCTCATTCGGTCTAGTGGGGCGAGCCAAGTCATTGTGGTAGGCTTGGTGGTTATCTTGTGTTTTTTGGACTCCATCCATCCCTTTAGGGTGAGTCATCCCAAGTGTTACCGTTAGGGTACTTTTACCAGCATGGATGGTTAAAGGTGTGGTTTGGGTGCCGTTTGACCCGTTAGGATGAGCCGAGCTGAACGGTATATGGATTGATCGATTGGTCAACCTGTGAGGGTGAACCAATCTAGAGGGGTCTTAGATGTATTGTGGATCATTGAAACCAAGGGATTGGTCAAGGCTGGTGATGTTTTGTGGCTGGTGGCTTGGGACGGCTGAGGTGATCTGGTCACGGGTAATTGAGGGATCGGCTGATAGGGTGTGTGTTTGCATGGCTAAGCTTGTTGTATCTGTGGTAGTGGGTGCTAGTCCATCCGTCATGGATGACTGGATCTGGGAAGACTGAGGGTCGAAATCTGAGTTTCTAGGGTCTGGGGTCATTAGTGGTTGCATGGGGTTTACCGAGACGTGGAAGCGGTTCTCGGGTATCTGATTGAATAGGAAATCAAGAGAGTAAAACTAGTTTACCTTTTCTCGTAGACTTTGATTTTCAGCTCGAATGTTGTTATTCTCGGCTTCTAGAGCTATGACTTTGTCGGCTTGTTGTTGCATTAGTGTCGAAAGAGCCTCGACCTTAGCTGCGAGATCTACCGAGGTGGTATCCGTGTTTTCAACCATTGCGTGACTCTCTGTAAAGTAGGATTATGAACAGATGTCGAATGCCAGAGGTCCCACAGTGGGCGCCAAACTGTAGATTCTAAAATCTACAGTTACAGAGATATGGTCAAATCTTGCAAGGTTGAGGCCACTGACAATTCGCTCTACCTGCACAAAGAGCAAACAAGCATGGAGCTTACTTGGACACCGGTATGGTGTCTGCCGTAAGCACTCTGACACTCAAGTCAGTAAGGTTAAATGAGGCAATTTAGTGAGGGTAAGGGAAGGAAGGGTTATCAGAGGTCAAGTTGGAGACTAGAACCACAACGTAGTAGGATAGCTCTTAGGAGTAAGAGCTTGGGTGTTGGTAGGTGATATTAAGGTTGAATGCCTAAACATGGGAGTGACCTCTGTTTATATAGTAGTTGTTGGGTCTTTGTATCCTGATAGGACTCTGAATCCTTAAGGGTAAAGGTCTTGTGAATAGGAAAGATCCTGATTCACTTGACTTGATAGTAACAGGAGTTCTAACCTGCCTAAGATACGGAATCTAGGGCAAATTAGGATAAACTAAAATATGAAGAATGTTACTTACCTTGGTCTGGAAGGCTTGACATTAGGTAGGCCACTGGAGTTGCCCATTCTGGAAGAAAGCTGGATTTGGAGGTCGCGATTCGGCCCAAGTCACGAGCTCTGGTGCTGATCCAACTGAAATTGGATCATAATACTTGAGCCGATGTAGTGGAACATTCCTGTTTGGGCTTGATAAGGCCTCGTATAATTTTAGGCCCCCACACAAATCTAGAAATCAAGACGATTTTTTCAAAGTGAGTAGCATTACAAATCCAAAAAATCGCCTTTTTTTCCCAAATGGATTACTTAAAAAGAAAAAAAAAAAAAAAAAAGACATTTATGATTTATAGGTATGGTCTAGTGAAAGGAAAGAAGACCCACAAGTTTCATAATAAATCGCTTACACTCTTATAGTTTTAGAATAAAACACTTATGCCTTTATAATTGAATGATTGTTTGTGAAAAGTAACCATTTAATATTTTAATCATGTGACAAATGTCAAATATTAGCTTCTTTCTATTTTAGGAGAAAAGATAAAATAAGGGTATATTAGTCATTATACCAAGATTATGTGTCCGAAAACTTTTCACAAAGTGTCTTTTAATAATAAGGGTGTAAGTGCTTTATTCCAAAATCTGTGGGTCTTCCTTTTGTCACTAAACCTTAGGGGTATCCATGGAAACCTCAATTTATAGGGTATTATAAAATAAAATAAAAAGTTGAAAACTGTTAATTGAAATGTCTTTAATTATAATAAAACCACTCTAAATATAAATTTTCAAACAACATGGGCTTGAAGCCCAAAATCATTAGCAAACCCAAATAAGTCTAGCGTTTAATTATGCAGCCGAAGGAACATGTGTTTTAATTTTTTCCAAATCACAATTAAACCTTTGTTAAATGACTTTCTTTCCTCTAATATGACAAACTAGAGTAACACAATCCTATGTATATTAATAAAAATAAGAAAAACTATAAAAGTTACCAATGGTCAATAAAAAAAAAAAAGTTAAATTAGTATACCTATATATCAATGGTCAATAAAAAGCCAGCAACGATTTCTTTTTTTCTTAGACTCCATATCTCAACTCCCATAAATTCTTGGTTATGTCTCTCCCTTGAGCTACGTCTCTGTAAATTACTTACAAAGTTGCAAACTCCCTTTCTCCAAATCATCCAATTGAAACCACAAACTTGCCTTCATAAATATATCCCAAAACCATCCAATTAAAAATCACATCTCTAATATAATTCTCTCTATAGGTTCTGGACATGAGAAAAAAAAAAAAAAACGATTAGAGAAATATGCTAAGTTAATCTCTATTTTCTATATAATTGGTGTTAGTCTTCTATTTTGTTGAGATATATCAATTAAGAGAATTAATTTTCCCAATTCTAAATAACATTACCACTCAAATGTGAACTATTGATACCACCATAAACTTAACAACAATATTCGTAAAACCAAAATGTTCCAAACGAGTGTAATAACAAGATCAAATTCTATAGAACATTTTTATGACCTCCCCTATGTTTCCAAAATCATTGAAGAGAACCCCAGAGTGTATAATATTATGTTAACATACAAATGAAAGGGGCAAATTTGTCTTTTCATACAAATTCAATCAGAATATACAAACTCCAAATAAAAATTCAAGGGATAAAAAAAAAAAATTAATAATAATACATTTACAACTTTTTCATACAATCTTGATGTGGCAACTCGTGATTAGTCAGTTTGTAGTAGGTCTCATATACCCAAATACAAACTGACCAATCACGAGCTACCACCCCAACGTTGTATATAAATATTGTATAAAAAAATTATAAGTGTAATTTTATTGTAAAAAAAAAAAAGAAGGCTAATCAGAGTGTATTTAAGTATAGTTATTTTTAACTTAATTAATCTCAATTCAATGATGTTAAAAATAACTAAATTTCAACTTAGCAACTCTCAACATCGCTTGATAAAATTTAATCAAAGGCTAATTAATATTGTCTTTTAAGTCAGATCATTTTAGTTATTTACAATATGAATAGTGTTACGGATTAATTATAATCTAACCGGATATGAGATGGATGTTGAAAGCAATTATTTTATTTATTACCTCATCAACTCTTAAACCGTCGTAAATTTAAGTTAAAAGATCCCAACATCTCTACTTACAAACTAAATTTATGGTATAGTTCTTTAATTAACATATCATTCAATCATATTTATTGAACATTTCATTAAATTTACTTTTTATATGTACGAGGTTTTACATCTGATATCATTCATACAATTTCTTCATCCATGAAATCTTATGAGAACCTATTAAAAGTCAATAACTCAAATAAGGGACTTAAAATATAACACTCACCTATGATTAATATACAAACAAACAAATCATACAAGTTCATAACGTGATAATCAAGAAGCATACCCAAGAACTTAAAATTAATTTGTTGATATACTTTCAAACAAAGTGTAATGCCTAAAATAAGGGTTGACCTATGCTGACATCATCAAGCATCAATCAAAATCCAGAAAATCAATCCATTGTCCAGAACATTACACGTCTCTACAGACAAAAGGAATATTGCTATCACAGACCCAAACCGACTTGAGATTTTGTGCATGAGTGAATTTGGTTTGCATGTCTATCCAAGTCCCATTTAATTTAAGGATATTCTTTGAGTTTTCAACAAATGGGAAGGCAAGAGGGATCTTCACGGCATCAGGCCACTTGCAAAAGTGTAATCATTACCTTGAGCTAAATGGATATAAATAGGCAGCTCTCCCTCATAAAATCGGGACCAGAAATTCACACATTCAACAAAGAAAATAGTAAAGATACACTACTAGAAAGAGACTGGCTTGACATGTTGAGATTGTGGAGCCAAATTCAATCCAAATTAGAGTTGGATTAGGAAATGGGTTTTCCTAATTTGTGTTTAAGTAGAATTGTTTTCCTTTAGGAATACAATTGTGAATAGGATTATTAATGTATTAGGAATTAAAATAAAATTCTCACTAGGATATGGGAATTGAGTCCTATTAGGAATAGTGTCATATGTATTACCTATAAAAAGGGGTTAAGTGCTAGAGTTAGACATCACAAATTGAATAGAAGGCAAAGCCACAATTAGAGATTAAGAGCCATCAAATAGGGTTTAGTGAGTGAGCCAATTTGTGAGGCTTGTGAGAGATTCTTGTATTTTCTTTTCTTCTTCTTCATAGTGAAATTCCGCATCGGCAAAGTAGACGTAATCTCATACGGAGAGTGAACCACTATAAATCTTGTATTTGTGTATGTGGTTATTTTGTGTCATTTGTTTACACCATTTTTCGCTTTCAGGAATTCAAGATTTGCTAGTATTCAATTAAATCCCCCTCGCCCGCCCCCCACCCCCCAACAACTGGTATCAGAGCGAGGTTTGAAGAAGAAAGTGATAGTTGGAGAAGAAGAAGGATCTGCACCTGGGATTAACAAGTTTGATGGAATAGATTACGCATTCTGGAAGATGTAGATTGAAGATCATCTGTATGACAGAAAATTACATCTACCTCTCTTAGGAGAAAAACCTGAAAAGATGTTCGATGAAGATTAGACACTCCTTGATAGACAAGTATTAGGAGTCATTCAATTAACATTGACCAAGAACATGGTAAGTAACATGGCGAAGGAGACAACCACAACAGGGTTGATGAAAATCTTGTCTGATATGTATGAGAAGTCTTCTATGAATAACAAGGTACATCTTATGAAAAAATTATTTAATCATAAGATGAAAGAAGTTGCTTTCATGACAGAGCATATGAATGATTTTAATACAATTATTAATCAACTGTCATCTATAAAAATTGATTTGATGAAGAAGTTCATGCCCTAATACTTATGGCCTCCCTATCAAATAGTTAGGAACCTATAAGAACAGCAATTAGTAATTCAACATGTAGTGTGAAATTAAAACTCACAGATGTTAGAGACAAAATTCTCACTGATAAGGTTTACAAGAAAGATTCGGGTGAGATAACATCGAATGCTTTGAATGCTAAAACAAGAGGCAGGGGCTACAATAGAAATTCAAATCGAGGTGGAGGAATATCAAAATCAAAGGACGGAAGAAGCAAGTCCAGGTTTGGGAAAAAAAATAGAGTGCTAGAATTGTGGCAATAAAGGCCACAAACAGAGGAATTGCAAAGCACCAAAGAACGAGGTAAACAACAATAATGACACCGCCAATGCCGTAACTAAAGAGGTACAAGACGCTTTACTTTTATTTGTTAATAGTTTTATTGACTCTTGGGTTTTAGATTCAGGAATTCCATACCACTGCACACCATGAAATTCTAGAAAATTATATCGCTAGAAATCATGGAAAGGTATACCTAGCAAATGGAGAACCTCTGGATATTATAGGTATGGGTGATGTTAGGTTGAAGATGGCAAACGTATCTATGTGGAAAATCCAGAAAGTAAGGCATGTACCAAAATTGATGTGCAATCTAATATCATTTGGGCCACTTAACGATGAAGGGCATAGTGTCTTTTTTGGGTGGTGTATGGAAAGTTACTAAAGGAGCCATGGTGATTACTCGTGGAAATAAACTGAAACTTTTTACATGACTTCTAGTTGTAGAGATTCAGTTGCAGTCGCAAATGCTAGTGTTACCTCGAGTTCGTGGCATTGTAAACTTGGGCATATGAATGTGAAAGGAATGAATGAGCTTCAGTCGAAGGGAAAACTACCAGAATTGAAGTTGATTGATCACAGTTTGTGTGAAGGTTGCATCTTTGGCAAACAGAGAAGAGTAAGTTTTTCCAAAGTAGCAAAGGAACCAAAGGCAAAGAAGTTGGAGTTGGTTCATACAGACGTGTAGGGACCCGCTTCTGTGTCATCCTTTGGAGGCTCAAAGTATTATTTGACGTTCATTGATGGTGCGAACAGAAAGTTATGGGTTTATTTTTTGAAAAATAAATATGATGTTTTTGATACTTTTAAAGGTGGAAAGTCATGGTTGAAAATGAGACAAACCTAAGGGTGAAGTGCTTGCGATCCAATAATGGGGGAGAGTACATTGATCAAGGGTTCAAAGAATATTGCTCTAATAATGAGATCAAGATGGAGAATATCATTCCTCAACTCTTCAATAGAATGGTGTTGCTGAAAGGATGAACAAAACCCTAAATGAGCGTGCAAGAAGCATGAGATTGCATGCTGGACTACCACAAACATTTTGGGTTGAGGCAATTACTACTGTAGCCTACTTGCTCAATAAAAGACCCTATGTACCGCTAAATTGCAAGATTTCAGAAGAAGTTTGGAGCAACAAAGAGGTAAATTATTCTTTTTTAAGAGTGTTTGGTTGTTTAGCATATGTTCACATTGACTTTACTCTTAGAAGTAAGCTTGATGCTAAATCTAACAAATGTTTTTCATTGGTTATGGTGACATTGAGTTTGGTTATCGTTTCTGCGATGACCAAAACCACAAGATTATAAGGAGCAGAGACGTCATATTCAATTAATAAATGATGTACAAGGATAGACTCAATATGAGGTTAGAAAATCCAAACACTGAAGTAAAGAAGCAAGAGGTAGTTCCTTTGAAAGACTTCCCAAGGAATGACATGCAAGACAATGACCTGGAAGATCAAGATAATATAGCTTTAGAAGTTGAACCATAAATGCTCGTATTTGAACCTTGAAGATCTTTCAGGACTATAAGACCACCACAAAGGTACTCCCCTTCGTTGAATTATATTTTACTAACTGATGGTGGTGAACCAGAGTGTTACGAGGAAGTAATGCAAGTTGATGAATCAATCAAGTGGGAGCTAGCTATGAATGATGAGATGGACTTATTATTAACAAATCAAACATGGCAGTTGACAAAGCTACCATAAGGGAATAAGGTATTACAAAACAAATGGGTTTATCAGGTGAAAGATGAACATGATGGTAGCAAACGATATAAAGCAAGACTAGTCGTGAAAGGATTTCAGCAGAAAGAGGGCATTGACTACATTGAAATTTTCTCTCCAGTTGTCAAGTTGACTACAATAAGAACAGTACTTGGGTTAATGGCAAAAGAAGACCTTCATCTTGAGCAGTTAGATGTAAAAACAACATTTCTTCATGGAGAACTAGATGAAGAAATTTATATGTAGCAGCCACAGGGTTTTAAAGTACAAAGAAAGGAGAGAATGGTGTGCAAACGTCAAAAGAGCCTATATGGGCTAAAACAGACGCCTAGACAGTGGTACAAGAAGTTTGATGGGTTTATGTGTAGTAACGGTTTCCTCAGATGCCAAGCAGACCACTATTGTTATTTCAAGAAACTTGGCAACTCTTATATCATCCTATTACTATGTGTAGATGACATGTTGATTGTAGGGGCTTGTAAACAGGAAATAGACAAGCTAAAAAGGCAATTGTCAAAGGAGTTTGCTATGAAGGATTTGGGAGCTACAAAACAAATGCTTGGTATAAGGATTACCAAAGACAAAGCCAAAGGTTTCTTGAAGCTATCACAAGAAGAGTAAGTGAAGAAAATACTCAATAGGTTCAACATGGATGGAGCAAAGCTAGTAAGTACTCCTTTGGCTAGTCACTTTAAACTATCCAAAGATCAGCCACCTACAATAGAGCATGAACGAGACTACATGGCCAAGGTACTCTATGCATCAGTGATTGATAGTCTTATGTATGTCATAGTGTGTACAAGGTCAGACATAGCACATGTAGTGGGAGTTGTGAGTAGATATATGAGCAATCCAAGAAAGCAATATTGGGAAGCAGAGAAGTGGATTCTCAGATATTTGAAAGGTACTACAGATTCAGCATTATGTTTTAGGAAGTCAGACTTAGAGCTACAAGGTTATGTGGATGCTGATGTGGCTGGTGACATTGATAACTGCAAGAGTACCACAGGTTATGTCTTTACATTAGGTGGTACAACGGTCAGTTGGGTTTCAAAGTTACAGAAGATTGTTACTCTTTCTGAAGCTAGTAAGGAGCTAATATGGTTACAACGATTCCTAAAAGAATTGGGTCATAATTATGAAAAAGTTCTTGGTATTGTGATAGTCAAAGTGCAATTCACCCGGCAAAGAACCTAGTCTACCATGCTAAGACAAAACACATAGAAGTTCGTTACCATTTCATACGCTCAGTTTTGGAAGAAAGAGTTATAGCTCTTGAGAAGATTCAAGGGAGTAAAAATCCAACTGATATGTTTACGAAGATGGTAACCATTAAGAAACTGAAGTTGTGTACAACTTCAGTTCGACTATTCACTTGAAAAAGAGAAGTTGATGCCGCTGCTAATGGAAGTGAAGAATTGAAGATGTGTTGAATTAGTCTCCAAGTGGGAGATTGTTGAGATTGTGGAGCCAAATTCAATCCAAATGAGAGTTGGATTAGGACATGGGTTTTTCTAATTTGTGTTTAAGTATAATTGTTTTTCTTTAGGAGTACAATTGTGAATAGGATTATTATTGTATTAGGAATTAAAATAAAATTCCTATTAGGATATGGGATTTGAGTCCTATTAGGAATAGTATCCCATGTATTACTTATAAAAATGGGTTAAGTGCTAGAGTTAGACATCACAAATTGAATAGAAGGCAAAGCCACAATTAGAGATTGAGAGCCATCAAATAGGGTTTAGTGAGTGAGCCAATTTGTGAGGCTTGTGAGAGATTCTTGTATTTTCTTTTCTTCTTCTTTATAGTGAAATTCCGCAGCGGCAATGTGGACGTAGCTCTAATACAGAGAGAGAACCACTATAAATCTTGTGTTTGTGTGTATGGTTATTTTGTATCATTTGTTCGCACTATTGTTCGCTTTTAGGGATTTAGGATTTACTAGTATTCAATTAAATCTCCCCCAATAACTGGTATCAGAGCGAGGTTTGAGGAAGAAAGCGATAGTTCAAATCATCCAATTGAAACCACAAACTTGCCTTCGTAAATATATCCCAAAACCATCCAATTAAAAAATCACAAACCCTTAATATATATATATATATATATATATATATATATATATATATATATATATATATATATATATATATATATATATATATATATATATATATATATATATATATATATATATATAAAGAGAGAGAGAGAGAGAGAGAGAGAGAGAGAGAGAGCTCCATATAGGGGTGTTCAGAAAATGTAAAAACCGAACCGAACCGGTTTCTCCGTTATCCGAAAAACCGATTCAGTTTCGATTTAAAGAAATACAAAAACCTATTTTCCTATTCGGTTACTGGTTTACAAGAATATGAGAACCGGTTTTATAAACTGGTTATAAAAATATTCAATTAAAATACAAAATAAAAAAATCCAATTTATTATAAAAATATTAAATTAAAAGTATATAAAATATTAAATTAAAATGACTTAAAACTGGTTAACTGGTTTTTACTAACCAGTTAACTGAAAAACCAGTTTTCCCTTAACCGGTTAGGTTATTGTCCCCTTAAGGTCAGGTTTCGGTTCAGGAAAATTCCGGAATCGAAAAAACCGGTTCGGTTCACAAAATCAGTTAACCGGTTTTGAACACCCCTATATGTAACACAAAATTTCTAACATAATTCTCTCTATAGGTACTGGACATCAGGAAAAAAAAAAAAAAAAAAACAAACGATTTGAGAAATATGCTAAGTTAATCACTATTTTCTATATAATATGTGGTTGTCTTCTATTTGCTTGAGATATATCAATTAAGAGAATAATTTTTCCCAATTCTAAATAACATTATCACTCAAATGTGAACTACTGATACCACCACAAACTTAACAACAATATTCGTAAAACCAAAATGTTTCAAACGAGTAATAACAATCAAATTTTATAGAACATTTTCATGACCTCCCCTATGTTTCCAAAATCATTAAAGAGATCCCCAGAGTGTGTAATACAGTATTATGTTAACATAAAAATGAAAGGGGCAAATTTGTCTTTTCATACAAATTCAATCAGAATATACAAACTCCAAATAAAAATTCAAGGGATAAAAAGAAGGCTAATCATAGTGTAACTAATTAATCTCAATTCAATGATGTTAAAAATAACTAAATTTCAACTTAGCAACTCTTAACATCTCTTGATAAAATTTAATCAAAGGCTAATTAATATTGTCTTTTAAGTCAGATCATTTTAGTTATTTACAATATGAATAGAGTTACATATATTAATTGGATTAATTATAATCTAAACGGATATGGGATGGAAGTTGAAAGCAGTTATTTTCTTTACCACCTCACCAACTCTTAAACCGTCGTAAATTTAAGTTAAAAGATCTCACCATCTCTACTTACAAACTATATTTATGGTATTATTCTTTAATTAACAAATCATTTAATCATATTTATTCAACATTTCATTAAATTTACTTTTTATATATACGAGGCTTTGCATCTGATATCATTCGTACAGTTTCTTGATCCATTAACTTTATGCGAACCTATAAAACTCAACACAAGCCTATTATTAACATACGAACAAACAAATCATACAAGTTCATAATGTGATAATCAAGAAGCATACCCAAGAACTTAAAATTAATTTGTTAATATGTTCTCAAACAAAGCTTTCTTAAACACATGATTTTCCCATTGAATTTTGGATACTGAGTGCACGAATAAACTCTTAATTGAAACTTTTTGAAATCTAATTAACATCCATCTCTTTAAACAATAAATTATTTTCTATACAATTAATGTTAGTCTTCTCTTGACTTCAAACGTATCAATTACAGTAAAACATTTTTATAGTGATACTCTATATAGGGATAAACTCTACATAGTTATAAAAAATTATAATCCCAATTTAAGATAGTTATAAATAATAATAAACTCCACATTGTAATAAGTTATAATTTTTTTAATTCTCACCTTAAGGAAAGTTGCCTCCACATAGTAATAATTATATGTATATTACAAAAATATGTATTTTTTGTTACATTAAAAGTTTAAGATGAAATAAAATATTTATCTAAAGTTACTTGAGATAATGATTTATGCTTTAGAGTTGTTATCACATCTTTTAATTTGTGAGTACGTAATAATTTGCTAGCATGGACACCTTCTTGTTGAAGCCAAAATATTTTTAGCTTCTCAAGCATGTTTAGAGCTTCATAACACAAAACTTTTTGTATTTCCATATTATCATCTTCAAGAGTATTTCCTTTCTTTTCTTATTAAATTACAACAATGGTTTCTTCTTTAGTTAAAACATACATGATTTGTTGCTCATTTAAATAATCGAGAAAGACATTAATATCCATTCGATTAGTGCAATGAAATTGTCAAATCTAGTCACTCAATTCTGCAATGACTCTTTTGTTCTCCTCATCCACTTTATTTGTAACTTGCAATTCATCGACATCGGAAGTTCTAATTTTGCAGTGCTTGAAACCATTAACAATTGTTTGTGACTTCACATCAATTGACCATACATCAACTGCATTTACAGTTCCATCAATGACACTTATTTTTGTTAGTTCAAAGACACGATCTTTTATCTATTTCAAAAGTAGACAATTGAAGCGCTAAATTAAAATCTTAATATTGTAATACTAAAACATGAATTATAAAATAAGAAATCAAAACAATAATTTTTGTAACTATACTTTTATTAAGTTATAACCTCCTCATAATAATAAAATTAGTTTATCCCACCATTATGACTATAGAAAAGTTTTACTGTATTTTGAGAGAACTGTGTTCTTATAATTCTAAATGGCAACGTCAATTAATTGTAAACCATCGAACAACTAATCCCTTGGTTTATGAATTTTATTTTTAATTTCTTTTTGAGATTGACCTTATAATTCCATTGCTTTTGAGGCTATTTTAAATGAGGGAACTTTTCTTTTCATGGAAGTTTAGGTAGATCATTGGTAGGTCGTCATTGAATTTTCAATGAACTTTGGTTGACTTTATGTAAGTTTTCCTATTTTAATCAATATGACCCAAAATTTGATTAAAATAATATGCAACACAATATATCCAACACAATTATATTTGTAGTGTATTGGAGATGAGAAAGAAAAACAATTAGAAAATCAAAATCTTTTAGTGCAATCACTATTTCTATATAATTAGAGTATTAGTTTCTCTTGACTTCATACGTATCAATTACTCCTAGAGAATTATTTTCCCATAATCCTAAACGACATTTTCATCCGGATATAAAATATTGATATAACTATATACTTGTCAACAATATTCGTAAAACCAAAATATTTCAAACAGAGAAACCAATAATAACAATATCAAATTTGGTAGAATATTTTCATGAATTAATATTATGAAATCTCAATGCAATCCAAGCAAAGTTTTTAAACTTGCTTTATATTTTTTGGTTTATAAATTTTTTGGCCATGAGCTTTCTTTACCTCTCCGTTATATTTTAAATGTCATACAATACAGCCGATGGCATTTTAATCTAGGGCTAACAAATCAACACCCTCTAGGTATTCATCCAGGTTTCCAAAGTCAGCAAAAACAACCCCAGAGTTTATAATTATGTTAAAATAAGAAGTAAAGGGGGTAAACTTGTCTTTTCATAATATTTACTTCCAAAATTTTGTTTCGTTCTTTGTTTCAACGGATTTTCTTTTACATCCCGATACATACAAACTTTGGAATGTGGAAACATAGGTTACATTTCTTGCACGTATAATATGCTTATCTTTAATCAATAATTGAATATGTATGGTCATAATATAAATGCATATAAATTATTTTCTTGATCTTATCATTATATATATTTTTTTATTTTTCACTTTATGAAATAGACAAATCAAGTGAAGCAAAAGGATTTCTTCTTATCAAGAAGTGTCGAAATTGAAGAAATGCATGCACCACTCACTTTCTAATACAGCTTTTTAATAGTGTTATTTTTGGACTTTTTGATGTGTAAAGTTTTTTTCATAAAACTTTCTGTTATCAAATAACCACCTTTGTTGAATTTTTATGCCCACAAGAATCTTCGTATTGAATATGACCAAAAAAAAAAATAAATAAATAAAAAAAAATGAAATATTTATAATATATATGAAAATTCTTATATGTGAATGTCATGAAATTTTTAACATCCGAGATAAAGGTGAGTAATCTGTTACCAATTTATATATATGAGAATTTCTCATTAAATATTTTGAGGAATTATTAACCTATGTACGTTTTTTCATTTAAATAAAGCTCAACTTTACCCCCAGATTGTTCCCTATTAATTATATCTACACTTATCATGAATTAATCATATGAAAATGAGAGAGAAGTGTCATTTCAAAGTGAGAGATTTTGTTGGTAATCCTTATTTCAACTTTGTATGTGCTTCTTTCTTGGAAAAAAATAAATAAAGTGATTGATTAGTTTAATTAAATGATACCCAAAAGGTCAAATAGTATTTGATTTACTTTCCCCATCTCTTTCAATGTCACTAGCATGACATAATATTTTTTGGGCCAACGTTCATCCATTCAAAAACACTTTATATTTTCTTTGGGCCATTGGTTTGTGACACAAAATAGATTCAACCAAGTCATTCAAACTCTATCAAAAGGTGTTTTATACGTTGGCTTTGGTTTTACTTTCCAATCTTGCAATTACATTTTCACAATAGCTCCATAATTTGCCAAATTGTAACTATTTTTTTTTTTTTTTTATAACCAAGGTGTTCGTAGGTTTGTGCATACCTCAATTAATTCACGAGATTTATTGAATATCCTACAAGTCCAATATTCCAGATAAACCACTAATGTAATAGGTGACCCAAAGGTGATTTGAACACATGAGGTTAATGAAGAGAACAATCATTCTTGATCACCAAGCCAATCCGTCAAGGTTAAATTGTAACTCCTTCATTTTATGTAACAACGGTTCTTCCTCGAGAGAAAAATATTTTATAAAGAAACATACGAATATTTCTCTATTAGTTGACTATATGCACATCCGATTATTTTCCTCACTCGAAGATTTTTAAAACCCTACATAGTGTCACTTTAGCATTTGAACAAAAAAAAATTCTAACATATGAACCAAATAAACCAAAATAAGTTTAACCCCACATAATGAATAACAATCCCATTATTAAGTGCATCGTATATTTATATTTTAAAATATATCTTTAAACCCAAGAACTTGTATTGTGTGTGCAAAATTTCGAACAAACGTTTATACAAAGTATACTTAAAATTTTAAAAAATAAATATTTTAAAAATTATTTCGTCAATCCTCTTTGTTTACAATAATTTGATATAACTAACATCCCACGAATGTACCTAAATTAATTTTGTTGACCAACTTGACCTTACCATAACCTCAATACCTTCCCAATTAATTAGTTATTTTTAAAAATTATTTAACTCTTATAAAAAGAATTCCTTTTAATTATTTTATTTTTATCAACTTGTTATGGTATATATTTTTTTCGAGTGGAGCAGTTATCAAATAATTGATGTAAATATTTAATTTTACACTAATAATTCACAATATCTATACAAAAAAATAAAAACAAATGAATGATTAGCTGAATCTCATCTGGCAGCAATTATCCTATAATATTATTGGGGACAGCCACGTGGCCCTACTTGATTACTATAATTACATAATTGCCATCCCAAGTATAAATCCACTGTTGACTGTGTCGCCATTAGTGTCACACACTTTGGACTTGAAGTAACTTCACTCTTCATTCATTCATTCCAAACCCTAACTCAATTAAACCCCCTTCCCTTTCTCTCTCTATATCCCGTCGATCACTTTCAGGCGGCGCCTCTCCGATCTCCGACGTTTCTTTACTTCTTTGCATGACCGCCAGTGCCAGCTGTCATGGCCTCTGCCTGCGTCAATAACAACATCAGCGTGTCGCCGGAGAGCTTCCCTTCGTATGGATGGCTGAGTCCAGGGCGGAGTTCGAGGATGTCCTTTAGTCGGGATGAAGAACAGCCGTCGTCTTCTTCGAAGAAACCGTCCTCGATGGCGGAGGACGAGGCGGATATTCAAGATCCGGTTGATTTCGAGTTCCGGTTAGAAGATCCGGTGACGATGCTCCCCGCCGACGAGCTCTTCTCCGACGGAAAGCTCGTGCCGCTCCACCTCTCTGCCCTCAAACCGTCGTTAGCCACCACCAGGTCAACCGACGAGTCGACGAAGCCGTGCATGGACCCTTACTTGTTCTCACCAAAAGCTCCAAGGTGTTCGAGCCGGTGGAAGGAGTTATTAGGTTTGAAAAAACTGTACCAAAACTCAAAATCTGAAAATCACTCCAAAACGACGCCATCTAATCCACCTCCAAAATCTTCAATAAAACATTTCCTTCATCGAAACTCCAAATCTTCGTCCTCCTCCTCTTCTGGTTCGTCTTCTTTGGAGTCATCTCTGAGTCTTCCTTTACTAAAAGACTTGTCCGATAGCGAAACGGTTTCGCTATCTTCGTCTCGTTTGTCGCTTTCTTCTTCTTCGTCGGGTCACGAGCACGAGGATCTCCCGAGACTCTCCCTCGACTCGGATAAACCCGGTTTGAGCCCGAGTCCGAACCCGTTTGCCAATCCTCCAAGAATGAGGATCGTGAAACACAGAGATAGTCATAATCAACCGCACAATACAAATACAACACACGTCTCACGTGCCGGACGGAGTCCAATGAGGAGAGAAACCGCGGCCGCGACTAGTAGGGGAGTCTCCGTCGACAGTCCGAGATTAAATTCTTCCGGGAAAATAGTGTTTCAGAGCTTGGAGAGAAGCTCGAGTAGTCCCAGTAGCTTCAATGGCGGGCCGAGATTCAAGCACCGAGGCATGGAGAGATCTTACTCGGCTAATGTAAGAATCACTCCGGTTCTAAACGTTCCGGTTTGTTCGCTTAGAGGGTCTTCGAAATCCGGTTCAGTGTTCGGATTCGGTCAGTTATTTTCTTCGCAGCAAAAGAGCGGAAACGGAAACGGAGTTCGACAACAGAATAACAGTAGGAACCGGACTGACCGAACTTGACTGAATCTTTAGAAAAAATGAAGAAGAGGGTAACAAATTATTTCCGTTTTTTTTTTTTTTTTAATTTCGGGAAATTCATGATTCTGTTATGTGTTTTTGTTTAATTTTAGAAGCAAACAATACCACATGACATTGTTAATGGGGGTTAATTTGCTTTTGTTTTTCTTGTTTTTGTTTTTTATTTAACAAAAATAGTAGATGTATATATAATGCTGATCCTTTTGTTTATTTTTTTGTTGAATTCATCCCTAATTTTGAATGAATATGTTGAAGTAGGTTTCGTTTTCATTGTTGCGGGTTTGTTAATTCTCACTTGGGTTTGATGAGCTGAAAGATATGGAATCTCTGTTTTTTGCTGCTCTTTTTGATGTGTTGTTCACGCGCCTCTGCATAGATTTCTTTTTTTCTGTTTGATGTTGATGGGCTAACATATTGAGCTTATCTAATTTGTCTCTTTCAATGGAGGTTTGTTTTCTTACTATTTTATTTCTTTCAGATTTGTTTGTTTACTCTGGAATTTTGGAAATGATGCCATTATTCAAACATTTTATCAGACCCGCCAGCTACTCTTTTTTATTTCTATTTTTGTTTTCTGAATTTGGGTTTAATTTTATTATATATTTCTATTGTAATTTTAAGTGAAATAAAATTTGTATAATTGGGGGGGTCAAGAATGGGGTCAAAGAAATCTTGAAAGAGGCATAAAATAATGTGGAAGAGAAAGGTTGTCTCCATGGGTGGTGGATCTGAAAAATGTGCTAAAAATGGGACGGTCGGTGGCCCACATGGTTTTCATTGTTAGATCAAACAAAGTATGATTAGTTTAATGAATTTGTTAATTATAGTTTATAATATAAGGGTTCACTTTGTTTTTGTCTTTTAGTTTCATGATTAATTTACCCGTGAAACTTTGAGATAGGCAAAAGCAAGCCCAACTTGCCAAACGTAAATTTGGATTCGTTTCAACATTGCTTTGTTTATTTGTTAAATTAATAAACAAAATATTTAGAAAAATATTATCCTTACAAAGAAGGTTACAAAGTGACATCATCCATAAGAAAAAAATAAAGAAAAATGGAAAAAAGAGAGAAAAAAATCATAAAAATCAAGGGTAGATTGTCTTTGTTTGCTCTCTTTGTATTTGTCTTTGTAAACTAGATTTAATAGCTAATACATGGTAAAGTCTAGATTTACGTTTAGTACGTTGAATGGAATTATTATCCAAACTAGTTTCAAATTCTTTAATACTTCTTCTCCAATGGGTATATATATGTAGTCAAGAAATCTGCAATAACTATAATGTTATTTTTTCCAAGTTTGTATTACAATTTTTGTATCTAGAATAAATCAATCAAATTTTATGTGGCTTTATGAAGTGTTTGTTTATATTTATAGATTTTTTCATTTCTATTTTCATTCTTTTGCAATCTCAAAAGTTATTTCTCAAGTTTTTCTTCGATACACATATTAATAAGATGATGATTTTATGTAAACTCAAAATATAAATTTGGGTCTTATGATAATTTTACCATATAAAAGAAAAAGTTAATTTCATCCCTCTCCCAAGAATTTTCCAAAATCATAAATACCCCTAAAATTACTAAAAAGCCCCTTTAATAAATAAAAAATAAAAAATATTTTTAAGATGTTTAACAGTTTGCAAAAATCACTGTTTCGCTTGAGATTTCCAAAATGCTAATATTATACTTTTTAAATAAAATCTCAAAATTTTCATTTTTAAAATTGATGTAGTTATTGATATGTTAACTTTATATAAGATCACTATTATTTGGAATTAAAAATATAGTATTATTCTTGAAAAAAAAAAAATTCAGGTTTCAGTTAAAAAATATAGTATTACTCTTTGGAAAATCATAATAATAATTTTGAAGTGGGGTTAGCAGTAGTGGGTAGAATGATTTTAATTTAACCCCAACCAACTTTAAGGCCATGTGATGGTGAGTGTAAAATAATTCCCATAAATCAAAACCAGCATATCCATATTTCACTTTGTCCTGGTCTTTGAGTCCTTTTATTTATTTTATTTAAAAGCTTTTCTGAAACCCCCCTGCTATTCTTACTTTCTGATTTGACGTTTCAGACTATCAATCTTTTTTTCTACTGCTCTCCTCTCCATACATTTTCATAGACTATGTTTCTTTTCCTGCCGCTTGATTTAACCATCCTTTGCTTTTGATGAATCCAATGGTCTGATTTGTGTCTCTTTGACCCGGTTTTTCTTGATATCAACGCTCTTTTGTCGCATGTGATAGGAGCTTTAGCTTTCCGATCTATTGATTTTTTTTTTATTTAATTTTTTTGTACCGTTGGCTGGCTATACTGTATATACTGCTGTTTCTTGTTTGTCCTCGATTTCATTGCGGATTTTATTCCTATACACTACGTGGGGTACCAATAATGGATAATGGCCAATTGGCCCTATGGGGATGACCTCTTTTATTTTGTAATATAAAGTTTATTTAAGTTAATTCACACCTAGTTTAGGAGTTGAATAGGTGATGAAAAAAAAAAACTATCTCCGACTTTCTTAACATATTCATTAGATTGTAATAAAATAAACAGTTAGATAACAAACAAATAAGATGACCACCCATAACGTATACATTTGAAAAAATCAAAGTAAACTATTTGGTTCCACTAAACGACATTAAATATGTATAAATTGATTAAAATTTGATATGAAACCTTGTTATTATCAGCTTGTAAAAACATTATTATACAATTAACCATTTTTTATTGCTTGCAGAGAATTACGAGAGTGATTAGTCGATTGAGACATGGTTTCATGAAATTCTAGAGATTTGTCTTTAATATGCATCACAACATCACTTAGCATGAAAAATATTTTCTCTACAATTAAAAGATGTGACATTACATTTCTTGTACTAGAGATTAGATTAACAAGAATAATAAACATCACATTATAATATAAAACATCTACTTGTAATATTATATTTCACTACAAGTTAAACATTTAGTATCAAATAATTCTTTTCATACCTTGATAATGTAACGACCACTAACACTATTGGTCCTTTGGGAACCACCCTATGTATGAAGGGTACCATAATTATCCTTTATTTTAAGATCATATTAAATAATTGGTCACAAGATTTAGGTACTAATTTATATCATATTCAATGATATTAAATTATCAAAATCCCTTCAGGGGTGGAGTTAGGGATGGCTCTCTCCCTCACGAGCTCCAGTTAAGAATTTTGAATAAATATATTAAAATGTATAATTATCTGTAAATCCATAATTTAATTAAAATGATTTTAATTTTACAAATTATTCTAATGCTCTAACTTTAACTTCTCAAACACCTTTTTACCTTCTTCTTTATTATTTCCTCACTTTTTATTTTATTCTTCAAAACTCTTTTTAAAAGACCTTTTTTTTATCAACTCATAAAACTTTATTATACTTTTACAAAGAATAATGAAAGTGATTCGAGACATAAAATCTTTATGCATATGTCTCCATTTAATATAAAATGTATTTATTATTATTAAAAATTAAGTATCTTATCAAAGGCATATATATATACATTTCTATTAAATATTAAATAAATAAAAAATTTCACCACATAATATTATAGTTCACTAGAAGTTAAACATTGTTAATATAAAAAAATATTCATAAATTTACAATGTAATGGCTTATGGCTCTAATATTTATTTAATTAAGGACCACTATGACTATTGGTCCTTTGGGAACTATGCATAAACGGCCCCACAAATTATCCTTTATTTTAAGATCATATTAAATAAATAGTTACAAGATTTAGGTGCTAATTTATATCACATTATAAATGATATTAAATATCTTTATATATTACCAAAACATTAAGGGTGGCTCCGGTAGTTTAGGCTCTAGTTAAGAATTTGGAAAAAATAATATAAATTTATAATTTATCACATGTTATGTAGAACGATTATATATATATATATATATATATCTTAATCTTTATAAATAATTTTAAAACTATATAATTTCTCAAACCCTTTTTGACCTTCTTTTCTCTTATTATTATTATTTTTTTTTCTAAATTCATAAATAAAAAATAATTTTTTTTTTCTATTTTTAATAAGATTAATTTATAACATGAGAGCTATCTCATTTCATTTATCTCCATTTTCAAAAACTAAAACTAGAAATTAAATGATAAAACTCAACAAAATAGATACGGACAATGACTTTATGTTCCACATTTGAAAAACATTGTTATATGGTACTAAAATATGGGATATCGTATGTGTCAAAATAATTGTGCTGCAAGAAAAGATTGGCATATGATATGGTATGATAAAAATAAAAAAGATATTTACACTTTACAGGGAATGGAGTGAATTAAGAATTGATGATGTGATCAGATGCCCCCAACTGTACCACTATAACAATACAAAATAATGTGGGTGTGAATCGTATTCTTATGTCCATCACTTTACAATTTTAGATTATGCCCATCACTTTTCTCATTCTGGCCATCCTAGTTTTTAAAGGTTACACTTTAACCCCAGTAAATTTCAGTCCCCCTTATTTATTGAAGATAACATTTTGGTCCACTAGAAAATATTCTCACGTCCAGCCCAAAGGTGAGCGTCTAAATTCTCATTCTTGATCTGCACGTGAAATATTTCAGCCGGTGGGTATTTATTCTAACAGCTACAACTACAATACATTCGAAAAAATATCCCCAAAAGAAAATTAACAAGACATTAATTGAGAAAAATTATATTAGCCTGAAAAATTTCACGTTCAATAAAAAAGCTGCAAACAAGGCATTAATATGGGTTACTGTTGAGTATAATAAAATTACAAAAATATAAAAGATGGGCATTTATTTTTGGGGAATTGGGCGGGTGGGGTTCAATGTAACTGGTGCAGGGCAGGCTCAGGCGGTCAGCCCAGGGAGGGGGGGGGGGGCTCAGTGTTCAGCTCTAAGACCTTTGGCCTTTAGCTAGACCGTGAGAGGATTAGTTAGTACGTATTGTAATTTGAGGCTGAATTTTTGTTAACCCCAATCTATTGTAAAACTACATTTATCCCCTTGGTTTTGGAAATACCCCGAAAGTTGGTATTTGTACATTCTTATTTTCCATTTGACCAGTTTTGACAACGAAAATTTCAGTCATATCCTTATTTTTATTATTAGAAGAGTAAATATCTTAAATTAATCAATAAAAAGTTTTATGGAATATAATTATTAATAAGAAATTAAGAAAATCATTAAATATGAAAAGTAATCCTAAATTTCAGCCAAAATCATAAAATTATGAGAAATTAATAAAATTTTAATAACAAAAATAAGGGTATAACTGGAATTTTTGTGGTCAAAGTCAAAACTGGTAACAGTGGGTGTTTCCAAAATAAAGGGGGACAATTGTCTTTTCGCAATAGATTGGGGTCAAAATAGTATTCAAGCTATTATTTGATGTGATTTTTTTGTTTTTTTTTGGAGAGGGAAAAAATAAAAAACAACAGAGAAGAAGGCCGTACGTTTTGTAATGTTTTTCTGATTGTTCACGTGACAATTATTTTGCCAAAAAAGGCATTTCTTCTCTTTCTTCTTCTTGTACTCCATCCTTATATTCCTTCCCTCTTTTATCTTTTCAATGAACAACTTCACAAAATGTAAAAAATTATTTTGAATTTTCAATAACTATTTTTTAAAAGAAAGTAGGTTAATATAATTTGATCTATTTTATTATTTTATTATTGGGTTTAAAATTCTGTAATAAGAATAATTGTTACAATAATAGATAATGATGTGGGCAAAAAAGTAGTCCAACCCAAATATGTTAAAGAGTTATGATATTAATTCTCTTGAGATATGATACAATTATCAAAATCTTTGTAAAATAACAGAAATTATTTTATTGTTAAGTTTTAAGTGTTAAAATAAACGATATGAAAGAAATTTAGTAATATTCACTAACTAATAACCGTGTAAATTTTAAGGACCCACTAATAGTTTGTTAACAGAGGTTTTCTGTTATTTAAAATTTTAAAACGAATTTTTGTTCTTATATCTAACTCATTAGGAATTAATTTAATTGTATGCAAAAACCCAAAAAGGCCCACAATTAATTGGGCTAAAAACAGTTAAAAGGCCAGATCATTGAAAATTAGACTTATGCCTTGAAAAGTTTACAATGGTTGCTCTTTATCTAATGTAAATGGTATTGAAAATTAACGGAATTATAAAAAAATATAAACAACTATTAACTAATAATTTAGAATAATTCTACTAATTTTTATTTTTATTATAATTAATAGAATTTTTTTAAGTTGAATTTTCACCTTATTATATAAATCCCAAGGGGTCAATTAAGGTTAAAGCCCAAATTCACAGAGGCCTCTTTTGTAAATGGGTTGTATATTTTGAGATAAGTCAAGGGTATTATGATAAAAGTTGAATGTGATGATTATTTTGGGACTAAAACCATTTTGCTCCCTTCGACTTTCCGAAATTGACAAGGTCCGAACCGATGACATATTGTACAAAAACCTTCGCTGTCGTCAGTTTTGACGGTTAAAGCTTACCACATACCATGTTTGACTATAGTAATAATTAACACATCCCTTAACAAAAAATACGATGTTAGTCATTATTGATACGAAATTGTGTCATGTCAGCCATACTAAATTAATACATTAATAAGTATAGGCAACTACATTGTAATGGCGAAAATGCCCTTATAATGTCTTTAAATTACAAGTCAATGATGAAAATGATCATTTTTTACCATTGTAAAAGTAGCCATTTATGTCTTATGTGTACACTATTGCACATGCAATACCAAAACTATTATGCCTAAAAAATCGGGGTTGACGTAAGTTTACAACAGCAAACATTAATTAGAGTTCAGGAAGGTTTTACATCGTCTAGCAGCTACCACGTTGCCCCGTGACAGAAAGAACACGGTTGTTATCAACTTAGCAGATTCAGGTTTTGTCTATGAGTGATTAAGGACCGCACATCTGTCCAAGCCCCAGATAATTAGAGGATATTTCCTAAGTTATCAACCAATGGGAGGCAAGGAAGGACTTGCACAACACCTACCCGCTTGCAGATTTGTAATCACTATCTTGAATCTCACTACTATAAATAGAGGACTCCCCCTTTTATTTTCGGGATCCTGAACCCTCATTCTGATTCTGATTACAATCTTTATTTTCAGAGCAAAGATAACATACAAGAAAGAGACTAACTTGATATTATCTCTAAATACCCAGTTATTGTACCTCTACTCGCTATTTGCTATACGCGACTTCTTGTAATCTCTCATATGTAAAAGAAACAGAGGACGTATGAATTGCTTTAAGCATCCGAACCACTTTAAAAATCATTTCTCATTTATTATTTAGTCTTTGCATTCAATTATATTGATTAGCTCTCACATAATCATATCACGTGTAATTTCTAAGAACTGCTTAGCATTTTGCACTTGCAAGTCATTGGTGTCAAAATTACGTATCAACAGTTTGACACTCAAAGGAGGGCTTTGATTTTATATCCGCTCTTCATTTAGAATATTTGATCAATTAGTTCTACTCGCGAACAAATGGCTTGTGGTCTTGAAACCGAGCAAACTAGCACTAACAACGAGGAGATCTCCCGTGTACAGGATGTTACTTCTCCCGAAGTACCTCTAGTTCCCAAAGGTATCGCGACGGATATCCCCTTGACCTCACAACTCGATCCAGCTGTAATGAATTACTTAGAGAGGTTCAACAATACTCTCCAAATGGTTAGCTGAAGGTTAGATCATTTGGATCAGATCATACTGCCCGATTTTGACAAGGCGGTGCCACCTCCAAAAATTCTTGTAGGTCGCGCTAAAATGTGGAAACGGGCGAAAGCTTATACCACGCGCACTACAGCATGTAAGAACAAGGGAAAACAAGTGGTTGACAATGGGCCAAAAGGCTCAAAGGGGCTAGTGAATATCGATCGTGAAGCAAGTAGATTGCCTGTAGCTTTGTGACTTGGCGGTATGTCACATCATAAGCCGTCTCACTCCACATCATATAGGCACCCCCAGTCCCCACAAGAATGCAAGACACGGAGATTTCCATTATCGCTAGAATGATGGTTTCGACCATCACCGCGAGGGAAATACCCACCATCTGCGAGTCTGTTCTGATCACCGTGGAGGTCGAGATAACTCCCCAAGCCATTCAGTGCCTTCACATGACTTTAGCTAGCATGTGTCAAGGTATGCCGAAAGCTCCGGCCAAGAAGTGGAAGAGTCTGATTTGCGATCTTTCCTTAATCGCAATCGTGGGGGGCGAACCCACATTGTAGAAAGTGATCCCTAGGTGGCTCCGCTTCCTCAGATTGAAGAGTTACAACGAGCTCTAGATCAGCTTAGAGCTCAGCAAAATGAGCAAGGGCAAAGGTTGCTGAGGCGTCTCCCTTTTCTCTGGTAGTTTTGACTGCTCTTCTCCCGTCAAGGTTTAGAATGCCCGATATGCGAGCATTCGATGGGAATTCTGATTCGCAGGATCATCTCTATGAGTTTAACGACCTCATAGAGCTTTACCAAATTTCCAACTTGGCTAAATGTTGCTGCTTAGTAGTGACTCTGACTGCCCACGCTAAGCACTGGTTTAGATCGCTTCCACCAAGATCTATCAACTCATGGCAGCAGATGAGTTCGTTATTTTTGAGACACTTCTAGGCTAATAAAAAGTTCTCAACGCCGTTGAGCTATCTTAGCAACATATGACAGGAGAGGAATGAATCCCTCCAGTTCTATATTGACAGGTTCCATAGGGAGCTAAATAAGGTGGCTAATACACTCGAAGATTCAATTTGAACTCTTATTATTGGAGTTCACCCGTAAACCGACCTGTGGAAGAAACTGCAATCTAAGGACGATATTTTCCTCACTCGCTTCTACAACGTCACTGAGAAATATCTTAGAATTAAAAATTTCGTGGCTGCTTTGAATTGCCATAACCTCGGTCCTTTGACTAGCACTCCCAATTGGAGGGAGGAAACCGGGGAGAGAGTAGTAAAAGACCTGATCGCAAATAGGCTAATAATGATCAGAGAAAGGGAAATAAATAGTGGTTTGAGCCCAAGAAATCTTATGCCCAAGTCCCTCGTCGCGGTCACGACAAGAATCTGTTTACTCTACTGAACGCATCAGTATCAGCTATTCTGGATAAATCTGAAGAAGCTAATATGCTCGGAGAGCCAATGCCCAAGAAAAATCCCCCTTCAATAAGAAACAATAAGAAGTATTGTCATTATCATCAGGATAATGTGCACCATACTGATGAGTGCCGAGCTCTTAAACAGGCAATCAAATACCTCATTAAAAAGGGGCACTTCAAGGAGTATGTGGATGGTTCAACTTCCACTGGAGAAAGATCAAGAGGATGATAGGAAGAAGCGTCGTGGTCGCAAGGGTCTCCATTTGGAATTATATTTGGAGGACAGCACCTCGCGAGAAATTCTCGGGGTGCTCAGGAGAAGTACGCTCGAGAAGCTCATCATGATCCCATGAGTGTGTTAAACACGTCACTGCGACCTGCTAAGGTGCGTAGAGAGGAGGAGATTACCTTCTCAGAGAAAGATGCAGTATGATTGCATCACCCTCATAGGGATGCACTCGTCATTGCGGCTGAAATAGGTCGGTGTGAAATCCACATAATGTTGGTGGATAATGGGAATGCCGTGAACATCTTATTTTAGCGAATATTCGAGGAAATGTAGTTGGAAGAGGCAGATTTGAAGCTTGCCTCTATCCCCCTCTATGGCTTTACTAAGGATCATCTAATTCCCGAAAGAATGATTGTACTTCTTGTCATTTTGGGCGAGACCCATGAAGTTACTAAGATGACAAAATTTCTAGTGGTAGACTGTATGTCTACTTTTAATGGCATATTAGGACGACCTCTACTCCGGAACTTCAAAGCTTTCATTTCCATCTATCATCTAAAGATGAAATTTCCCACTCCGACAGGGTTTGGGGAAGTCAAGGGGTCTCAATGTGAATCTCACTACCGCTATGTAAGAGTAGTCCAGATGGCATACAAAGGGAAAGGAAAGCCAGTGGGCGTTCCGAAGCAGGCTAGGCAGTCAACAGGATTGAACCACAGCCATGTCTTATGGAAGACAACATAAATCCTCGTTTTCAGGAGGAGTACTCCCATAGTGGGCCCGTTGAGACTTTATCTGAGGTATCAGTTGGCTAGAATGAGCCGACTCGTGATTTGAGAATCGAAAGCAATCTCAACCCTCAGCTCACTACTGATCTAACGAGCTTCCTTAGGTAGAATATAAATGTTTTTGCATGGACTCATACTGACATGGTCGGGATCAGCCCGAATGTAATATTTCATGAACTCAACATCGATAATGAGGTCATACCAATTTGCCCAAAAAAAAAGAGCTATAGACCTAGAGCGTTATGCTGCTCTTAAAATTGAGGTGGATAAACTCCTCTCAATTTGGTTCATTCGGGAAGCTCATTACCCAAGTTTGGTTTGCCAATCCTGTTTTGGTAAAGAAACCCAATGGCAAGTGGCGAACCTATATTGATTTCACGGATCTCAACAAAGCTTGTTCGAAGGACAGTTTCCTTTTAGCCATAATCGATCAACTCGTTGATACCACTTATGGGCATGAGCTGTTAAACTTCATGGATGCCTACTCAGGGTATAATCAGATCCTGATGTACACACCCAACGAGGAGCATACCTCGTTTATTATAGATCGATGACTGTACTACTATGAAGTCATGTTTTTTGATTTGAAAAAAGCTAGGGCAACCTATTAGTGTCTGGTTAATCATATGTTTTTCGAGCAAATCAGGAAATCAATGAGGTCTATGTCGATAACATGCTGGTCAAGTTGCATGTCACTTCAGATCACATAGCTAACCTCGCGAAAATGTTCGATATACTCTGGAGATATAGAATGAAACTTAATCCTCTTAAGTGTTTATTCGGAGTATCCTTAGGGAAATTCTTGGGGTATATGGTTAACCATCGAGGAATTGAAGTCAATCCCGAGAAGATCCAAGGTCTCCTAGATATGAAAAGTCCTGCCAATCGAAAGCAAGTTCAAAGCTTGAATGGGAGAATAGCGGCTCTCAACCGCTTCATATCGAGAGCAACAAATCATTGTTTGCTGTTCTTCAATATTATCAGGGCCAACAAGAGATTTGAATGGACTCCAGAGTGTGAGCAAGCCTTCTAGAGCATCTCAGAAAGCCACCTCTTCCCAAGGAGAACTTATTTCTCAACTGTCCGTCTCTCAGTATGCGGTCACGCAGCTCTTACTTGGGAAGAGGGCAGAATTCAATGGCCAATATATTACACGAGCAAACGACTATTGGATACCAGGAATGGTATCCAAAGATGGAACGATTAGCTTATGCCCTGCTAATCGCTTCCAGAAAGTTGCAACCTTATTTCCATGCCCACACCATTCATATATTAACCAACTACCCACTCAGGTAGGTCCTTTAGAAGCCAAAGGCTTTGGGTAAGTTGCTCAAGTGGACCATGGAACTAAGCCAGTTCGATCTGCATTACAGACCGAAAATAGCAATTAAAGGGCAAGTTGTCGTTGACTTTATTTTGGAGTTCTCTCATCAACCGGATTGGGAATCTGAACAGTCCGCTAGTGAAGTTGTCTTGAAAACTGTTTGGAACTTGTCAACTTGGAGTCTCTATGCTAATGGGTCTTCGAACAGGAGAAGAGTCAGAGTTGGTCTTCTGCTCATTAGCCCTGAGGGAGCTCGCATTTATGGAGCCCTTAGGTTTGGATTCAAAGCTACGAACAATGAGGCTGAATATTTGCTGGTCTACGACTAGCAAGAGAAATGGGGTCTGATATGATTGACATCAATAGCAATTCCCAGTTGGATGTCAATCAGGTTCTAAGAGTATCATGCCAAAGAAGAGAATATGATCAGTTACTTGAAGAAAGCCAAGGTTGCACTGAGCCCTTCGAGCATTATAGGATCAGGCAAATCCCGAGAGATAGTAATTTTATCGCGGATGCCTTGGCAAAGAAAGCCTTATTGCTGGATTCCGATGCCCCGGATAGTATTCCTGTTAGATATATCGAAGTTCCCAGCATCAGCTCACTCGAGTAGGCTGTAGTTGCAACCGAATCTATTTTCTGGATGACTCCGATTATTCAGTATCTCTGAGATAGGGTTCTTCCTAACAGTAAGATTGAGACAGGGCTCTTGCGAATTAGAGCTGCTTGTTACACTCTTATTCGAGATCAACTGTATAAATGAGGGTTTAGTACTCCCCTATTTTGATGTGTAATAGATGATGAGGCAAACTATATCATGAGAGAGATACATGAAGGGATTTGTGATAATCGTACTGCCACATGATCTCTCACCAATAAGATTGTCCACCAGGGATATTATTGGCCCATACTTCATGAAGATGCTTTCAACTTTGTGAAGAAGTGTGATAAGTGCCAAAGATTCGCAAACATTTCGCGAGCTCTTTCCTACCAGTTAACAACCTTGACCAGTCCTTGGCCATTCTCTATGTGGGGAATTGATCTCATCGGACCCATGCCAACCGGTAAAGGTGGCGTCAAATATGCAGTGGTTGTAGTGGATTATTTCACTAAGTGGGTCGAAGCAGAGCCTTTGGCTGCGATCACTACAAAGAAGCTCAAAGACTTCGTCTTCAAGAATATAGTGTGTTACTATAGGATTTCTCATACACTCATCTCTGATAATGGGAAACAGTTCGATAATGAGGAATTCAAACAGTTTTGCGAAGAGCTGGGGATTCATAAGAAATTCGCCTTAGTAGCAAGACCGCAAGCTAATGGTCAAGTTAAAGCTGTCAACAAGACTATCAAGCACACATTGAAGGCCAAGCTTGGTGCAACCAAGGGAAATTACGCCGATGACCTCCCAAAAGTTCTATGGGCATATAGAACGACTCCGAGAACCTCTACTTTAGAAACACCCTTTTCACTAGTATATGGTTGCGAGGCAATGGTTTTAGTGGAAGTAGAAGCTTGTTCGCTTAAGAGAGAATTTTACAATAAAACAGACAATAAAGCACTCTAGCGTGCAAGTCTGGACTTAGTTGAAGAACATCGCGACAAGACTCGGTTAATGATAGCTTCCTACCAACAGCAGACAAAAATATTTTTCGACTCTAAAGTCAAGAGAAGAGACTTCCAAGTTGGCGACCTGGTGTTAAAAGAAGTCTTTTTCGGTACAAGAGAACCAAGTGCGGGGGTATTAGGACCTAACTGGGAAGGCCCATATCATGTCGCTAAGGTGATACGACCTCGAACGTATCATCTCAAAAGGCTTAATGGTTTTGAAGTACCGTGAGCTTGGAATGTTGAGCATCTTCACCCTTATTATCAGTAATTCTGAACTCATTTATAGCTTGATCAGTTTTTTACTTGTAAATTCTTCATTGTTGTAAATGCTATGAATAAGATTATCCCAATTCTTCTCAAAGAATCACTTGTGTCGTAATCTCAAGTTTTAAATAATCTTATTATTTATGACGCTTTGAAAGTTTTATGATTAGATATGCTATATTTGTTTTGTGAAGTACTTAAGCTATGAAAGTGCTGTCACAATTAGTCAAAAGTTCTTTTATATATTTCAAAAATATTTACAAAGGACGACTAGGAGCTACATTAAAAAGATAGTACAAAAGACTCTATTTAAGCAGAGGAGAGAACGATCATTGGTCTTGATTACTAGGATCCCTGACATCAGTCACCATGAACTTTGGGTCGTTTGGCTGATCACCGAATTCTAGGTCGTTCGCTTGATTCTCAGGGACCTCTGCTTCTCGTTGATCGTCCTCTAAGGCAGGCTCTTGTTCTTCTTGCTTTTCAAAAGAAATCATCGAAGCAAGAGCGACTTGGTATTCCTCGGGGAGGTCGGAGATATCCATGTTGGGATTGTTCGGCTATAAGCTGTAAATAGTTTGTAGCGCCTAGTGAGTAGCCTTTCTCTCCATCTCGAGATTCTATTGTTTTATCTACTCGGTCAACGAATTGATTCACCCATGAGCCAGTTCGGGATCTGTCTGCCTCGCCCTTTTTTTTTTTTTTTTTGAGTTTTTCCATAACTCAGCTCGAGTCTTTTCTGCTACTTTTTTGCGCTCTAAGCTCGTTTGTAGCTCATTTTCTCTTTGGCTCAACTCCTTAGTGAGCCTCGCTATTGTTAGTTGGAGCCTCTTATTGTCTTCATCCATCTTCTGAAGATCGGTCTTCTGGAAGTCTACTGCTTGCAGAGTAGAATTCCTTTTAGTCAAATACACATTCGCTTGAATGTGGGCAACCTTTGCAACTTCATCTCAAGCCGTAAGATCTTGCTTCAGCTTGACAATCTCTTCCTTCATCTCGTGGAGCTTGCTAGCAGAGTTGATTTTCATCTTGTTGTGGGTCACATTTTGTTAGGAAACGACCCGGTTGCGCAGCGGAAAACAAAAAATTTACAACCACGGATCGTTCCTTAGAACCCAAAATCAAGGCACAGATTTTACAGTTTATGCATAATATGAATCTGCAGAAAAAATAAATCCAAAGGTTTAGATTTATACCCACGTTTGGAGGCTCCACCAATGTTGTCTCTGAATGTGTTTGCTACCGATCCAAGTGTAGGATCGAACCGTAGAGGTCCACACGAAGACAATCAACAAGAACCAAGGAGGGATTTGCTAGATCCTCCTTGGCCTTAAGAAATCAAGAAGAAGAAAACAAAAGTGTTTGTTTTCAATGGAAGTTGAAAGTGGCGTGGGAGAGCTTTTTGGCTGGAGGTTTTCTTTTCAAAATCAAAAAAGAATGAATTCACCCTCATAACACACACACACTATTCTTTTTATAGGCAAACCAAGTTGCCCTATTCCCACATGGAATGGGCTTGGGCTCCAACCCAAACACCCCATGTTGCCAAACACTCCCAATTTGATATTTTAATTTAATTCATCATTATCTTAATTAAAATCAATTAATATTTAATTAACATTTAATCAATAATGATGATTTAATTAAATATGTGCGAACACACATTTAACCGTAATTTCACTTATTTAATTTCTTTAACAAATTAAATAAAAGGCTGCGACCTCAGCAAATTTAATTGCATTGTGAAATTACCAAAATACCCTTTCGCCTGAAAAGACGAAAACGCCCTTCTTTCTTCTTGGCTCTTAAATTATCTTCTATGTGTGTGACCCATAGGCTCCTCATCATACCGGTAGTGTATAGTATCGTGATTAACACCAATTAATCGTCTCACTAATACACAGACCAAGATTGGCCCCTAGCAAGGCATCATGGCCACCCGATAGATTCGGATTCAGCAAAGTAGCTCTCAACGATATGGTTACCGTATAATACGATCCTTTCATCATCCGTTATCTCTACGAGGACGAAGGCATAGAAATAGTGTCAACCTTCGGTTACTCTCGATATTATATATTCGGCCCTCGGACCAATGACCCGTATTATAACTGGATAGAGCAACAACTCAATCCCACCGTGGCCACGCTTTTAGTGTCATTACCATATACCGAATTGCGCCGTGAGAATAACTTCTCCCGCACGGGAGTGATGAATCCTTTGTCAATCCACCATAGTCTTGATACACTCCTTGATATAGCCAATCACCACCGCATCGTGACTACGAATAGAAGCTGCGTTAGGCTAGTATCAAAGCGTACCAATCGGTGCACAAGGCACTCCGGTGATCTCAAGTCCAAGGATCACATGCACCACCATTCGTTAGAGGATTTGTTCCATAGACACCGGGGTTACCATCCATATGAAATCCTCTGGGTCGAGTCGGTGAACTTCTTGCGGTATATCCGCCTCACAACAAGCACCCATGTGTTGCACCGAGGTTGTCACCAAACAACCTTGACAAGTGAGATCAGGTCCACCGCCTTTCGACAGGTCGTTCAACACTATGATAGCCTTACCGTATTATCGTGTCCTTACTTGAGAATATCGGGCTACGGACGTTTCTAGAATGGCCACCATATGTGCTCATAGGGTTCTCACTATCAAGATTTGAAACACTTGATACCCTCGTCACGGTTCTACCATTCTAAGGACATATATCAATACATATTGCAATAATAATGATTTACGCGATATAGAATAAAAATGCCTTTTATTATTGATTAATGAACATTATTATAAAGAGTCAATTCCACAATAATTGATTGGCTCTAGGGCATCTACTCTAACACATTTAAGGCGAACAAAGACTGCAAAGAAAGGAACAAAGAGTTAGTTTTTTTTTCAAAAGCTAAAGGATCGACTCATATAAAAGAGTTATCGAAGAGAACATGTCATCTTACCTAACTTTGCATCTGAAGTACATGGCTATCAGATCAGTAGGTCAAGAGGCCACGTACCTGTCAAAGGTTATGGCTAGTTGGCATTCTAAAAGGGTGTAGACCACCGGTCGCAAGTGGTCTAATAGTTGCCCTAAAAGGTCCAACACGAACGGGTCGAGCCTTGTTACGACAGAGACCTCCTAGACCTGTTCCTCGCTTGCTTCCCCTTAAGCAGGCGTGGACGCTCCCTCTTTACCTTATGAGCTCCCGGGGGTAATCGAAACGTTGGAAGCGTCCTTCAAGGTTGACCTCGCTGAGAAGAGTTGATAGGGTTGTAACCTATCTAGCAATATCTCGAAGCCTTATGATTCAGACTTAGTTTCTTCTTCGGTAGGTATAGTCTTCCTCTTCTTCGTCTTCAGAGTAATGGCCTTCTTCCTCAATAGATGAGCAACGGTGGGTTGGGGAGCTTCTTCACGTTGCTCAGCAAGTGGTTGCCTTTCGACACCAATTTATATCTCCATTATAGGGATATCGATGGAGGTCACTCTAGTTGGTTCGGTTGGGTTGATTCTTGGGAATGCAAACCCCCCAGACTTCTTTGTCATCTTGGCTAGGGGTGGAAAAAAAAACCCGAAAACCAAACCGAGCCGAAAATCTGGTTTTTTCGGTTTCGGTTTCGGTTTCTGTTTGATTATTAAAAAAGCTGAAAATCTGGTTCGGTTTTAGTTTTTGGCAAAATAAATTCCGGTTACTCGGAACTGGTTTTCTGAACCGAATTTAAAAAAAATTATGTGGTTTACGTTTTTTATTTTGCAATCCCTAACACTTAACAGTCTAACTTGTCTAACACCCTAAGTCACTAACACTACTCACTCAGTACTCACTACTCACTCAGTAATACTCATTCTCAGTTCTCACTACTTCACCACTCAAGCGCGCCGCATGCCGTAGCCGCACGGTACTCACTCTACTGAAGTCACTACTCACTTACTCAGATCAGACCTCACTTACCTCAGTAAGTCTCGCATTCTCTCAGTCTCAGTCTCTCACTCCCACTCTCACGCTCAGTCTCATTCTCTCTCTCTCTCTCTCTCTCTCTCGACTCTCACTGTCTCTCAGTTCTCAGATCTTTGTTCTCACATCGCGCGCATAGCGTAGCTGCGCGCGCTCGTCGCCTCCACGTCGTCATCTATTTCCGGTGGGTGACCGCATCTTTGTCTTTGCATTTTGGTTTTAACTCAGGCACTTGCAGATCAAACCTCACTCACCTCAGTAAGTCTCGCATTCTCTTAGTCTCAGTGACTCAGTCTCAGTCTCAGTCTCTCACTCTCACTCTCATTCTCATTCTCACTCTCACTCTCACGCTTACTCTCATTCTCTATCTCTCACTCTCTCTCGGACTCTCAATTCTCAGATCTCTGTTCTCATGTCATCATCACTCAGTTGCAGTCGCCGTCGTTAATCCAGTCTCCACGTCGTCGTCTATTTTTGGTGGGTGACCTCATCCCTATCTCTGCATTTTGGTTTTAACTCAGGCACTTGCCGATGTGAAATGGGTTTGTTGGAAATTTTTAAGTGAATCAACATGTACATTTTTGTTAGAAGGTTATGAATATGAATACTTTTGAATTGTTATGACTCTTGCAAGATTGCCTGAAGCATGTAGCTTTTGTTTTCATTATGTTTGATTTGTAAATGTCTTTGTGTACTTTATAATTTGAAATCAGAGTCTATATCATGTCTTTGTTTTTGCAATCTTTGATTTTTAATTTTAAATTATTAATATTTGATGTACATTAAAATTATATGAATTCAAATTATTCAATTACAATAAATATAATTTTAATTCAAGTAAAAAAAAAAACCTGGAAAAAAAAAATGGGCCAGAGTGGAGTGTGACCGAATTGGGCCGAAAAATGCAGCCCATAAGTGGAGTGTGACCGAATTGGGCCAAAAATATTAATCCTAATTAATCGATTTTAAAACCAATTAACCGGTTAATCGAACCAAATTTTTGGTTCGGTTCGGTTCGGTTCATAACCGGTTTTTAACTGAAACCGAACCAGTTTTGGTTCAATTTGTTTTTCGAATCAGTTAACCAGCTTTTTCCACCCCTAATCTTGGCAATCTTCAACGCCATAGATGCTGCATGGCATAATGGACACGTCAACAAAAAAGGTCTTCTTTTGTTAAAAAGACTTAAGTTTTTCTGCGCAAGAAATACTTACGAGCTAAACCGTCCAAATATACGCTGGGACGAAAAAACTCGTACTTTCAAAGGTTAGCAATAGTCATGAGTAGGTTTGCGTCATCACTCTGATCAGGCAATCGATTAAATGCTTCGATATGGCTGCGATCAGCTAGCATCGACAACTTGGTCATTTTGTTTCCTGCAAGAAAGCAAAAGGTTCGTTAGCCTAATATGTTAAGGAAAAGTTAAAGTTAAAGAATAAGCAATCTGGAAATTAAAAGGAAGTTCCTTAAATTTACAGACTCTATCGTACTTGAAGAAAAAATACTTGGTTTCATAAGCCCTCATGTTACTGAAGTAACCAAATATTCCTCCCTCGATCGTTGATCACTTGGACAGGTAGTACGAATTCTTGTCTTTACTTTTCTTTAAATAATAGGTGCAACCAAGCTGCTTTGCTGTTGGCTCGTCGAGGTTGTGCTCGCCAAATGCAATATACATAGCGATTGCTATCATATATGCATTTGGTATCAACTGGAATGGTGCGACCTGGAAGTGGTCAAGAATTGACCTAATGTAGGGGTGAAGGGGTATCTTCACTCTACATTTGAAGATCGCTTCTGAGATCATGGCCATTCCCTTGGGAGGATCCTGAGTAGTGTGCAACTTGTACTGATACACATCTACGTTGATTGAGTACTGGTCTATTGCCTTATGGATTTTTTCATTCGTTACGAATGATTGTATTACCTTTTCGAGACCCGTCGGAGGTACCTGGTGGTTGTGAGCTTCCCTCTTCGGCTGTTGTCGCCTCAGGGATGTCCATTGTCCTTAGAGTCTATAAAGGTTCATGTAGAAGTGACTCAAACTCTGCATAATCTATCTCGTACGACAACTCAGAAGACCTTGGTTTCTCTTCAATAGTCGCAAAACCCTAAAAGATCTTAAGAATGCTTTTCTAAAGATCCGTGCCCTAAGTTTTGACTCTTAAAAGTGTTTCTTTCAAGCGCTACCCAAGAATGTTCATCGTCTAAGCCTATCAGACGTCCATACATGCCATTACTGTAAAAACTAAGCTTTTTGACAGAAATGAAAAAAGAGAAAAAGGGAAGAAGTCTATTTACCTCTTGATTGCTGGAAACATATGCTCTGTTGTAGCGTTGAGTGTGCATTAACCGGGAAGAAGATGAACTAAATTTTTTAGTTAAAAAATGTCGTTTTCTCTGTGAAAGTTTGAGTTTTGTGAAAAACTTAGAATATGCTTTGGGTTTTATAAGGTGGAAGGTGACGCTTGGATTCTTTTATAAGCGACGTTTGGGCGGGAATGCGTTTCCAGCCATTTATTGTGACCACATGTCACCAATTCGTGCGAAGAGTGATCTTCATGCTTTGTGAAGATCAATCGACGCTTCTCCTTATTGAAATTGCCAAGCGCCGGCGTGATTATCTCCTTCACATTAAATGTGTCCTCATTCGCATTTAATGCTTTAAAAGGAATGTCGTTTTAATATGGCTTGCATTTAGTGCTCATGACCGACACTTATTGCGCAGAGACGCGTCTGTGAGATAAAGCTTATTTAATTGACCAAGATTGTTGTCAAACGCAACAGATAACAGATAGAGTTCGAAACACATTTCCATAGCACTAGACAAGATCTAGCTCAGGTCGTTAGACATTTGGAATGATCACGTCAGGTTGTTTGTGTAATTCTCGAAATCCATGTCACGATTTGCACTCAGTTCGTTGGTCGGATCAAGACATCAACCTCATGTCGTTTGTAACAATGTGGTTGTTCTCAGCTTTTAGCTCGAGCAGACATTCCTAGAGGCATGTCAGATTGCGGCATAATCATGAACTTCTCAAGATTCAATCTTTGAACCTTAAGAATTGGAGAGCTTTTGTTATGCCTAAAAAATCAGGGCTGATGTAAGTTTACATTAGCAAGCACCAATCAAAGTTTAGGAAGGCTTTGCGCCATCTAGGAGCTACCACGTTGCCCGGTGATAGAAAGAATACGATTGTCATCAACTTAGCAGATTCAGGTTTTGTCTATGAGTGATTGAGAACCGCACACCTGTTCAAGCTCCAGATAATTTGAAGATATTTCCTAAGTTATTAGCCAATGGGAGGTAAGGAAGGACTTGCACGACATCTACCTACTTACAGATTTGTAATCATTATCTTGAATTCCACTACTATAAATAGAGGACTCCTCCTCTCATTTTCGGGATCCTGAACCCTCATTCTGATTCTGATTGCAATCTTTATTTTCAGAGCAAAGATAACCTACGAGAGAGAGACCGACTTAATATTCTCTCCGAATACTCAGTTATTGTACCTCTGCTCATTGTTTGCTATACGCGACCTCTTGTAATCTCTCATATATAAAAGAAACAATGGACGTAGGAATCGCTTTAAGCGTCCGAACCACTTTAAAAATCATTTCTCATTTATTATTCAGTCTTTGTATTCAATTATATTGATTAGCTCTCACATAATCATATCATGTGTAATTTCTAAGAATTGCTTAGCATTTTGCATGTGCAAGTCGTTAGTGTCAAAATCACACATCAATAAAAACCAAATTTCATATTTTGCAGATTAAGGATGGAAGGGAAGTGCCAACATATGTTATTGAAGACCCCTGAAGGAAAATCATGAATTATAGACATGTATCGATGGAGGTTTGATCATGTTTAAGAACAAAAGTTGTAGTTGTGATATGGTGATGATGTTGTGTAGGTATGAGAGGGTTAGGGAGGTGCAATTGGGTTGGGATGCAATGAGGCCACATTGAGGTGGGCGGTTGGCTATTAAATTGTATTAACTCTAGGTTTAAATTATTTAGGGCTAATCTTAGGCGATTTACGATAATATTCCAAAAACATTGGGTTCTTTGGTTCTTTATTTCATACTCTATTCCCAATCCTATTCTTAAAATAAATGTTTGCTTCATTATTTAAGAAATACTATTATATTATATTAGATTACTTTTAGACCCCTTAAGTTTATTAATTTAATTAAACACCCTCAGAAAAAAAAATTTAAAAATTAACAAAAACACCCCCACTCACCCATAGCTGCCAGATTGACAACCATCGTCGGTGGTAGCCGGAATTTGTCACAACGGTATACAAACAATCAGAACTGGCCGGTAATTCATCGATCTGACGGGAAAATACCAGATATGGCTGTCAATGACGGCCATATCTTTGGCCGTCAATGACGATCAGATTTGGTCTAGTCTCTTTCGGGGGTTATTTTCGCCCTTTTCTTTTTATCATTGAAGTAAAGCCACGTACGAATCACGTGAGATCTTTACACAATTACCACGTCTCTAACTTCTACTCGCTAAGTCCTTCTGGCGAGGACCACTAATTTATCGCCGTGGTTTTCATTTCCTCGGTTCCTTCGAATCACTCTAAATCGCCGATCCGAAACTTTCCAGATTCCGACCGCTCCGATTTTTTCGCTTCTAACTTAACAAATAACAATCAACTTCTTCTTCTTCTTCGTCCTCTTCAGGCCAGTTACAGGTACCGCATTTTGCCGCCGTTCTTAAGCTTTTATTTGAGGTCACTTATCTTATCTGTTATTTGTTTCTTTAAGCTGAAAGCTAATTGATAATGTGAATTTTTGTTCATTAAAATTAGAATATAGATGATTTTTGTTCATATAAATGGTGACTCAGTAGGAAAAAAATTAGTGATAGATATCTGTTAATGTTATCTTAAACTTACATTAAACAGTTAAAAAAATTATAAAATTCAAAATATGCTGGTGGAGAGCAAAGGGTCATTACCAGTAATTTAGTAGTTAAATGGTTTAGATGAATTAGGAAAATGCTGCTGCTATTAGATCATTTCATTTGCGCCTTTTATATTGGATTTAAATTCTAAATTTGTATTTCATTTCTGCTTGATGTGTTCTACTTCATTAATATGAATGTTAGTTTTCTAATGTTACATAGTTTATGTACACTGAATAGATTTTTTTTTTTTTTTTTTTGAGTGAATTAGATTTTTCTTTTACGGATCATGGTTCGTGGAAGAGATGCCTGTTGGGAGCATTGTGTGCTCGTGGATGCGACACGACAGAAGGTGAGGTGTAATTATTGTCATCGAGAGTTCAGTGGAGGGGTTTACCGGATGAAGTTTCATTTAGCTCAAATCAAGAACAAAGATATAGTCCCTTGTGCTGAAGTCCCTGATGATGTACGCGACCATATCCAAAGTATATTAAGCACTCCCAAGAAGCAGAAAAATCCTAAGAAACCAAAGGCTGATCAGGCGGCCAATGGTCAACAAAACAGTTCTTCTGCTAGTGGTGGTAACCATCTAAACCATGGCTCTAGTGGGCAGCGTGGTAGCACCTGTCCATCTTTGTTGTTTCCACACCCATTGCCGAGTTTACAGCCTGCAGAGAATGATGCCCAAAAGCAAAAACAGGATGATGCCGATAAAAAGATTGCCGCATTTTACTTCCATAATTCTATACCCTTTAGTGCTGCTAAATCTGTTTATTATCAGGAAATGGTGAAAGCTGTAGCAGAGTGTGGAGTAGATTACAAAGCCCCAAGTTATGAAAAGTTGAGATCTACCCTATTGGAAAAAGTGAAAGACGACATACATGATTATTACAAGAAATATAGAGATGAGTGGAAAGAAACGGGTTGCACGATATTGTGTGATAGTTGGACTAATGGAAGAGCCAAATCACTTGTTGTATTCTCAGTTGCATGCCCAAAAGGGACATTTTTTTTGAAGTCAGTTGATGTATCAGGTAATGAAGATGACGCTACTTACTTGTTTGAGTTGCTTGAGTCTGTTGTCTTGGAGGTAGGTGTGGAAAATGTTATTCAAGTAATAACAGATAGTGCAGCCTGTTATGTTTATGCTGGAAGACTTCTCATGAACAAGTATAGTTCATTGTTTTGGTCTCCCTGTGCTGCTTATTGTATTGATAAGATGTTGGAGGATATCGGTAAACAAGAGTGGGTGGCTATGGTCTTGGAGGAGGCAAAGACTGTCACAAGGTATATTTACAGTCATGCATGGACATTAAATATGATGAGAAAGTTTACCGGTGGAAAGGAGTTGATCAGGCCAAGAATGACTAGATTTGTATCTAATTATCTCTCCTTAAGGTCCATTTTGATCCATGAAGAAAATTTAAAGCACATGTTTTCTCACTCGGAGTGGTTATCCTCCATTTATAGTAGGCGTCCTGATGCTCAAATGATAAAGTCCTTCTTGTATTTGGACAGATTTTGGAAGTCTGCACATGAAGCTGTAAGTGTGACTGAACCACTTGTTAAAATGTTGAGGATTGTTGATGGAGACATGCCTGCTATGGGCTACATATACGAGGGAATAGAGAGGGCAAAACTTTCAATCCAAGCATATTATAAGGGTGTTGAAGAGAAATACGTGCCCATTTGGGAGATAATTGATCGGAGATGGAATGTACAGCTTCTCTCACCATTACATGCAGCCGCAGCATTTCTCAACCCTTCAATTTTCTACAACCCAAATTTCAAGATTGATTTGACCATGAGGAATGGATTTCAAGAAGCCATGGTAAAATTGGCTACAACAGATAAAGAGAAAATAGAAATCACCAAGGAGCATCCACTGTACATAAATGCTCAAGGCGCTCTTGGGACTGATTTTGCAATCATGGGAAGGACCCTAAATGCCCCAGGTATGTGTAAGTTGTTGTTACCTTAAACAATTCATGGTATTTTGTAGATATGGGGAATATTTTCTACCTAATTACATGCCTGATATTAAGTTGTAGTTTCAGTTCTCCCTTTAGTATATATTGTCATTACGTTATATCTTATAAGAGTTGGATCTGGTATCTGTGCTCCGCATGATAATGATCTTTCTTACTGGTCAGGAAAGTTGCATCAGTATCAGTAAGGTCTAACTAGGTCTTGACATTTTGAACAGTTGAATTGGGTAGATTGTGGACATGTCCTTGGACGCCCCTTGTTGGTGGCTCTGGATTTGCCTGTGTTCTGGTGATAGGCTATTTGATGATTATTGCTTACTTGCGTGTGTCTTGAGAGAATATGTATATTTGGGTTATATCTAATTGGGTATGATGCATCTCTAGGTGATTGGTGGGCGAGCTACGGTTATGAAATCCCGACCCTGCAAAGAGCTGCGATACGGATACTGAGCCAACCTTGCAGTTCGCATTGGTGCAGATGGAATTGGAGCACCTTTGAGAGCGTACATAGCAAAAAACGAAACAAAGTGGAACTGGAAAAATTCAATGATTTGGTGTTTGTGCACTGCAGTCTTTGGTTACAGGGCATTTGTAAAAGTAGGGACAGAAAATGTAAACCTATAATCTATGATGAAATAGATGTTAGTTTAGAATGGCCGACTGAGTCGGAATCTTCAGCCCCTCTGTCGGATGATTCTTGGTTGGATAATTTACCCCTTGAATGCAGAAATAGTCCTTGAATTGTAAAGAAAGGTATAGTAGGAATGATATTGTATATCAAAGTATCCCATTTTATAAGAAAATGTAGTTAGAAAGGTGACTTGATTTGTAATATTTGTAAAGAATCCATAGGCATCGGTCACATTCCCACACTTGGGAGTACATTGAAACTAGTGAATTTTGAATGAAGAAATCAAATTCTATTATCCCTTATTCATCTATCTGTGGCATCATTCTGAACAACTCAATGGATTTCTCAGTATTCCCTTTGTTAGAAAAATCCAACAACAGTTGTTTTACAAGAAACTTTATCCTCTCCTGAAATCCAAGAAACTATATCGTCCCCTGAAATCCTCTCAAAAAGTGTAGTTTCATTTCATCCCCGTGAACATACCTGAAATCCGTATGCATTCAAAGAAACCACGTCTTTTCTTATTTATCAAGCAAAACCCCTTTCACATTTTGCTACTGAAATCCCATTTCACATTTTGCTTCTGAAATCCCATTTCACATTTTGCTAATCACATCTATCAAATGAAACCTAAAATGAACTATCTTACTTGGTCAAAAGACAGCTTTGTTTTGTTGGATCCAACCGTGAGAGATAATTACAATGCTCCCACGGTTTTCCAAAAGTATTTAATAAACCCTGAAATTCTCTTACCATTATAACTCTGTGAATAAAAATGTTGACCTTTTTTTTTTTTTTTTTTAATATTTTCGGAAAACAATGGGGGTTCTGATGTGAGTAATAAAACCCCCTTTTGTTAGGTTATGCTATTAGTGTAGCTCAATTTGCTGAATGTGATTTCTGATGTTTATTTTGATTTGTCAACAATTAATATTATATTCAATTTTTAAAATCACATTGTTAAGAAGTAATAAAATCTGACCGGTGATTGTAGATGACGTGTCAGGGAGTTAGTTTTATTTCTATTATAATTTCTGTTATAGTGCATATGCAAAATACATGCAGTGCGCATGTATATATAAAACACTTTACGCATGTATTATTAATGATCATCATCAATAATATAGATATGAATTTTCTCTCTCTTTTGCTCTGTTTTTCTTGCGTTTTCTGTTAGTGTTCTAAGTTGGTATCAGAGCCTTTGACCAACGTCGAAAATGGCCGATCCCTCACCAATTTCTTCTTCCTTTGACAAAGCAAATAAAGATTCAAGTCTCAAACACTCTTTTGATTCAATCAATTTCTCCAATTCTTCTTCTCTCTCTTCTTCAACACTTCCGGTAATCTCACCAAAATTGACAAGAGATAACCATCGTTTCTGGAATTCTGGAAATCACAGATCCTGTTTGCCGTTGGAGCTCATGCACTCGAAAAACACCTCACTGGACTCGTATCATGTCCAGCACCCTTTGTTCGTGTTCAAGTGGATAGCTCAAGTTCAGAGGTACACAAAAAACCTAATTCAGAGTATCTACTTTGGAAGAGAACTGATAAATTGTTGGTGAGTTGATTATTATCTTTAATATCAGAGTCTACGTTTCCTGTGATCTCTAAGTGTCAGTTTGTAACCGATATATGGTCAACCTTGAAAAAGGAATTTCTTACCGAATCGAAAGCTAAAACACTACATGTTAAGAGTCTAATGCAAAACACAAAAAAGGATATGCATGATTATTTTCTAAAGATGAAAAGTTATGCTGAGAGTTTGATTGCTAATGGTGTTATTATCATCGATGAAGAGTTGTTGAATTACATATTGGATGGTTTAGATTCTGAATATGATGCAGGCAGTTGTTAACATAACCACTAGGCTTGAATCTAAGGTTGATCCGATAACGGTGCCAGAAGCTCAAATTATTTTATAAAAGCTAGAACTTAGGCTGAAGAAAGCTAGTAGTACGATGAATTCCTTGGTTCATACTGAGTTTCATAGCAGTTCAGCTAATATTGCTAGTCTATCTAAGAACAATGAACAAATGAATCAAGTCCATCTCGCAATCTTATATTTGGAAGTCATAATTTATTTTGTAAATTATTTAAAATCTGATAACAATGATAACTACATATTTATGTAGTAAATAATAAGAAGAAAATATAAACAGGGACAAAGTAACAGCAAGCTCATAAAAATAATGGAAGCAAACTGTGTCGCAAAAAACCTGTTAATTATTTTATGCCCGTTTTACGAAACACCCAGCGATCAAATTAATCTTTAGGCATTAGATACCTTGGGCAAATTACACTTATTAATATATGCAATCTCAGCCGAAAGATGGTGATTATTTGATACATTAATCACTCAAATATCATAAATTTGGGATCATATTTCATCACCGATTGCTCAAATTCCCCAATCCCATATGGGTAAATAATTAACAATAATAATCGAATTTTTTTATCATAAACATTAAAAAAGAAAGTGAAGGGAAGAAGAGTCAGATGGTAGTGCATGTTATAAAAATCATCACTTGGATAACAGAAACATTTGGAAACATCATCATGCTTTGCTTTCCTCCTTGCATTAAACATTATTTTTGCAAGAAATTAAGAGAAAATTGAATTAAAAATTAAAATAAATAAATGAACGAAGAATGTGATCAGATATAGAGATGTCAATCACCATGAAGCATCAGATTGATGCTTGTAAGACTGGGGCGACAACTATTTATCATCATATCGTTAATATTTTTTTGAGAAAGAGAGAAACAGAGGAACTGGGGAAGAATTGAGAGAGACAAAGATATTTAAAGAGAGGAATTAGGGTTTTGGAGAGTTGAAAGGGGTTTAATGGGCCGAGTTGTTGGGCCCAAGTTTTTTAGAGCAGTTCATGTTACAAACTTTGGTTTAATTATGACAGGGTTAATTTTTATTTTCTTATTGTTAAATCTAAAGTGCTTTAACTATTTTTTGAAATTTATTAAATACCTTCTGTTAAAGGTTTTTATAATTTTCAAGAGGATTTGATTTTTATAAGAGTTTTGAAATATTTTCTAGAGGTTTTTACTAATATTAAAGAAGTACTTAATAGTTTTCGAAAATTCGTTGAGTGCTTGTTACTTATTCATCCTTCAGACAGATGAGATCAATCCTTATTTAAAAGACTAAAAAAACCCTTTAAAATTATTAAAAATACTCTACAAAGAATTATGTAATACTTTTAATGAATTTTATAAAATTAAGAGTAAACAACTTTTTTCAACCCAAGGTTTGCCTTAAGGACACTTTCCCACCCAAAAGTTTCAAAATACCAATTTACTACCCAAAGTTTATTCTTCTTGTAGATTTAATGATCCAATAAAGTTTACCATTAATATCTCCTCGTATTTTACTTTTTAAGTAAAGAAGAAAAAAATTTACAAGAAGATGATGTGATTTTTTAAAGAATAATTATAATAAAATACATCATGGTACATCAAGTAAAGTTGAAAATCAACTAGACATCTAAAACACTATCCTTCTAGCTGGTTAATGGCTCAAATCCAATATATTTGGAAATCAAAAGCCAAATTTTCAGCACTCTTCACCACCTTGTAGCCATGCCTTTAGAATATCAAATTTTGAAGCGCAGAAACTTGGTGTAATTTTAAGAGACATCTCAAGTATCAGCGTCTTTGGTTCAAGAAACCCTGAAATTTTAACAAAACCATCTTCAACATAAAATGTAAGTTATCGCAAATTACTGTGTTCTGACAAGTTTACCTTCAATACAAAACCAATGTTCGATGTTCTCAAGAATTCTCTCTGGTGGTTTTCTCTGCAAATTACATCTAAATAAATCAGTTTCAACTATATAATGCAACAACGAGGAAAACAAAATAGCAATCGAAGGTAAAAAAAAATAAAAAATAATCATATTTATGACCAAAATCATGAAGCATCTATAATAAGAGTGCAATTTTTTTTTTTTTTTTTTTGTCAAAAAATATATCTCAACCTATAGCTATGGATGAAAAAGAATTGCATCCTTAGTCCTTGCAAATAATAATTAAACATGCTACTAGGTTATATTGCAATACCAATCTGAACATTATGCTGCAGAATTAGGAAGTAGTTGGCATGCAAACGCGAAAAAAAAAAAATACACTTGGTTAGCTACGATTTAGGATTCTAGAGTCAATAGAGTGGGATGTTAAATTAAAAATGGGAAGTGGGAGCATGAATCAAGCTCGGAAAAACTTGTGGCTTCCTTGCACTGCATCAGGGATTCATTTACTATGCTGTGATGACAGTCATGATGAATGGTCAAAGGGAATGTAGGTCTGGCTGGAAGTGTTAGTAACAACATTGAAAGGCCTTCAAATTAATCTTGGAACAAATCAGAATTATTTTTCCTAAGAAAATAAAGATTATTTTACCACAAGGAATGAAGGCCAGTGTACAGAATTTTGAGGCAGGAGCAAATATTAAAGTTATTTATTCCAGAAGAAGAAGAGAAGCGGGAGGGTTTAAAAATTAAGTGTAACGATGGATGGTTGCACAGATTAAAGATTGAAGCTTTATTCTGAGAAAAGCCATATGGCAGCTGCAGAGAAGATGAGAGGTAGAGTAATTGGAATCATGCACATTGTAGTGCATAGTGAATATTTTGAGGTTCAACAAAACTTCAATTCATTCAATAACAACAGATGTTAAAAAATGGATTATGTAGCCTATGAAGAAATAAAATTACCATGGTGAATCCCGGCTGATAGCATTCGGTCCATATTATCAATACGCTGCTGTATGGATCTCAAAAGTGAATTCAATGATGAAACTCTCTTTCTAACGCTAGAAATCTTTGCTGCATGTTGCATAATGAATGGCAAGGGTGCATCTTCTAATAATTGATCAAGCTCTGTCAACATACACTAAAATTTTATACTATACGACTTAGAAAATAGTAAAGCAGGAATATCAAACACAAGGGTGAGGAGACAAATCTATAACAAGTTGATTCTAACAAAACATATATTTTCATGCTAGACATGCTTGCCTGGGATCAGAAAAGAATGAAAAAAGAGGACCAAGGCAGAAAACAAAAATCTAAACACAGACGTGGGACTTTCATATCTAGCTAATAATACATCTTCTATAAATTCCTTAAATTTAATATGCTGCTGCTTCTGCTTCTGCTTAATTTTTATAATATAGCAGCACACACTACCCATGTAAGAGAAAGAAACCATAAAAGAGAGAAAGAGTATCTTTGGAGGGCAATATTGTGGCCAACTACTCTGAATGAATTAACAAGCCTAATTATTGTGCTAACCTTGATAAAACTGTGCGTTTTTATTATTACATTTAAGACATTTTAGGAATAAAATGTTAAAGAGGGTTCTGTTTATTAGCAAAGATTAGATTTTTGGTAGCCCTTTGCGGGCTATAATATGGGTCCACCATCAATCAGCCTCAAGTTCAATAGATCTAGCTGGCGGTTATCCTTGGCATGCTAATCAAAATTCAAAGATTCTACCATTTCATATTCTCTACAGTGGGAGTTATTGTCATTTTTGAATTTGGAAGTTCTAGCAGCCTACATGTATCTACATAATCTTCTAATTCAGCGGTGAAGAATACGAAGAATTTATAATATGCTTGAAGCAGTTCTTACTTGCCTTCTTTCCTAAGTGAAGTAGCTAAGTGAACCCTACAAACAAAATCTAAGACAATCTAATGTGTGAGGTCTGAGATTCGTTGTAGTAAATGTCTGGCTAAGACTTCAGGATGTCTACATAGGAGACATGAAATGTTCAACATGCTAACGCTGACAAGCTTCTAACTAGAAGGCAGACCCACCAATCTGTTCGCGATAACCGAACTCCCCTCTGAGCAGTGTAACTTATATGTGTCCACTGGTTTTTGAATTCTTTTGCTTAAATATTCTGAATTATCTGAGAAGCTGCCAGCCATTTAGAGGTTGCCATGGGAGAGCCAGCACACAGAAAATATCCTTCCAACTGAACACCCACAAAGTACTGCCTCCAGTTACATTGCAATGAGAAAAACACTATTATCAAACTTCCTGCTTGGTGTCAGAATTTCCTAAAGATACTCAGTTGTACCACAACTTCTACCTTAAAGAAAAGTTACCAAGTTCAATCCTCAATCATATTTTGCCCAATTGTACTGGCAAAATGGCACCAAAGCATCTCCCTCCAGATCAACAAAAAAAAACTCAACAGCTGAGCCTTCCACTCACTAAAGCATTCCTTACGCACATAAGTATGACGAATACCCAGGAACATCTAATTCAAAAGGCATTCCATCACAAAATATCATCCCAAAAACATGTCCAAAACACTAACCGTGCACTACGCTCACCAACGTAGAAATCCCTTGACCCACTTAGCAAAATCTAGAAGAATCACACCACGTGCTTGACCACTGGACTTCATCCTCATGGTTGAGGTAATTCTTTATTTTAATCCACCTATCATGTGCCATCTCCTTTTATTCATAATTTTTGTAACCTTCCAAATAAGAGAAGCTCTAGAGCTAAGCATACACACATACATAAATATAAGTACACACTAGTTTATTTGTGGCAGTTTTACTCAAAACCTCCGCATAACTAAATTCTGCTAGAGAACTGGTCAAGATTTCTCAGTGTCTAATTGATCTTAATATGCTAATTAGTAAAGAGTAAAGTATTCATCCCAGATAGACTTTGCAACATCCGTGCCATATTACTCAAACAAGATTGCAATTGAATTAAAACAATTAATGATGCAAGAAACTAAGTTCCTACCAAACTTAAAGCATTCTATAATACTGGAAGGTATTGATGCCGGAACAAATGTTAAAACTTATTTCAAACTTGCTACAAAACAATCGTTATTTGTATCATAGAACCATCCAATTACCGGATCAGTAAGCCAACAATCAGAGCAATTACAAACATAGTCATGTTCAACAGAAAACTTCCATAAAATACTAATAATAATATAAAAAATTTAAACTTGTAAAATGAAAAAAAAATGTATAATAAACCTAGTAAAACAGTTCCCAAAGGTATAGAATTTGACTACAATTCATCATTTTCATATAAAAACAACTGTATCCAAAATCAATTTTCGAATACAATCCTTAACATTACACTAAATTTTTTAATCATTTCAAACTATTATCAAACGCATTTCGAAATATTTAAAAATACTGAGATAAACAAATATGCAGTAAAAAGAGAATAATAGATAATGAAGTGAGGAGTGCTTAATAAATGACCTCGAGTGAGACGATCGATGGCGGAAGCGAGCTGGTCCTGTGACCGTAGAGTGTCTTGAGCCTTTGAATCGAAGTCTTTGATTACGCTGGTCAACATACAAGACAAAGCTTTGGCCAAAGCTTCACTGCTCTTCGTGTTAATGGTATTGTTGAGCTCGGATTCTTCAGGAGTTTCATTTGCATCGCCGTTTGGAGAAGAATTCATGTTAATTTGAACTGAAACGTTGGTTTCATCAGCAGAATCACGATGGTTTTGTGAGGTTGTTTCTTCCATTTTCAGTTGTTTCTTACGATTTGAGTGACTGGACTTGTGTTCATAAATTTATGGGCCCAGAGTTGGGCCCGTTGGTACGATGAATACTATTTAAGGGATTGGGTTGGGCTACTAAATAGCCCGCCACTTCATTGTTAAACAATTATTATTTATTTTTTGAATAACATTGTTGCTCCTTTCTATGCCTATTAAAAATTTTAATAAAATTATTTTAGAAAAATAAACATCCCAAATTTATGTTTAAATATATGTAATTAAAAATTAAAAATTATATTTTTAATCTAAAATACGATATTTTCAAATTAAAAATAAAAAAATATTTTTTAATCTAAAATATGATAATTTTGAATATATATATATATATATATATATATATATATATATATATATTTTTTTTAAATCTAAAGTAGGTTATTTTCGAGAGATTGGGCCTCACTTTTCGCTCCCGCCCCGGCCGGTTGGGCCCGGTCCAGAAACATCTATAGAACTCCAGCAGAAATAGGGTTTCCGTGAAAGGAACCCTAGCCCTATAAATACTAACTTAACACCACCTTGTCTTTCCTTTACCTCAAAAGCATTCTCTCTCAATCAAAGGATCATCTTCATCGTCTTAGATAAGTCGACCGAGAAAGAGAGACCGTAATCCAAGATGAGAGCCAAGGTAACTATCTTCTAATATTTCTGTCTGTTTAAATTTGTTTTCTAATGGTATACTGTGCGTTATATTACTGCGAAAAATATCGTGTCTCTGTTTAAATTGAGAATGGTTTCGTCCTTGTATTGATGTAATGGAACTGTGGAAATGAGTAATTTTTTGGATTCTGAGAGTTTTGTTATTTATGGTTTTGGCTCTTGAATTCGCTGTTGATTTTTAAATTGTTGTGTATAAAAGGTTTTCTCCGCAGCTTGATCATGAGAAATATTTTGTACATGAAAAAGAATGTTCATGGTTGCTGAAACAAACTGAAAATTGATTAAACGAGAAGTTTTAGACTCTGCCCTTCCAATGATTTTTGTATGGACAATATATCTACTGTGTTTTGGTCTATGTTGTAACATCTTATTGACATAAAGTTGATTGTAACTTTGAATGTCACGTTATGTCTTTCTTGTTTCCCGTTCGATGAAATGTTTACTCGTATTATGATCAGTTGTCAAGTTTTTGTAATTGATGGCAAGTTATTGAGGAAGAGATGCGTTACTTGGTTTTATATTATGTGGTATTATATGTTGTCTTTCTTGTTGCCTGCTCAATGAAATGTTTACTCGTATTATGAATAGTTGTCAAGTTTTTGTAATTGATGCCAAGTTAGTGAGGAAGAGATGTGTTAGTCGGTTTTATATTATGTGGTATTATGTGTTGTTTATAGTGATATATTTTGTCGATTTTTTTTTCTTTCTTTGGAATGAAATGGATTTTATTTTTAATTGCTTACAGTGGAAGAAGAAGCGTATGAGGAGGTTGAAGAGGAAGCGCCGAAAGATGAGGCAGAGATCTAAGTAGGTGCTAGATCATGGATGAGCCTTCTCCTGAAGTGTCTTCTTCTTTGGACTTTTCAGCATGGACTATATGGATGAAGCTGTCAAGACTGGAGGGGATTCTCTTTCGGGGAAGCTTTTTCTGTTTCATCTTCTAGTTCTAGGTTTAGCAGCCATGAGTATTAAGAATTTTAGAATGTTGTTTGAGTGTATTGAATAGTACTATCTGAGTATTTTGTTGATTATATGTTTTAAGTGTTTGCCTACAGTTGTTTTACTTAATATGCAGTGGTTAAATATATTGAAAATCTAATGGTTGCCTTTCTAAATCTGTGTTAATATGATGTTGATTTTGTCATTGTTTTACAATTTTATGATGCTAACACAAGTGCTGTGTGGTTGCCTGGTTGGTTTGTTTAAGTTTGCCCATTTTAAGCAATGATTAACTTGTAGATCCGAGCTTAATCATTGAGGGTTATAATTATTTTAGGCAATCCAGTTTACTGTTATTGTTATTGCATTTGTATATGCAAATTTGTACAGTATGAGTGACCTTCGTCTACCAAAAGGTTTATATGGGGGTCCATTTAGGTCGATTTGTTTGATTGAGAAAATTGCGAGTGTGGATCTTGGTCACTTTGAGGATTTGTATGTTTATGTCTTAAGTCACTTTGGCCATTATATATGGCATGATTAGTCTGAGACCTACACTAAGCTTAGCTGTTCTGCATATCATATCTTTACTTAAAGGGGCTTTACAGTACCGTCCCAGAAATCGAAAAGTATTGTTGGGGGTAGTTTATGAAATTATTCTTTCAAGTATCGCTTCAAGTAATCGTGGAAAATTTCACCTGGGATCTATTGATATCTAAGATCAACAACCGGACGACACATGCTGGATAGCCAAAGCTATTTGTTGTGTCTAGGGTTGGCCGCCCTTCTGTAGCTGTCATGCTTTATACGTGGAAAGTGAATGGTAAAAATGTGGCTTGGTCAGAAGATGATGGATATTCAAATCTCGGATGGTTGAAACATTGCAAGATGTGATTTGGAAAGGAATCCTTCAGCCTCTTGTTTGTCTATTTGTAATCAGTTAAATTATAATATGCAGAAGTGTGGTTCTTATATTGAAGAATATTCATTCTGGAGCATTTTAGAATGCAGGGATGATATTCATTGCAATTTATTCTCGAAGTGTGGTTCTTATACTGAAGAATATTCATTCTGGAGCATTTTAGAATGCAGAGATGATATTCATTGCAATTAATTCTCGACTACGTTGTTATAATTCTCCATAGTCAACACCATTCTTAGACGGATGGGAGGGGTAATTCCTGTGAAGATTAAACAGGGATGGAAGTGGAAATTAATTGTTGGGGAAGCTGAATAACAACAGCATCAATCAAATCCAAATTTAGTCAAATAAATACTCCTGATTTGCAGGCTTCTCTCTACTGACCCGTACAACATTTCATCTCTTTCTTATGTTGAAAATAAGCTCTGCGAAAGACTCAAGGCCAGGCCTCCTAAAATGGCATTGCTGTTGCCAAGCAGTTGTGCTAGCTGGTGGTGAAGGGAATGATAGTTTGGAAGCTTGTTTATAAGCTGTATGAGAATATGGAAAGAATCAAGAAATCCATCCAAGGATATACATTTTGATGTTAATAGTCATAGTTGCATGTTAATAGTCATAGTTGCAGAGAGACCGTAAGAAGTTTCGCACAACTACCTTCAACCACTTTTGGGTAATTGAGTGGTTAAATATAGACTCTTGAGGATTATCCAAGAGATCTTAAGTTTGATATATCTCAGTTACTAATAGGGGTTGTCACGGAAAGTTTATCAGGCTGTTAACTTTAAGGCTTTAAAGATTAGTTGAGATGCGTACAAACTGGTCCAGGCACACTGGTCACCAAAGAAAAAAAAAAAAAAGAAGTTGTTTGGCACCAATACTGTGCTTTCATATTATGATTCTCCAAAGACCAAAATTAACTTCAAATGAGAAGCTTTTCCAATTTGCAATACTTTAAATTGTGAGAAAAATCAAGGCATGATTCTATTCCTTTCCTGGAGGGACTTTAGACACATTCCATAAAAAAATTACCATTATTTCAAGCAGAAACAACCCAGTGGGTGGAGGATTGCTAAACTAAACATGTTTAATAAATCTTTTATCATGCTTGAAAGAATGAGCTGAACAACAATATACTTCAGTATAACCCAGAGACCCACTTGCACTTCAAGAAGTTTTTGCCATAACTTATGATGAAATGTATCGCTAATTTGAGTTTTAATAATTTATTCAACAGCTAATTTACCCTTTCCCAATAAACTGGTTAAGCAAATCAACAGTAGATAAGCTACTATTTTAATAGTTCTGTTGTTCAAATGAAAATAAGTATTTTTTGTTTCCACACTACGAACTGTAAAGAAGAATAATCCATTCTGAGGAGAAGATAATGCACTTTTTTTTTTTGGCACCTTTTTTCTTTCAATATATGGTCATTACAGAGACAAGGAAAAAAAAGGAAAAACAGTTTTAGAACCTTCAACAATCAGGAATCATCCTAATCCATTTATCAAAACACAATATCCCAAGTGTGCCTGCCTACATGTTCGTAAATTTCTTTTCCTCAGTCTTATCTGCAACCCAAAGTAGAAATGAATAAATATATCAAGTAAATGATATTGCTCGACGTATCCTAGATTAACATTGATCATATGTTCACTAATCATCGTGAAATAAGGAATTGCAATCAAGGCTCGCTATGCATTTAAAATATAGACCATATAAGCGTGCACAAAGGGAATGGTTTGTATTAGATGACTTTGAGGGAATAAGTTGAACCAAACATATACTCAAGAAATAAAACTTCTCTAAATGATGAAAATGGTTGCTTCAATTCACTAAACAATATAATAAGCAAGTGAAAGAATACCTTAGGACCTAGAATCCTTTTCTTCAACCACTTCTTCCCTAACTTAAAAAAATACAAATACATCTTTTTGAAGAAGTCTTTGTTTTATTTATCAATCTACAGAATTCATGATTAAATGTCTATCTCAAACTCACCAGTCACGAACAGTTTCCTTGACGAGGTGCTGGCATTAAATCACCAGCTCGTTTTCCACTCTTCTTTTGCCTTCAAATATTTATGTTTGTAAACCGTCAAGGTCGTATTGCATAACCAGTCTTTCGACAGTACTTTGACTCACAACATCTCTCAAATGCAACTCTTTCAAAACTTGAGCGGAAAGCCTGATCTCTTCCTCATGGGCAATTCCTTCCACTAGAATGGTGTATGTTGTTTCATTAGGCATGTGACCTTTCTCGATCATCATTTCAAAAACTTCTAGAGACAAATCAGTTCTTTTTGATTTGCATAATCCAAGTATAAGTGCATTGAAGTTATCTACTTCAGGCTTATAGTCATATTCTTCCATTACCATGAAAATCTCCAAGGCCTCCTGAAGCATTCCCTCCATACATAACCCTCTGATCAAAGATGAATATGCATAAGAGTCGGGCGTAAATCCATACTTTGTCATTTCATATAAAAGTTGAAATGCCTGGTATGTGTTCCCTTTTCTACACAAACTTGCAATCACATTTTTGAAGAATTCATGCATTGAAAAGTTTTGTTTATTCCCCAGGCTTTGAATGATGGAAAATGCTTCTTGCACCTTTCCGACTCCACAGAGCATTGCAATGGCACTATATGTTCCCTCATTTGGTTTACATCGCCGATAAATCATTTGGTCCAGGCACTTGACCACCAGATCTACCTTTCCTTCTCTGCAAAGACAAGCAATTATTGGATTGTAGCTAGCAGCAGTGGTCTTAAAACGAGCCTTAATCATTTCATCCAAAACCTTGAGAGCTTGATCTGCTTTACCATGGATTGCAAGGGAACCTATTAGTATGTTATAAGTAACTATTGACGGGACACGATCCTCACCATCCATCTCCGCCAAGAGCTCATTCGCCTCCCCCCACCGTCCTTCATGGCACAAGCTCCTCAGCAAAATATTATAACTCACAACATTCGGATGAAACCCTTTCAAAGGCAAATTCCTAAAGAACCGAATCGCCTCTTCAATCCTACCTTCCTTGCACAACCCAGTCAACAATACATTGTAACTAACCAAGTTAGGCTTCCCACCCTTAACAATTATCTCATCCAATAACTTCATTGCGTCATCCACACCCCTTTCCTTGTACGCAGCTTCAAGCAAGAACGAATAAGTGAACGCATTTGGAACTAACCCCTTCTGTATCAACTTATCCAAGAGCTGCAAGCTCTGATTCAAATTACCATGCAAACAGAGTCCTCTAACAAGTGAATTATAAGTAACCGTATTCGTCGGATACCCATACTCCTCCATTTTCTCAACTAATTGCATTGCATAACCAACGTTCCCTCTCTTACACAAACTATTCACCAAGTAAGTATAAGACGATGCATCAGGAATAATCCCTGAACTAACCATCATTTCCATAACTTTAATTGCCTTTTTCATTTTATTAGCCTTACACAAATCATACAAAAGGTTAGTGGCTTGACCCACATCAGGCTTGTGACCCTTCGACACAATTTTCTCCAAATGCAAGAATGCATCATTGAGCTTATGGTCCCTAGTTCTAGAGTCATTTTTACCATACTTCCAATTGGGTAAAGTGTAAACAGAGTCTTTTGGAGAAATGGTGATCTGGGTTGATGCTAAAACTCTTGAAAAACCTTTGTTGAGTGAAAAAGAATGAAGATTTGGAACGTGTGAGAAGAACCCACATGCCCTTTTGGGTTCCGGAGATGGGTTTGTTATGTGGGAGAGTGATTTTAACAGAGTTGCCATCACGAATTAGTTAAAACTGAAACCTAACTCTAATCATATGACTGAAATAACCTTGAAATACACATTTGAATGAACAAAGAATAAACAAGAAAGAAATTAATCAAGGAAGAGATGAACGTACAGTGGATTTGAATGAAGAGAGTTGTGATTTGCTTGTTGTTTTTGTTTAGGTTATTGTTTTCCTGATTTTGATTCACAACAAGAGTCGCAGTTCCATCCACAACTCTCCCTTTCGTTATCCTACCGTCGATGACTGGCGAAGTTTCACACGCGAATTGCCGTTGTAGTCAACACGCGCTGGGATTTAAGTTTTGGAATTTGCTTCCACTTAATTGGTGTTCGTTATTTGTGTCCATTTCTTGCTTGTACGACATAGTTTTGATGGGCATAGGAAGAAAGAATGTGTAAGATAAATTTCCAAAAATATCTTAAAGATTGGAAATATCACTTTCTTGTAATTGAGAATTTGAGATCAAAATATATACTATATGAAAGGATATATAAGTTGATTTAAATAAATATAATTCAAATAGTATGAAAGTTGTTATAATCCCATTGTCCTTTTCCACTTTTATAATTCATTAAATTGTAGTAAATTAATGACTTAAACTTTCAATTGTAAATATAAGTTATAATAGTTTGATGAAATTATAATTTTTTTTTTTTCGAAGAGATTAAATTAGTTATAGAATTCATATATGAGATTTACATTTCTAACCTTAGGTACCAATGCTTCTCATATATGAATATTAAACTCATGTACGCATAATTTATTCTTATGTATATCAATATTATCGTTTTCAATATACATGTGTAATATTCTAGTTCATTGATAAGATATTATAAATTTATCTTTTACTCATGTATCAAATAGTAAGATTTAAAATGCCAATGGACTAAAATAGTACCATATGAATTAACTCTCATTAATAATATTTTTGTTGTTAACAAGAATTGAAGTCAAAATTTAAAAAAAATTAGGAAGGATGTTTGACTTAGAACATCTATTGTACTATAAGTACCACGTCATCTATACCATCAATCAATACATTGTTTACATATAAATTTTTAAATTGATAATAAAGATTCATGTGAGAGAAAATATTCATAAGTGATGTAATTGTAAATGTATCGGTGAGCGATAGGGGTGACATTATCTCACAATATTCCAGATTTGTTATGTTTGACTTTCGTATAAAAAGATAAAACAATTAGGTAAAAATGATGGTACAATGTTTGAAGTTTTGGGTAACATTTTTCAAACACAACTATATATGATAGTTCAAAAGCCCTTACTAGTAGGGGTATTCAAAAGCGGTTAACCAGAACCGGTTAACCGCTTTTCTAAATCAAACTGGATTTTCGGTTCGGGAAAATTTTCGAACCGAAAAACCGGTTAACCGTTTAAAAAAAAGCGGTTAACCAGTTTTCCCTTTTTTTTTTTTTTATAAAACTTGTTTTTTTTTAAATTTTGTCCTAAATTAAATTGTAAATATAGATAATACATTGGAAACTAAGAAAAAAAAATTTGGATTGGAGTTATAGATTGAGTGAATTAGGGATTTATTTTAGTTTAGGTTATTTTATATATATATATTTGAAAAACCGGTTTAGAAAACCGGTTTTCGGTTAACCGTTTCTAATTTCTCCCGAACCGAAAATTCAGTTTTTTGAATTTTTCAAATCGTAATGTAACCGCGTTTTTTCTTGCTTAACCTTGGTTTTTCTTGCTTAGCGCTTCGGGTTCGGTTTTTGTATTTTTTTGAACACCCCTAACCCTTAGAGCAAAAGAAAAAAAAAATTAATTAGATTCTTAATTCAACATGAATTTAAGAACATGCATGTTGAATAATAGAGTTATTCACATATGCATTATATGAATGTTTGTTGTACCAAAAAAAATAAAAAATAAAATATGCATATGGTAATGCAGGAATTACGAATTTTTATTTTCTTAAAATTGGGCCAGAGATGTAAAAAGAAGCCTAATTAGAGGTAAAAAAACAAGTGCGAAATGTGTCATTAGGATTATAAAATATAACAAACTCTTCTTATATTTTTCTGTATTTCCATGACCAAGGTCTGTATAAAGAGCAATGCCCATATAAGAATGCTTCTTTTAAAAGTTTCTTTAAGCTTTCTCTCAATTTTAATTCATGTCAAACAACTTATTTCTACTCTAAAAAACCATTAAAGATCTAAACATTGCATATATTTGCGAAAACAAATTATTATATTTAATAGAGGTTAGTTTAAAAATATTGTTATACGGTAAATCCACCATGTATGGATTCACACCACGTGTCCTAAAGATGTACTATCATCAGGTCATGTGTCACTCCATTAAAGGATTATTTCACTTTTAAGTTTATCAAAAGTTACTTTCCTCGTAAGTAAGCATTAATTTATAATGTCAGTTAGACCGTATGTCATCTCATAAAAATGTTACTTTATGTGCAAGTCCACTAAGCATTAATTTATACTGTCAGTTAGACCGCATGTCATCTCATGAAAAGGTTACTTTATGTGCAAGTCTACCTCAAACCGCATGTTGTTCTCTGGAAGAGTTATCTCACTAGTAAGTCCACCGAGACAACATTATATAAAGGGGTCTCACACCCTAGTGAGAGGATCTAGGAATACTTTATTTTCTTACTGTAAAAACCACTCACTTGTATTTAGAATTGAGCTCGCTTGTATTAGAAAAATGCACCATAAAAGCAATAAAACAACAATAGACATGTGATTTGTATCTTGCATTCAAATCATTTTAAAAATTCCGGTTTTGTATGTTAATTAGTCATTATAGTATTAATCCAACATTAAAACACCGATTTATTACAAACTACTTGCATAATATTTCTTACGAGATTTACGTAATTGTCGTTGGTTCGAAAAATCACATAGACAAATATTGATAATGTCGTGAGAGATGATGGGATTACAAGAAACTTTAAAAAGAAAAAGAGAACATAGGTAAGGGCTAGTACGTGGCATTAGCAAGGAACACGTGTTGTACTCTCACATCAATAATCAGCTACGTGTACTACCATCTTCATCTTCTTCTTCTAGTCTATATAATTCTACATAAGAACGAAGCAAATTACCATCCAAGAAGCAGTTCCTTTCACCTACAACCGAAAGACAGAAAGAATCAATGGCGAAGGGCAAAGACGATATAAAGTACGGAACTGTGCAGGCGAAGCTATCCGAAGACGACACTCTGAGGGTGGGTTACAAGCATGGCACCCCACTTGAAGGAGGAAAAATTGCCGATTCTGAACCGATTGATCTCTTCTCCAGCGCCCACAACATTAATAAGAATCCCAACCCTTCAAATAATAATACTAACGTTAATGATTCATCTCATCATCATCCTTCTTCTGAAACTTATCAATCTCAGTTGCATCCTCGACCTGATCGTAGGGAAGCTGGAGGTGGAGGAAAGTTTCAAAGCTCTAAGACCCATACCTCTGGATGAAAATTAAGTGGAGACTTAGAGACTGAATGAGAGACTTAGCTTTTGGTTTTTGGTTTTTTATTTTATTTTTTTTTAATGGGGAAAATTACTGCTGTAACTTGGTTTTGTTTTTTAAGGTTATTGTTAATTGCATTATTTCTTCATAGCTCCGGTGCTAGTAATATTTTACAGGACTGTCATAATAATTTTAAAACAAAATCACAAAATCAGAGTTGATGACTTATATTGACTTACTGATTAAATAACAAAAAATTTCGTGAAATTACTGAAATAACATAAATTTATCATTTATGCAAAATGAATGGTAAAGGGTAAGGTAGTAAATATTTATTGATTATATAAGTTTTAATTTTTTTTTTTTTAATATTTCAGTTCTTATTATTGTCTTTTGGGGTCTATACTGCATCTCTAATTTATGAACTACATTAGAACTATATTTTAAAGGATTTTGGTTACTAATAGTTATACTTCAATGTAATTTGTCCATAATTAAGGTAGTTCAGAAATAATATGATCTAGCTCTAGAATCATTTTTGTGAATGTTAATATTAATGATTTAATCTTCCAAAATTGTGTAAGTATTTTTGGATAAATGTAATATTGGAGAAAAATGACAATATTAAATTGTGTAAAAAATGTGGGCTTCAATTGTAAAAAGGTTTTGTCAATATTCAATATAGTGATTTATGAAAACAAAAAGTTCTGTTAAAATTCAATAATTTTTATTTTTAAAATTTTTGGTGGATAAAATATTCTTATGAGTTATGAATTTATGAGAATGTTTTTATATATAAATGTAAACAACAATAAAGTTCTACAATTGATGAAAGAAATTTCTGAATTTTAAACTTTTAGAGCACACTTTATATATATAATATATATAATGGTTTGATTTAAAAAAAAAATCAGTATAGTCATGTAAGAAATTTAAAGAATTTTGAACATATAATTTCAAGATATCTTTCTAAGTATATGACTTGGTTTGCATTTATAATCTTAAATGTAACTCATAAAAATTGAAAATCTTGACTATATTGTATTTAAATAGTTCTCAGAATAACACAACTTGCAAGAGATTGAAAATGTTAAATCTAATGTGATTAAATAATAATTGATCATATTTTACTCCAAAGTCCTTTTTATTTATTTATTTATTTAAGATAATCAAAGAGTTAATTATAAATCTTCCTATCATACTCACTATTTATGGTTCTATTATGGTAAGATTATCTAAGTAAAATATAAGACAAAAATAACCATAAAAATAATGTGAATTAACTTTGTTGATGCTGGATTTTGACATCAATTATCGCACGTGCAAAGTGCTAAGCGGACTTAGGAATTACACGTGAACCGGGAATGGAAATAAATAAAGAAAGAAAGATGATTTTTAAAGTGATTCGGATGCTCAAAGCAAATCCTACATCCATTATCTTTTTATAGAAGAAAAGTTACAATTAGGTCGCAAATAACTATCAGAAAAGAAATACAGAAAAGGAGAGAGAGTGTTTATATTATCCAAAGCCGAATCCAGATGAAAAGAGGAGAACTCTCTATTTATAGTAAAAGGTGTTAGAGTAGATGCCCTAGAGCCAATCAATTATTGTAGAATTGACTCTTTGTAATAATGTTCATTAATCAATAAAAGGCTTTTTATTCTATATCGCGTAAACCATTATTATTGCAATATGTATTGATATATGTCCTTAGAATGGTAGAGCCGTGACGAGGGTATCAAGTGTTTCAAATCTTGATAGTGAGAACCCTATGAGCACATATGGTGGCCATTCTAGAAACGTCCGTAGCCCCGGTAGTTATTATTCGAACTAAGGGCACAGATAATACAAGAAGGCTATCATAGTGTTGAACGACCTGTCGAAAGGCGGTTGGTCGATCTCACTTGTCAAGGTTGTTTGGTGACAACTGGTGCAACACATGGGTGTTTGTTGTAGACGATTACACCACAACAAGTTCAACGGATCGACCCACCGGAGGATTCCATATGGATGGTAACCCCGTGTCTATGGAACAAATCCTCTAACGAATGGTGGTGCATGTGATCCTTAGACTTGAGATCACCGGAGTGCCTTGTGCGATTGGTGTAGTTTGACACTAGCCTAACGCAGTTCTTTTGTTGTCAATACGGTGGTGATTGGGTTGCATCAAGGAGTGTATCAAGACTATGGTGGATTGAGAGGATTTATCACTCCCGGGTGCGGGAGAAAGTTATCTCACGGCGCAATTCAGTATATGGCAATGACACTAAAACTGTGGCCACAGTGGGATTGAGTTGTTGCTCTATCCAATTTATAATACGGGTCATTGGTCCAAAAACTGAATAAATAATATCGAGAGTAACCGAAGGTTGACACTATTTCTATGCCTTCGTCTCGTCGAGATAACGTATGATGAAAGGATCGAATTGTACGGTAACCATATCGTTGACAGGTAGCTACTTTGCTGAATCCGAATCTATCGGGTGGCCATGATGCCTTGCTAGGGGCCAATCTTGAGTGTGTATTAGTGAGACGATTAATTGGTGTTAATCGCAATACTATACACTGCCGATATGATGAGGAGCCTAAGGGTCACACACATAGAAGACAATTTAAGATGCAAGAAGAAAGAAGGGCGTTTTCGTCTTTTAAGGCAAAAAGGGTATTTTGGTAATTTCACAGTGCAATTAAATTTGCTGAGGTCGTAGCCTTTATTTAATTTGTTAGAAAAATTAAATAAGTGAAATTACGTTTAAATGTGTGTTCGCACATATTTAAATATATTATCATTATTGTTAAATGTTAATATATATTTAAATATATATATTAATTGATTTTAATTGAGATAATGATGGAAATTAAAATAAATCAAATTGGGAGTGTTTGGCAACATGGGGCGTTTGGGTTGGAGCCCAAGCCTATTCCGTATGGGATTAGGGCAAATTGTTTTTTTAAGTATAAAAGGAAAAGTGTGTGTGTTTTTTAATATGAATGATTTTTCTTTGTAAAACAAAATACACACAGCAGCCCCTCTTTGATAACACACTCCCACGGCAGTAACTTGTGTGTGCCAAAATCAATTCAATTGATTTTCTTTTTTCTTCTTCTTAATCTTGAAGCCAAAGAGGATCTAGCAAATCCCTCTTTGGTTCTTTTAAGATTGTCTTCGTGTGGACTACGCAGTTCGATCCTACACTTGGATCGGTAGCAAAACGTTTCTCGACAAATTTGAAGGAGCCTTCAACGTGCGTTTGTTTCTCTTAACTCATGTTGAATATTTATGCAGATTTTATTTAATATAAATTGTTAAAATCATACCCTTGATCTTGGCTCATGTAAACGATCCTGTTATTTTATTTTTCGTTTCCGATGCGTATACGGGACCGTTTACTAACAGTGGTATCAGAGCCTAGGGTACTGAATTTTACAATTTTTATGTGTATGGTTGATAACATGTATTTGATGATAATATGTTGCCATATTGAATGTGTAAATCTGTCTTAAAATATGTTTTTTAAGAAAGCGATTAATCGATTAATTTAATTTGTTGATGATCTCTTGGTTTGGTTTAATGCATGATGGATTTTTGTTGAGATCAATGTGTTTGATTGATTGCAAAAATCTGGTTAGAGTGTTTTTGGTTCTTTGATGAACATCCTGGAGCTACTGTGTACGCCGCGCGATATAATCCATCGCCGCAGCGATAGTACGCCGCGGCGATATAACTCATCGCCGCGGCGATCGTCCCTTTGACGAACCGTATGGCACTGGCCGCCATGGCGGCATATAACCCATCGCCGCGCGTCGTCCCTGGACGTGCGCTGTACCAAAACCAATGCACGCTGCGGCGTCTAACTCATTGCTGCAGCGAGCGCACTTCCAAGTGTGCAGGGGGTAAAATGAAAAGTTTCAAAACTTTTGGACCAAAGCGTAAATCGCAAATTATCGGGGGTAAATTGTAATTAACCCATAAATTTCAGAAATTGATTGTTTTTGAAATGTATGCTTTGTACATGTTTGTATATTGCATGGTGCCCGGTACATGAGCCTTAGACCTAAGGGTGAATGTTTTAAAATATTTGGGTATGTATGGTTGTATTATTTATTAAATAGGGCCTGCGTGTCCTGCCTTTCTCCTATTCTCGATGTATATTCTCTTCTCATCTAATTCCCCTCGAATGTAAATCGAGGTTTCTAAATTTATTGATGTAAAGAATTTGTATAATTATTTATTGTAAATTTAGAAAGATATTTTTTGTAATGTACTTGAAGTCGAGCAAAGGGACGATGCAACCATACTTGAAGACTCAAGATTTTTTATTACAGGACCCCTAGGTGACCCACCGATTCCTCTAGGCTCGAGGAAATCGGTTTTAGTTGGGCCATGTACCGGCACGTTTAATTTTGTTTAGAATGCACGCTAAGGTTGAATGTTTGATAACATGCCAAACAATGTCATTCTAACAAAGATAATAATTTGGTGAGACATTAAATAACAAAACCCTCAATTAAAGTATATTAAGTCACGAAAGCCTTCCATCACCATGGTTTTAATCAAACCAGCATTCATCGAAGAAACCTTGTTCGCCAAAGCGAAGGGTACACTTACCGGTGGGAGGTTAAAATGCATTGGAGTTTTCCTTAATGGTGATGGGTCGACTTAAAATGACGGTTTTGCTTGTTCGCCAAAGCGAAGGTTGATAAACACGCGTCATAGGCATAGTAGAGCAGTACACATATTGTGTGTGCGTGGTGACATGTAGTGTCCACTCTTCGATATGAGAATCACACTTGAGGACGATGGCATGTCTTGTCCATTGGATTGTGTGATTGGCTTGTTGGCTTTCTCACATTTGAGGTTGATAGTGGGAGCTATCAACCGGTGTGGAATTAAGTTTGTTGGCCTACCTAATCAACTCATTTTGGCTTGTTCGCCAAAGCAAAGGTTTGAAATGGGCAGGATGGGATCTTGGTCCACTAAGAAAGTCAACGGGCTTTCCCGAGTTAATAGTGAGGGCTATTGGCTTGAGTAAAATAGTGGGAGCTTCGTTTAATAAAAGACCATATTAAACAATAATAATGAACATGGTAATAACGGTTACTTTTTACGCACTTGTAGATTCACTTAAATTTGAGCAAAATGATCCCAACATCAACTGCGACAAATCATCGAACCGGGAGAGAAATGGAATGGTGAAAATTTCGTTGTGTATAGAAGTATAAATAATATACTTCATCAAGCGATAGATTATACACCATTGAGCAAGCTCTATCACCCGAGCTCTGATAGTTCTATCCATGAGGACCGGGTATGTATATGTGAAGCATACACATGATGCAAAAGCGAAATGACTAGATACATTGTGCTTGCATCAATGGCACCATTGCTCAGCGATGCGAGAAAAATGGATTTAGCTTCTATTCTTCATTTTCTTGAAGAAATGAGAAGCATATGGTGTCTCGGTCGTTATTCGGATGTAGGATGGAAGAGGGTACCAAAATTGGCGATCATATACTCAAGTGGATCAAGTATATGAACAAGCTTGAGATTTTGGGATGTGGACTTAGAAGGTTTAGCAATAAACCTAATATTACGATCATTATGGATTCTTATTCTCAATTTGTCTATGACTTTATTGAGGAAGATAAGAAGAATACCCTTTCCGAGCTTCGGATTTGTTGAAGACTACCGAGTCGGGGCATGAAAATGTCGAAATATTGACGTTGGTTGAAGCCAACTCAAGTGAAAAGGAAAGGGCTGAAGTCGATGGAAAGAAGCATTGCGAAAGGAAAGGTGTTTGTCCTCTGTGGGAATCCCGATCCTTTGGAGGAAACATTGCAAGGCCTTCCTAGCAAAAGGGAAGAAGAATGTTACTTCTTCCGTCGGGTATGTTGTTGAGATTAACTTCTCCCATAAACATCTAGTTGACACAAGATGTGGTACTCACATTTGATTGATGTGTAGGAACTATGGTAGAGTAGATTGCTCGAGGGAGAGGTGGACCTACCGGTTGGAAATGAAGCACGTCTTTGCTACATTTCTTTGTAGGATCTTATCGTTTGATTTAGCCGATGGACTTGTTTCTTGGAACTTGTGGATTATTATGGTTTTTTCTTTAGTTTCTAGAAATTATGTATTTCGTGTCCACATAGGACAAATGAGAATATTAGTTTACTAATGGATTATTGTCCTTGAGTATAAATAATATTCTTTATGGAACTATTTCATAATAATATGTTCTTAAGAAAGACAACAAGGATAATCTCAAAAATGACTACTATGCCAACTTTGGCAAGTTGAGCTAAACATACCTAAAGGAATGTGGGATAGTATCACAACTCACCCTCCCTCCTTATACACCCCAACACAATGGAGTGTCGAAAGGAGGAATAGGACCTTACTTGACATGGTTAGGTCCATGATGAATTTTAGTGATTTACCCGCATTGTTCGGGGTTATGCCACAGAGGCTGCGACTCACGTTTTGAACCGTGTTAAGTCAAAGTCTGTAGATAAGACTCCATATGAGCTATGGAGTAGGCAAAAGCCCAACTTGTCTTATCTAAGGATTTGGGGTTGCGAAGCTTATGTTAAGAAATTGACTTTGAACAAGTGGGCCCGAAAATCCTGTAAATGTATATTTGTGGGGTATCCAAAGGAGACCAAAGGATACTATTTCTACCACCCGAAGAGCGCAAAATTTTTTGTTACTCGATCGGTGTCTTCCTAGAAAAGGAATATTTTCTAAGAAGTACTAGTGGGAGAAAAGTAGAACTCGATGAAGTTCTAGAACCCACAAGGCATACTAGGACGAAGGACGGGATGATGTGCCACAAAAAGGTGGTTGAGCATCATGAGGAGGTTACTCCCACAACTTGTGGATCAAAGTGAACTACCTCAAGTAGCACAGGGGAGCTACGTAGATCTGGGAGAGTACGCCATGAGCCCGAGAGATACGGTTATCTCGTGACTCAACATGGTGACGCATCGGTCTACCAAGGACGATGAACCCGTAACCTACGAAGACGCTATATCGGATCCAGATTCTGTTAAATGGCTTGAAGCCATGAAATCGCGAGATGGACTCCATGTACCGAGAACCAAGTGTGGTCTCGGTGGAACCACTGAAGGGGTAAAACCCATAGGGTGTAAATAGGTCTTCAAGAAGAAGACTGACATGGATGGCAACGTGCATACTTATAAAGCACGACTGGTTGCCAAAGGTTTCAAACAAATTCATGGCATTGACTATGAAGAAACCTTTTCGCCGGTTGCCATGATTAAATCCATCCGGATTATGCTTGCAATTCTTGCATATCATGACTATGAGATTTGGCAAATGGATGTCAAAATCGCTTTCTGAGCGGAAACCTTGGAGGGAGGATGTGTATATGACACAACCTGATGGTTTCGTTCTTGATAGTCAAGCTAATAAGGTATGCAAGTTGCAGAGATCCATTTATGGACTCAAGCAAGCTTCAAGGAGCTGGAACATTCGTTTTGATGAAGCCGTAAAAGAATTCGGTTTTATTAAGAACGAAGATGAGCCCTGTGTTTACAAGAAAGTGAGTGGGGAGCACATAGCATTCCTAGTGTTGTATGTCAATGACATACAATAGATCGAATGATATACCGAACTTGCAATCGGTAAAGACTTGGTTATCCAAGTGCTTCTCCATGAAGGACTTAGGGGAAACAGGGCCTACATCCTCGGAATAAAGATCTATCGTGATAGATTCGTGTAGGTTGCTCAAACTAAGTCAAAGTACATAGACAAGGTACTGAACACATTCAGTATAGAAAAATCCAAGAAGGGATTTCTTCTGATGGCATATGGTGTCTATCTCTGTAGAGATATGTGTCTTTAACCACACAATGAGAGATAGAATGAAGAGGATCCCACATGCTTTAGCAAGTGGATCCATCTTATATGTTCAGATTGATATCTAATGTGCATTCAGCATTTGTAGTGGATGTCAATCAGGCTCAAGTGAGCAATATGTTATGTACTTAGATTGATGTCTTATGTGCATTCAGGCACTAGTAGAAGATATCAACTAAATCCAAGTGAATGACAAGGGTGAGTGTCAATGGACATTCTTAAGTGCTTGAAAGGGCTTAAGAATATATATTCTTGGATTATGGAAGAAAGATGAGCTCACTGTAAGAGAATACAGTGACGCTATTTCCAAACAGGGAAAAGGATGATTATAGTTCGCAATTTGGGATTACACATTTTGTCTCAATATAAGCGCAGGTGAAGTCTGCAAGAGCTCAAATTGGTGTCTTGCAGTGGATTCTACAATTGATGCTAAGTGTATCGCATTTTTAATGCAAATTGTAATAGCTTTGGATCAAGAAGTTCATTATGAACTTGATGTGATTTCAAGCATTGCTAATCCAAGATAGTTGTGCTGCGATAACAATGGAGCCATTGTTATGGTGAGCAATCACGGTCCTCACCGAAATCCAAACACTTACTTAGTTGATTCAATCGATCGAAGGATCGATATGAAAGGAATGTCGGATTTGCGTAATACCTAACAACCCACTATTAAAGTTTCTATTGAAGCGAAGCATGATGGGCACTTGGATCATTCAATGTTGAGTGCATGAATGATGGCTATAGTGCGCACTTGTGTCATTCAAAGTTGTTGAGGGCATGAATGATTGGCTATAGTGCAAGTGGGAGATTGTTAGAGTAGATGCCCTAGAGCCAATCAATTATTGTAGAATTGACTCTTTGTAATAATGTTCATTAATCAATAAAAGGCTTTTTATTCTATATCGCGTAAACCATTATTATTGCAATATGTATTGATATATGTCCTTAGAATGGTAGAGCCGTGAGAGGGTATCAAGTGTTTCAAATCTTGATAGTGAGAACCCCTATGAGCACATATGGTGGCCATTCTAGAAACGTCAGAAAGGGCCCAGTATTATTCGAACTAAGGGCACGATATAATACGGTAAGGCTATCATAGTGTTGAACGACCACGTCGAAAGGCGTGGATCGATCTCACTTGTCAAGGTTGTTTGGTGACAACCTCGGTGCAACACATGGGTGTTTGTTGTGCAGCGATTACACCACAACAAGTTCACCTGGGATCGACCCTCCACCGAGAGGATTCCATATGGATGGTAACCCCTGTCTATGGAACAAATCCTCTAACGAATGGTGGTGCATGTGATCCTTAGACTTGAGATCACCGGAGTGCCTTGTGCACCGATTGGTGTAGTTTGACACTAGCCTAACGCAGCTTCTTTTCGTAGTCACCAATACGGTGGTGATTGGACGCATCAAGGAGTGTATCAAGACTATGGTGGATTGACGAGGATTTATCACTCCCAAGTGCACGGGAGAAAGTTATCTCACGGCGCAATTCAAGATATGGCAATGACACTAAAACTATGGCCACGGTGGGGATTGAGTTGTTGCTCTATCCAATTTATAATACGGGTCATTGGGTCCAAAAACTGAATAAATAATATCGAGAAGTAACCGAAGGTTGACACTATTTCTATGCCTTCGTCCTCGCGAGATAACGTATGATGAAAGGATCGGGTTGTACGGTAACCATATCGTTGGACAGTAGCTACTTTGTCAATCCGAATCTATCGGGTAGCCATGATGCCTTGCTAGGGGCCAATCTTGGTCTGGTGTATTAGTGAGACGATTAATTGGTGTTAATCGCAATACTATACACCGCCCGATATGATGAGGAGCCTAAGGGTCACACACATAGAAGACAATTTAAGATGCAAGAAGAAAGAAGGGCGTTTTCTGCCTTTTAAGGCAAAAAAGGGTATTTTGGTAATTTCACAAAGTGGCAATTAAATTTGCCGAGGTCGTAGCCTTTATTTAATTTGTTAGAAAAATTAAATAAGTGAAATTACGTTTAAATGTGTGTTCGCACATTTATTTAAATATTATCATTATTGTTAAATGTTAATATATATTTAAATATATATATTAATTGATTTTAATTGAGATAATGATGGAAATTAAAAATAAATCAAATTGGGAGTGTTTGGCAACATGGGGCGTTTGGGTTGGAGCCCAAGCCTATTCCGTATGGGATTAGGGCAAATTGTTTTTTTAAGTATAAAAGGAAAAGTGTGTGTGTTTTTTTAATATGAATGATTTTTTCTTTGTAAAACAAAATACACACAAGAAATTTCCTCTTTGATAACACACTTCCCACCAAGCAAGAATCAGGTGTGCCAAAATCAATTCAATTGATTTTCTTTTCTTCTTAATCTTGAAGCCAAAGAGGATCTAGCAAATCCTCTTGGTTCTTTTAAGATTGTCTTCGTGTGGACTACGCAGTTCGATCCTACACTTGGATCGGTAGCAAAACGCTCGCCTACAAATTTGCCGAGCCTTCAACGTGCGCTTTGTTTCTCTTAACTCATGTTGAATATTTATGCAGATTTTATTTAATATAAATTGTTAAAATCATACCCCTTGATCTTGGCTCATGTAAACGATCCCGTTATTTTATTTTTCGTCAACGCGATACGGGACCGTTTACTAACAAAAAGGTTCCCCGGGCAATGATTACTGTCACAATGGGAATTGGTATCGTACGCCTTCTACCTTGCTTCCTATTGGCTGGCTGTGTGGTATGTATCCTTAAATCGCACAGGGATCGGGTAAGTGGATGACTCCTAACCATTCACTAGCCATACCCTTACCTGCCAAGTTGATGACAACCTTACTCCTCATATCCTTGGACGACGTGACAGCGCCTGGACGACACAATGTCTTCCTGAACTCTGATTAACCCTTGCTTACGTGAGTCTACGTCAGCTTTGATTTTTTAAGCATAACAGAAGCCCCAAATTCTTAAGGTTCAAGGCTTGAACTTTGAGAACTTCATGATTTGACTTGTTCTGAGGATCGTTCGCTCAAACTGTTGATGGAAATTGGCAAAGGTAATGCGAAGCACACGACTTAACTTGACGAACGAACTGAATGGGGGTCGTGATGCAAAGCTTCGTGAGTTGCATAAGCGACCTGATGTGATCATCCTCTAAAGGTTCAGCGACCTGGGATTGGATCATGCTCAGTGCTTTACCAACGTGCTTAGAACTTTGCCCATCGTTCGCGACCTGAAAACACTTAAGAGTGTTTCTGCCGAAAATCAGAAGTTGCTTCGCTTTGAGCCTAGTACATAGAGAAAAATGTTTCACTCGAACGACCTCTTCAGATGTTGTCCGTTGCACTTGACAGTTGGCTTGGTCAATAAAGTAAGATTTATCTGACAGACGTATCTTTGTGCAATAAGTGTCAGCCATAAGCATTAAATGCAAGCCATGCTGAAACAACATTTTCTTTTAAGATATTAATGCGGATGAGGGCGCATTTAATGTGGTGAAGATAACCATGTCGGCGTTTGGTATTTTCAACGGAGGGAAACATCGATTGGTCATTTCGAAGCATATATGTCACTCTTCGCGAGGATTGGCGACACGTGGTCACATCCAACGGTTGGGAATGCACCCCACCCAAACGTCGCTTGCGAAGGAAACCAAGCGTCGCCTTTTTCCCTATAAAACCCTAAGCCTACCTTAGAATTTTCACAGAGTTTGAATCTTCAGAAGAAGAATAGAGTTTCCACACTCGAGAAACAAGTTCATCCGTCTTCCAGTTGATGTGCACTTGCTATTACGACAGAGCTCCCAATAACCAGGAGGTAAGGGAAACTCTTCCCTTTCTTCCTTTCATTCCTGTTAAAAGCTTGGTTCTTTCACAACAATGGTGGGTTTGAACGCCTGGTAAACTTATATGATGCACATTATAGGGCGATGTTAAAAAAGGAAACACCCTTAAGAATGGAAAACCTAGGGCACAGATCCTTGGGAACTAGTTCTCAAGGACGTTTAGGGTTTTTAAGAGTTAAGGGGGGAAAATTAGGTTTTTTCTTACTTGTTTAAGTCGTCATATGACACACTGTATGGAGACTAAGTCACCTTTATGTTTCGCACCTTTTCAGACTTTAGGAGTGATGGACGCTTCGGATATGCGAGCAACCAAAGGAACCGATTTGCAGCCCCTGAGCACCTCAAGAGGGCCCTACTGCGAGCGATGCTATCAATCACCACTACGGATGAGATTCAGAGAGCGGTAGACTAGTTTGTGATCAACGTAAATGTCTACTAGCATAGATCGCACACCGCTCAGGACCCTCTAGAGGGAACGATTGTGATCTCAAAGGCAATCTTTAAATGCGAGGTGACGATACCTCTTCACCCCTTTATCAGATCGATCCTCAACCACTTCGAGGTCGCACCGTTCCAACTGACGCCCAACGCATACATGATTGTGATTGCTATGTATATTGCATGTCATGAACACGAACTCGACGAGTTAACAACGTTGGAACTTGCATGCGTCTACATGCTAAAGAAAAGCAAGGACAAAGATTCCTTATACCTTTTGAAGCGATCTACGGTTGAGGGAGGGATATTTGGTTACCTCAGGAATGTTGGGGTTTATGCACCAAATAATTCTTCTTCGAGTATGACGGTGTCTATAAATTTAGGGAGTCAAGTAGGTTTTTCTCTTTTTAATTTCTAAACTGGCCATCCCTTCTTTTAACTCTCTTTTGGTAGTTAAGACATTTTTTTTTTTTTTTTTTTTTGCAGAGAATAAAACAACCAGGTTGTTGGCTCTAGCAGATTTTAGGCACATCCAAGCGTTTGGTCGCTTGCCCGATCAGAGTCACGACATAAAACTACTCGTGACCACTGCCAATCTGAGAAAGTACAAATTTTTTAGCCCCGAGACATCTCTAGAAGCTCCAGCTCGTAAGTATCTTTGTACCCAAAAGATCTTTTAGCCTTGTGCCAAAGATGATTTTTTGCTAACACCTTTTCATGGCATGCAACGACTATGCCACCAAGGGTTCTGAGGCCAATGACAAGGGTCCTGGGGGGTGGGGGTTAGGATTCCCCCTGGGTCAACCCGATCGAGCCGGCCGAGGTGAACCCCAGCTTCATCCCCACAAGAGGGGTGCAGATTGGTGCCAGAAGGCGACCACCCACGGAGCGATGCGAAGAAGCTCCTTGGCCCGTGGCTGCTTATGCCACGAAGCAAAAAACCCACAGGCCATAAAACCAATAAGAGGAAACATCTAGTTGCCGAGGAGGAAACGGAGTCAGAACTAGAGGGCTTTGGGGTGCTGTCGAAGAGAACTCAACCTTACCCCGTTGCTCGTTCGGGAGTACCCCCGATGGGCCCTCTTGTTGCTTCGACAACCCTCGGGAGCTCCCGCCAGGGAGAGGGGGCGACCACGGCTACCCATAGGAGAGTGGGCAAGCAACAAGTCGAGGATGCACTACCCTTAAGGCCAATGCCGAATGCATGCGTCTTGGATTCCTTAGGGCAACTACTGAAGCATTTGGAATCGGAGGTGTACACCCTACTCGAATGCTAGCTTGCCAAGGCCTTCAAGGAGTTCGTGACCTCACGACCAGCTGACCTGGTGACTACCTGCTCCCAATTGCAGGGGCAAATCCAAGTAAATCTCAGCTTCCTTCCTCGGGGAACCTTCTTAGCTTTTATGATTTTGAGAAAAAGAAATTGACTTTTGTTTCTTTTCCTATGCAGTCCATGCTCACCCTCACTGTGGCCCAGTAGAAGATCGACATGGACTATGCTGGCAATCTCCACGAACCGAAGAAGCAGAATGCCAAGCTAAAGCAAGACCTTGCGACCATGGATGCGAAAGCCAAAACAGCTCGCACCTAAGCGAATCAGTTCCTGGCAAAGAGAGATTCTACACTTCGAGCTACATACTTTCAGAAGGTCGAGATTGAGAAGAAGGATAGGGCACTACAACAAAAAAGGCTTTTAGCTACGATTTTGTTAGCGACGATTTCAAAATTCGTCGCCAAAGGTAACTATTAGCGACGAAATATGAAATTGGTTGCCAATAGTTTCGTGGACTTTCTAATCCTCGCACGAGATGGCAGGAAGCAAATTGGTGACAGACTTAGCGATGGCATAATTCGTCACATAATGTTTTTGACAACGAAAATATAAATAGTGACGCCCAAATTTTTTCGCGACATAACCATAAGTCGCCGTGGATACTTTTTAGAGACGAAAATAATAGAAAACGTAGCCAAAAGTATTTAGCAATGCAAATGCACAGTGCCATAAAATGTGTTTGGCGATGAAAATATAGAAAGTGACGCCAATGAAGTTTAGCTACGTGACAAAAGGCCCGTCGTAACACCTTTTTGGCGACAAAACTATAAAAAATGATGCAAAATCCATCTCGCTACGCAACAAATAGTTCATCGGGAAACGTTTTTGGCGACACAAATATAAAAATGACGCAAAATCCATCTGGCTATGCCACAAATAGTTCGTCAAAAAATGTTTTTGGCGACGCAAATATAAAAAACAACGCCAAAAACGTATTGCAACGCAATCTATGTTTCGTCATGAAAACGTTTTGATGTCGATTTTCTTAAAATCGTTGCCATTAGTATGTTAGAATTTAATTTTTAATGTAATTTTATATTTATATGACAATAACTGATAGTGTAAAACCAATCAGTAATAAAAGAAATCAAAATTAAAAGCAGTGTCAATATAAAAAATAATGTCGTAGAAGTTTGGCTCTTGAATAACAATAATAAATATTATTAATTCTCAATATCATCTTCAACTTATACATCTTTACTGTCATTGGAAAAATTTTTATCACTCATCTCATTTTCACTATCATCATTTATGAAACCAATATCATCATCACTAACTTTACTACTTGGCTCCACAAATTGAACAACCTCTGGTTCCACATCCACCCTACGAAGTTCTTCTTATTCATTAACTTCGACATCAATATGAAAACCAGGCCGATGTGTATTCCGATTTTCAGAGAGAACCAAACCGTTAAAGGTACCGGGTTTCGGTTCGATTGGTCCGACCGATAGGTACGGTTCGGTTGTAATAGCCGCTTTCCACTCAAATACTCATAAAACATGTACATAATAAAATACATATAAAATAGCATAAAAAGGTTGGGCCCAAATTTTTCTTTTATTAAATATATATACATTCTTTAAATACAAAAAGTTGTATCATGTACAAAAACATCAAAACAGGGTGGACAAGGTAGCCATTTCCTTCGCTGCCGACGCCCATCCGACCGCGTCCTCACCTAGATCCTGCAAAACATGAAAAACAACGGGGTGAGCACAACTAATGCTCAGTAAGTAAATCCTCTAAGCATCTATCCCCGTAACTATCTCTCTCTAATTCTTTCCTTACAATTCTCATTTACTCTCTCTTTATACTTCTCACTACTCTCTCTTTCTCATAACTCTTTTACTAACTCTTTAGTAGTCACGGCCTCATCTTATGGGAGGCACGGCCGAGACTCGTCCCACTCTATGTGACTTCTACTCATTTTAGCCGATCGGACCTGCTATGCATGGATTCGAACCCTTGGCCATGTGAGTGTATAATCTCTCTCGGGTACTGGTATAGCCCCCTCCCCCATCCGCATGCACTCTCACGGGCTACACCACTTTTCTCTCTCTCATACTCATGCCGCTCTCTCAATGTGGCGTACATGCGGGAAACTCTACCCATTACTCACGGGTTCCCCATCGCACAACCTACTCTATACTCTTTTCTCTTTGTTCTCTAGTACTCATTCTCTCTTTCTCTTTACCCTTAAAGTAGCTTATACTCAAATTCTCTATTATGTCTCAAGCTACTTCTTAAGTGTATAAGAAAAATGTGTAAGGACAACTCATGCTCACTAATGCACTTATGAAATGCCAAATGCAATATTGCATCAAAACAGTCATTCTGCACAGGTTGCACTAAAAAGGGCATAACTTGCTTTACACATATCGTATTGCTACGGTTTTGGTCTCGTTTTAAAGCTTAAACACAGGGCTACAACTTTTATGTTTTGGTCTCAGCCCAGTTCAATCCGTAAAATGCCCAAAATTCACTTAGAAAGTCATGGCTGTGACAGGGCAGATTTCACCTAGGCATTTCCTCAAACAACTCATGTGCATACCCAAGCTCTACTTATCTATAACTCTACTCTTCTCTTTAATCATCCAAAATGGGAGGAAAACTCCCTCATACAGTCATAGTTCCTGCCAAAGAAAACACTCCCAAAAATATTCATACACAACTTCTCCAACTTCAACTCAATTTCACTCTCTCATCACACATTAAAAACACTTCTCATAATTTAATCATACCCAACAACTAGGACTAAGCACACATCTCATCTCAATTTTTCAGTAGGTATAACATATACATACATAGTTAAAATAAATCTCTACTCAAAAGCTTATTCAAAACTCAACTTGGTTGGATTTACTTACCTTGTGAGGGAATAGCTTCTCTAACACTTTTCTTTTCCTTTGGTAGCTTGATTTCTCTCTACAACTTTAAACAACAACAACAACAACAACAACATAAGACTTTAACCAAAACATACTAAAACTCTCATCTAAAGCAAGAATCCTTACCTAAGGATGCTTTAGATTAAAAATCTACTCAAATCTACTCAAAAAGTCCTTGGAAATCTTGGAAGATTGGATGGAGAATTGAGAGAAGTTAGAGAATGGTTATGGCGGTGGAAATGAATGAATAAAAGGTTTCTCTACACTCTAACTCTTTTTAACTCATATTATAACCATCATTTCCCATTTTGCCCTTGCTCTTCCTTGGAAATTCCATCCATATCCTTTGATTCTTTGCAAAAACACCCTTATTACCAACACATTTTCTACTTAATTTCCTTACATTTTACTCCCCACTATTCCTACTAATTAGGGGTAGAATGGTCATTATGCCCCAAAGGAAGAATTCTCTAGAAAACTCAAGAAACTTGTTGTTAGGCTCTTTCGCCACGGCCAAGAACATTTCCTCGCCCTGGCCGCAAACACTGTAACCTACCCGTGGGTGCAGCACCTCATCGCCGCAGCGAAGATTCTCCTTCGCCCCGGCGAAGATTGGATTTCCAAAATTCACCAAATCTCAACCAATTTCAAAGCAAATACTTAACCAATACAACACACAAACTCAATTGAAACTGAATCAATGAACTTTTAAGTAATACAGCAAATCTTAAATACGTACCTCAAGCGGGGCGTTACATCGGTTCTTTAAACAATGGAGGAGGAAGTTGGTGGAGAATTAAAGGCGGTTGAAGTGTAAACTGGCTTGAAAAGAGAGAGCCGGAAGAGCAAGTTTGTGAAATCGCCTTACATGGTAGTGACACAGTAAAGAAGAAGAAAAATTAAGAAACAAATGGAGGAAGAACCCTAGAAATAGAGGAGGTTGGTGGGAGGAAGTAGGCGGTGATAATGGGAGGAGGGTGAGGTGGGAGGCGAAGGAAGCGGGGATGTAAAAATGGAGGAAATGGGAGGAAGTGGGCAAGGGAAATTGCACTCAAATGTCGATTTGTATAGGTCAATAGAGAAAAGAAAAACTATTCTATGCCTCGTTACAATGGATCAGAAGTAATGGGCCATATAAAGGGGGTGTAAGACCATTTTCCGGGATTATCCCCTGAATGGTTTAGGAAGTTCGATTTTGACCCGACTGGGCACGTGGGCTTTCCCGGAGGACTCGTGAGTTATTTTCGCCTTAATTTTCCTTATTTTTGCCTATGTTTTCCATACTTATCTTGTTGTTTTTATTTGATGCAAGACCCATCGATGAGATATTGACATTCATGAGGCTACGGCTGCATACCCCGATGGTGATCCTGATCCCCGATCCCGACCGTGCCATCACCGATGTGGGCATTTGGCCAAAGCGTTTGTTTCTAGATATCGCACTTTAATTAAAAATGTCGTGGGTAAGTAAGGGCGCAAAGAAAAGGACCGCCGGGAAAAAGATTGGCCCTAGTATAGTTGGGACCGCATCCCCGATGATTTTCATTTTGATGACAGAATATGCAAAGATATACGGGGATTAGCCCTAATTTTTATGGCCACAAACCTGGGCCTTGTTAAAAAGAGCGTACGCATCATCCTCGCAAAAGAGATGCATTGATATGCTAGCCGTATCTCGAGGAGGGGGTTATTGAAGATCCTTGACGCAACCCCACTATTTGTCGAGATGCAGCTGGAGGTTAAGTCGAGCCACTGCCCACCTTGTTCCCCGCCGGACCGTTGCGGTGATAAACTGGATGTTCGGGGCACTGGGTGATCAAGTACTAACCCGAAAAGTGGCCAATAAGCGCCCACTCCGCCCAATAAATGAGTCAAGGTAACTTTTGTATAAAACTAACTTATATAATACAATTGTTCTATAAGTTTATTCTAATGCTAATGTCTTTTCCCTTCCTATTGTAAAGTTCTTGGGAATGTAAGGGGCATATGCCCCTGAAATTTATTGAGTTCGACATGACCAACACCCCAGATGGATGGGGTTGAATGACGGGAAAAACAATGAGAGCTGTCGGGAGGGATGGCAGTTGTCGCTCCATGGGAGGGAGATGGATCCGTTTGGAGTGAGCGAACGAATAAAAGGTATGAAAGTGACGTTGAATTTTGTAGTTTATGTGATATTGATGTGATGTTGATACTTGGGTTGGTGGTGCTGATGCTACCGGTTTGTCATGCTTATATAGAGCCCTTTACCGAAAGACACCGACTAAGTGAACTTCTTCACCTACCCACACCGTAACTTATTTACATGTTTTTTTTATTTACAAAATTGACGTGTCCTGCAGGTGTTCCCCGCAAACAATGAGAGGAAATTTCTTTCAAACAAAGGCAGTGGCAAAAGGGGAGGAGAGGAGGCATCTGTATAAAGGCCGGCCGGGAAGGTATGGTACAAAACAATGACCTCAAAGAGGTTGTTGGCAAAGCAGGTTCGAAAACTTCTCAAAGGTGGTTGGCGAGGAGGCATGGCCACAATAAAGGGATTTGTGGCAAAGGTGGGGTAGGGTGACATTAAACTTCTTTAGCATCAAAAAGTAAATTAAAGCAAGGTGGTATAGGAAATTTATGTCCATGGTCTTATTGCGTAGTGTATAGGAAATTTTTTAAAGAATTGATCCGGACATTTGGGAGATAATTTTTTTTGTCCATATAAAATATCTCATTAAAGGCAAAGTTGGAATTTACTAATGTATGGTGGTGATCATTTGCTTCACCCAAGTTTCGATAATGGTTTTTTAGCGTTTGTTTCATTTTGTGTCTCACTACAACGTGTGATGTAATCGTGTGATCATGGCCTTTCACCCAAGTCGGATAATGGTTTTTTAGCGTTTTGTTTCCATTTTTTGTGTCCTTCACTACAACGCGTGATGGTACCGGTGTGATTATTTGATTCACCCAAGTGCTATGGTTAGCTTGTCCATATATTTCGATATTTGGCCGCATCCCATGCCTATTTTTTTATTTTCTGTTTTTTGATTACATTGATGTCTCTTATATTTTGATTTGTGATGAATTTTGATTGATACAAATTTTCTTTCGGATTTGGGAGGGAAATGAGTGATGTACAAATGTTTCAAAATGACCAGGACTTTTTCCAGATATGATCGCTTAAGTGATCTCAGACGCTTTAAGTGACCAAGAGTCTATTACATCGCTTCGTTATACATCGACGTTTTGGCGATTACCCATCCGGTAGATGTTCATTCTTCGCTTGACAAAGATCGCTTGCCGAATCCTAAATCGCCGGGGTAAGAAGATAGAGACTCGGCTTTAGGAAGAATTGCTTGTTGATACCAATAAGATCGCTTGCGATCATAGATCCTTTGCCGGTATATTCATTCTCCTAGACAAGATCGTTGCTTGATCATAGATCTAGGCAATCATTCATTCGCTTGGCCAAGATCGCTTAAGCAATCAAGAGGTGTTTACGAAAATCACTTAAGTGGGATACATATGGATAGCTTAAGTGATTTTTCGATCCTGCATCTCTCCGCTTAGCTAGATCGCTTGCGACTGTGGGTAAAGCAATGGAATCGCTTAAGCCGATCATAGATTTGGGGCAAGATTCATTTTGCTTTGGCCAAGATCGCTTGGCGGAATCAAGAGTAGTTTATGGAAAAAATCACTTAAGCGATACAAATGGATAGCTTTTAAGCGATTTCGGATCCGGGGCATCCTACCGCGAGCCTAGATCGTTAAGCGGGACATTCCGATTGCTTAAGCGGAACAGGAGGTTAAAGAAAAGGAATCCGCTTTTAAGTGTTCCTTTCTCTGTATTCGGATATTTATTGTATTTTGAGCATCGGTTTAACAAATTAACGCCTATGCTAAACATATAGGGTTTACGGATCGTCGTGGACTATGACCGTTATTATATTTATATTAAACATATAGTTCTTTTACAAATGTATGAAACATGTAAGGTGTAGAATGTTTACGTCTTATGCTAAAACATATAGGGTTTCCACGAATTACGTCGGTTGAACTATGACCGTATTATATTTATATTAAACATATAGTTCTTTTACGTCGGTATGAAACATATAAAGTGTTGAATATTTACGTCTATGCTAAACATATAGGTTTACGGATCGTCGAAATGGACTATGACCGTTATTATATTTATATTAAACATATAGTTCTTTTACGTCGATATGAAAACATATAAAGTGTTGAATGTTTACGTCCTATGCTAAACATATAAGGTTTACGATTGTCGTGGACTATGACCGTATTATATTTATATTAAAAACATATAGTTCTTTTTACGTCGGTATGAAACATATAAGTGTTGAATGTTTACGTTTCCTATGCTAAACATATAGGGTTTACGATTTGTTTAGTGGGCCTTATGACCGTTATTATATTTATATTAAACATATAGTTCTTTTAACGTCCGGTATGAAACATATAAAGTGTGAATGTTTTACGTCCTATGCTAAACCATATAGGGTTTACGGATCGTCCCGTTTGGACTATGACCCGTTATTATATTTATATTAAACATATAGTTCTTTTACAAATGTATGAAACATATAAGGTGTTGAATGTTTACGTTTCTTTATGCAAAACATATAGGTTTACCCGATTCTTCTTTGTTAGAACATAAAGGGTGCATTTGGTTGGAATATTTCTATAAATATTATAAATCCTATTCTCATAAATATTTCTTTGTTTAATTATTTAGGAAATATTAGTATTTTTTTAATAAATTTTAGACCATTAACTGAATTAATTTCATTAATACCAGGGGGCCTTTAAAAAAGTTTAAAAAAAGTAACAAAAACACCCCCGCCGACCAAACTTCCTAGATTGCGGCACCATTAAGATGGCTACAAATGCCGAGCAATGGTGGTAATTCACGATGTGACCCCCCATTTTTTCGGAGATCCCACTATGGATACAGTCGGAAAAAAGGCCACATCGAAAGCCGTCATTGACTTCAAAAGAAATGGTGCGTTAACGGTCAAGGGCGCTAAACGGAATCCCCTGGCCCAAAATCGTTGACCGAAAAAGCAGCGGGCCATATTTATTTGCGGTATCCGCGACAGGCCGGGGATGTCAACCTTTTATCATCCGCCTTTGACCAAATTCGCCTTTTTAGACCACCATCCGTAAGGTCGATCCGGGATGAGGAAAATGCCATATCGCGTCTATCCGCCCCTTTTGATCCAGAAGGCCATTATGCGTTGTAAGGGCCCGTTTCCCTTTCCCGATAGGGATTTCGGTGGTGGTGGGCCGAATAACCGGGAAGGTTGGTTGGTGGGGGTGTATTGTTTAAATTTTCCAATCCTTTTCCGTTGGTCGATTAAAAGGGGCGATCATACTAAAAAGGGAACTCGTACACAAGGTCGCCAGCGATCGTAGATATTGCCAAGCGATTCTTTTCTTTTTCACTTGGTCGATAGCGGATTTCGTGGATCATTAAGCGATCGTGGATCATTAAGCGATCATGTGATTGGCGAGAATCAAATATGCCTAGGTGCATGAATCGCAAGGCGGGATCCAGGATATCGCTTTTTAAGCCGGATTCTTGTCCTTTTTGTTCTTTGGTTCGATTAAGCGATCGTGGATTGCTTATGCGATCGTGGATTGCTTGCGATCGTGCACCAACGAGATAAGTCGATTAGCGGGATCGTGGATCACAAGGTGATCGGTAACCTGGGAGGGCGATAGTTTCGATAGCCGATCGTGGCATCCAAGGCGAGAATCATCCTGCGTGCGCGATCGCTTCTCTAAGCCGATTCTTGTCTTTTTGTCTTGGGTTGATTAAATGATTGTGGATCGCTTAAGGCCGGTCCAATGGATATCGCTTTAAAGCCAATTTCTTGTTTTTTTGTCTTGGTTTCCGATTAAGCGGATTTCGTGATATTGCTTAAGCGATCCCTTTTATTTTGAAAAACCCTTTGTCGCTTAAGCGATATAGCCTTATCGCTTAGCCGGGATATACTTAGTAGCAAGCCGGATCACGAGCAATATATACTTTTCCTTCTCCTTCCCCCTTTTGAATTTTGACAAACTAAAAATTACCAACACGTATTAATTCCATACTTTCCCTCCTTCCAATTTGACAACCAAAATTCCAAACTAAAATCACTTAACAAATATTTAGCCAATGTAACAAGAAATATAAAGAATGATTTATTAAAGGTAATGAAATAAATTTGTAACATCAATAATTGAAAACAATAAGCTCGGGAAATAAGGCGGTTGGCCTTGACAACTCCCCACAATTTCATCCTTCTTGAACCTAATTTTTCTAGATATGGCATGTGATTGCTTTTGGCAATTGCTTTCCTCTGTGCGAGTTGCTTGCAAATTGAGCACTTATTCATCTTTCGGGAACCTCGGGAAAGGTTGATGGAATACCATTAACTCTTTTTCTCCCCTTTCCCCTTTGTTCTCTTTTGAATGGGCGGTGGATGATAGTGTTAAGCCATCTCGCGGCACTACCTCTTGCTTTTCTTTGGAGGCACCGATATATCGTAAACCGAATAGGTTAGCATGTAGTGATCCTGGTCATATAGAGAGGGAGCAAAGTTCAAGTAAATTCCTTGAATCAAAATCCGGCTTAAGTTGGTGTTTGAAATTCCTGCTTAGGGTGTATGAGACAAAGGTAAGCGTTGAATGTCAAACACTTTACGCTGGCAAGTTTTTTCTAACAAGGTTAACTAGAGCATCCGGACCATAGCCGCACACGGGTTTGGAACTCTGAGCATTAAGAGATAGGCAAAGGCAAAGGTTTGGCATTTGTGATTCCATACATTACGGCAATAATTTTTCATGTGACAACAAGGGTTGTAAAAGTTTAAATTATCGACTCCAAGTATGCGCTCATGGAACCACCGCAGACAATGTCCTTTGGATTGCATCAAAAAGTGCAACTATTGGAAACTCTCTTTCTATTAAAAATTTGAATTTATGGACTCGCCTTATGTTCGTGTCATGACATCAAACCTTCTTCTAGAAAGTAAGCTCTACTCCATCGCTCAAACCAACATCATGCTCAAGATACTTAGCAACTCTATCATCCTTGATCAGGTTTCTGGGAAGTGCTCTTTGAAGCAAGCATCAACCCAAAGATAAGCTTTGCTAACATGGTTTATTATGTCCAAGGAAGGAAGGCCGATATCTAAACCTTGTTTATGTTCTCACGAGTGCCTCATAACGAGAATCCAGTGATGTGCTTGATGGTAAATAGTGGCAATCCCTTTCTTTATAGGAGTTGTGCCTATCGGATATTATGCACAACTCGGTTAATGTGAACACTATAGTGCGTAACTATTGAAAAAACCAAGTCCACGACTCGTCATTCTCAGTCAACCACACACCATGCAACAAGATATGTGTGATTCTGCATCCCAAATGGTTGCGTGGGCCACCAACAATGTACCTCCATACTTTCCGTCGAAAAGCAACCATCAACGACCACACCTTTCTCATGTTTACAAAACCCTTATAGCGAACGTAGCAAACAAAATATTTAAACATCATATTCCCCTGGGTCTACTTCAAATGTCTTTTGCTACCTGCTTGTCAACTCAAGCATATAAGCAGTGCGCTTCTAATCTGCGTACCGTGCTCTGCGTGCCCCTCAAAAATCTTGTGCATGTTGTCTCCTTCAGCATTTCCAAGTAACTACGCACATCCCAACTATGTGCGCACAAGTCTAACCGAATGTCTTTAGAGATGGACATTTCCCTTCAACGAACCAAGACTTTTGACAAATTGTCCAATAATATCGACGATGCTTGTCGATGCTCACCACGAAATATGTCCTAAACCACAAGTGTGCTCACGGGTATATGTGCTAAGAATAAATTTTTCCGACTACTGCAACCTTTCTACAATAAATCCGCCACTTGCACTTTCGGTCACGCAGCCCTCGGGAATTAGTTGCACTTTTTGGATGCAATCCAAAGGACATTGTCAGCGGTGGTTCCATTTTGAGCCGTCTCATATCGTGCGCAGTCAGATAGTTTTACCTAGGCCAACCCTTGTTCCATCAGCTGAAAAAATTATTGCGAAGGCGTATGGAATTGTCAAATCTACCTGTTGCCTATCCTCTTAATGCTCAAGAGTCCTGTGGTTTGTGGCTAATGGTAGATGCTCTTAGTTAACCTTGTTAGGAAAAACTTGCAAAGTGTAAGTGGTTTGACATTCAACGTTTACCTTGGTCCCTCATGCACTAGCTTTGACTTGAAAACAACCCAAGGCGGAAGCCGGATTTTGATTCCAAGAATTTACATGGAACTTTGCCCCCTCCTCTACTATATGACAGATCACTACATGCTAGCTTATTCAAAAAGGGGGCGATATATCCGGTGGGGTTTCTTCAGAAGAGCCGTGAAGGTCTTGGCCGCCTGAGATATGGCTAACATTATCATCCACCCGCCATTCAAGAAGACAACAAAGGGGAGAAAAAGAGTTAAGCGTATTCCATCAACCTTTGAGGTTCCCCGGAAGATGAATAAGTGCTCAATTTGCAAGCAACCCGGCCAAGAGAAGCGGGGTTGCCAAAAGCAATCACATGCAGATCCGAGAAAATTAGGGTTCGGAAGGAGATGAAATTCAAGGAGTTGCAAGGTTAACCGTTGATGAGTTATTGTTTTCAATTGTTGATGTTATAAATTTTATTGTTACCTTTAATAAATCATTCTTTATATTTCTTGTTACATGGCCTAAATATTTGTTCGTGATTTTAGTTTGGAATTAGGTTGTCAAATTAGGGAGAAAGTATGGAATTAATACGTGTTGGTAATTTTAGTTTGTCAAAATTCGGAGAAAAGTATATATTGCATGATCGCTTAAGCGACTAAGTAATATCGCTTAAGTGACGGGAAAGGGTTTTTCAAAAGCGAGATTCGCTTAGTATTCCGCTTAAGGTGACAGGTCACGATCTTAAGGAGTATATCATAGATGCTTCCAATCGGACCAAGACAAAAGACAAGAATCATTGCGATATCACGGATCGCAGCCCGGATCCTGAATTCGCTTATCGCCAAGACAAAAGACGAATCGCCAAGCGATATCACGGATAGCTTAGCGATTGCCTGCACAGGTAGAATGATACCCCGCCGTTTTTGCGCGATACTAGCGATCCGTCCACTGGTCGACCTCATACCGCCGTGGCGCGATCGCCTAAGTAATCCTGAATGCGGTCGACAAGACAAAAAAGACAAGAATCGCCTTAAGCCGATATCTCGATTCTTAAGCAATAATGCACCCTGCGTTTGATTTACGCCATCACATGATACGCTTTTTAGCGATCCACCGATCACTTAATCGACAGAAGTGAAAAAGAAAAGAATGCGACCAAGCGATATCTCGATCGCAAACGACCCTATGTGGGAAGGGTTCCTTTTAGTCGAATCGTTTTTAATCAACCAACAACGAAGATTTGAAAATTTAACACCTTAACCCGGGAACTTCCTAGATTCCGACCACCACTCCTAAGGGAATCCTCCAACCGAAAGAAGTAATGGCCCCGCCACTGAGGTACGTAGTTAAGACTTGATGAATGGCTTGAATGTTTATTGATTTACCCTTTCATTTGAGTTTGTATGTTGTTAATTGTTTGGTTTTGTGAGTTGTGGGCCCTGAAAATTGTAAAGACTTGGCGAAATTTTTTGATGTTCGAATTTTCCTTGGGCGAAGAAGAAGCTTCGCGCGGCGAAGAGGTGCTACAACCCATGGTGTAAAGCCTTGCTTGTAAGTTTTCGCGGGTGAAGAATAGCTTTCATGGGCGCGGGAAGACTCGCTGAAAAAATTTCTTTGAGTTTTTAGAGAATTCTTCATTTGGGGTACAATGACCATTCTACTCCTTTTATGGCGAAAAGTGGGGGATTGAATGCAAGGAAATTGCATAGAGAATAGTTTATTTTGGGGGTGCATTTGCAAAGAATTAAAGGACACGAGATGGAATTCCTAAGAAAGAGGTAAGGGTAGATGGGAAAGAGGGGAGAAAAAAATATGAGATATTAAAGGTTTAGTTTTAGAAAAACCTTCTCATTTCTTTCTTTCCACCTCCTTTCATCCTTGAATTCTCTCAAATTTCATTCAACTTTTCAAGGATTTTTGGAGGGTTTTTTGGCCCCCTAGAAGGGTTGATACAAGTTGATCCTAAGCACTAAAGTAAGAATCCTTACTCTAGATGTGATTTGTATTGGTGTAAGAGTAGGATCCTTATTGAGTTTGTGTTTAAGGTTTAAGAGAAAGTATCAAGCCATCAAGAAAGTGAGAGCTAAGTGGATTCTACTTGAGTTTAAGGGTAAGTAAATCCACCCTAAGTGTGATTTGCATGATTGAATGATGTGTAGAGATTTCTATATGATTTAATTGATTGAATTTTTTATGTTTGTCATGTATTGATGGATTTATGAATGAGTTCATTGTTGTTTATGAAGAGAATTCCACCATGAAAATGGTGGATTGTGTTGATAAAAGTTGGTAGGAGTATGGATAAAATTGAAAGAATTTTGAGAGGAATATTTGAAGTGTATTTCCTTTGCAGGATGTGTGATGAATCAAAGGAGTTGAACTCCAATTTTGGATGGTTAAGAAAGAAGTAGAATTGTAGTAAGAGTTGAGTTTATGTATGCACACATATTGTTTGATGAAATGCCTAAAAGAAGTATGAGTAGAAGTAGAAAAACCTTACTTTTATGCAACATAAAGCATATTTGCATTTCATGAATGAATATAAGAAAGATTCTAGGCATGAGCCATCCATATGCATATGTTTATCTGAATAATCACCTAAGAAAGAAATATGAGAAATGAGAAAGAAACACTCTAAGAATAGAGATAAAGAAAAGAACTAATTCTCTTAGAATAAGAGAAAGAAAGAGTTAGCACTAGAGAAGTACTAAAGAAGAGAAAAGAGAATAAAGGGTTGTGTGATGGGGAGCCCGTGAGTGTAGAAATTAACACATGTAACCGCCATTGAGAGAGCGGGAATGAGAATGAGAAAAAGAATTCCGTATAGCCGTGAAAAATACATGTGGGTGAGGGCTATACGAGAGAGAGAGTACACTCACATGATGAAGGGTTCCGAATCCATGCATCAACCAAGACCGATCGGGGAAGAATAAGAAAGAATAAGAAAACATGAGAAAAGAATAGAAAGAAAAAGAAAAGAGAGAAATGCATTGTTATGATTAGTGCATATGCATTCCATCCATGCATGTTATTATGAGATTCTCCATGGGTGATGAGAATAGAAAGAAAGAAAAAGAATAGCGAGAGTAAGTAGAATAAGAAAAAAATTGGAAGAGTAATACGGGGACTATGGAATAAAAGATTTACTTACCGAGCATCTTTGTACTCACCCCAGTTATTTTCTATGTTTTTCAGGTCATAAAGGTGAGGACTTGGTCGGATGGATGTCGGCAAGCGGGGAGACTTGGTATGCTGGTCCTGTTGAAAGAGTCTTTTTGTACAAAATGATATTGTACTTTTGTAAAGAATGTATATAATAAGGGTAAAGAAAATTTTTGGGCCCAACTTTTTTGATAAGTATACTTGTCTTTTCATTAATATATTTAATGATTTTGATAGTAGAAAGAAGTTGTTACAAACGCATAGCGGGTTTCCGATCGGGGTTGATAGCGTCCGATATGGCATTTTTCCGCGAAGATCCGACAAACCATATGTGGCCAGAAAAGGCCGAAGATCATGGCCGATAAGTTGGTCCGCCGATAGGAAAAGGGCGACATTGCGCGATTCTCGATGGCCAAATAAATATAATGTCGTCGGGTCAACGATGCCCAAGATTTGGCGTTCGTGACCGTTCCAACGTCGCCATTTCTTTGAAAGTTGATGACGGCCCTGATGTGGCCCCTTTTTTCCGCGATCCATAGTGGATCTGGTCGAAAAATGTCACATCTGTGAATTACTAGCCATTGCCAGTCGTTTGTAGCCGTCGGTGGTGCCAGATGGCAGGGAAGTTTGGTTGCCGTGGGGGCGTTTTTGTTACTTTTTAAATTTTTTCAGGCGGTATTAATGAAATTAATTCAATTAATGGGTCTAAAATTTATTAAGAAGAAATATTATGGGAATAGGATTTATAATATTTATAGGAATATTCAACCAAATGCACCCTTTATGTTCTGAACAAAGAAGAATCGTAAACCCTATATGTTTAGTATAGACGTAAACATTCAACACCTTATATGTTTCATACATTTATAAAAGAACTATATGTTTAATATAAATATAATAACGGTCATAGTCCACTGAACGAATCGTAAACCCTATATGTTTAGCATAGACGTAAACATTCAACACTTTATATGTTTCATATTGACGTAAAAGAACTATATGTTCAATATAAAAATATAATAACGGGTCATAGTCCATCGAACGAATCGTAAACCCTATATGTTTAAAGCATAGACATAAACATTCAACAAAGCCCTTTTTATATGTTTTATATCGACGTAAAAGAACTATATGTTTAATATAATATAATAGCGGATCATAGTCCACGAATCTAATTGTAAACCCTTATATGTTTAGCATAGACGTAAACATTCAACACTTTATATGTTTCATACCTGATTTAAAAGAACTATATGTTTAATATAAATATAATAACGGTCATAGTCCATTGAACGAATCGTAAACCCTATATGTTTAGAATAGACGTAAACATTCAACACTTCATATGTTTCATACATTTGTAAAAGAACTATATGTTTAATATAAATATAATAACGGTCATAGTCCATCCGAACTAATCGTAAAACCCTATATGTTTGGCATAGACGTAAAACATTCTACACTTTATATGTTTCATACATTTGTAAAAGAACTATATGTTTAATATAAATATAATAACTTGCATAGTCCACCTCAACGAATCAGAAACCCTATATGTTTAGTATAGCGTTAATCGCTAAACCGATGCTCTGAAATATAATAAATAATATCCGAATACATAGGAACACTTAAGCAATTCTTTGCTTTTACTCCTGGTTACTTAAGCGATCGATAATCGCTTAAGCAATCTACTCGCGCGATGCTTAGATCGAAAATCGCTAAGCTTATCATTTGTATCAGCTTTTAAAAGCCGATTTTAGTAAAACTACTCTTGATTGTAAGCGATCTCAAATCGAATAAGGCCCGGGATCTTGCCAAGGCGAATGAATGCCACCGAAATCTATGATACAAGCCGATTCATTGCTTTTTTACTCATAGGTCGCCAAGCGATCGATAATTCGCTAAGCGATCTGCTCATGCGGAGATGCGGATCGAAAATCGCTTAAGCTATCAATTTGTATCGCTTAAGTGATTTTTGTAAAACACTCTTGATTGCTTAAGCGATCTTGGCCATGCGATGAATGCCACCGCCCGATCTATGATAGCGGAAGGGGTGGGGATGCGAGATCGCTTAAGCGATCTTGTCCTAGGTAGAATGAATACCTGCCCAGATCTATGATCGCTTAAGCGATGCTTCCTAATTGAGTCTCCTGCGCTGATAGATCGCTAAGCGATCTTTTTTAGCGCGTAATGAACATCCTCCGCCTCAGATGGGTAATCGCTAAGCGGGATCTCCGATGTATCACTTGCGATGCTTCAGAATAGACTCTGGGTCGCTTGCGATTTGAGATCGCTTAAGCGATCATATCCTGAAAAGTCTTGGTCATTTGGGAAACATTTGTACATCACTCATTTCCCTCCCCTTACCGAAAAGAATTTGTATCAATCAAATTCATCACAAATCAAAATATAAGAGACATCAATGTAATCGAAACGAAGAAAAATAAAAATAGGCATGAGATGCGGCAAATATCGAAAAATATGGACAAGCTAACCATTAGCCCCAACTTGGGTGAATCAAATAATCACACCAAGACATCACACGTGTAGTGATACACAAAATGAAACAAAACGGTAAAAACCATTATCCGACTGGGTGAAGCAAATGATCACACCATACATAGTAAATTCAACCTCGCTAATGAGATATCTTATATGGACAAAAAAATTATCTCCCCAAATGTCGATCCATTCCCCTTACAAAAATTTCCTATACACCGCGCAAGAAGAACCACAAAGACAAGAATTTCCTATACATTGCCTTTTAATTTACTTTTTTGATGCCAAAGAGTTTAATGTCACTAACACCTTTGCACAATCCCTTTATGGGCAGATGCCTTCCTCCCGCCCAACCATCCTTTGAGAAGTTTTCGACCTCCGCTTTTGCCAAAGAACCTCTCTCCGAGATCATTGTTTTGTACCATGCCTTCCCAAAGAAAGCCCTTGATTGTAAATGCCTCCTCCTCCTCTTGCCAACCACTTTGTTTGAGAAGTTTCCCTCTCATTGTTTGCCAGAACCCTCGAGACACGGGCCAACTTTTGTAAAAAAAAACACGTAAATAAGTTTTAGTATGGGTAGGTGAGAAGTTCACTCAGTCCGTGTCTTTCGGTAAAGCTCTATATAAGCATGACACCTGCAGCATCAGCACCACAACCAAGTATGAACATCAACATCACATAAACTACAAAATTCAACGTCCAACTTTCATACCTTTTTATTGGGTTCTGCTCACTTAAAACAGATCTATCGCCCATGGAAGCAATCCCGCTAAATTTGGGAAACTCCCAATAGTCTCTCATTGTTTCTTCATTCAACCTATCTATCGGGGTGTTGGTCATGTCGAACTTAATAAATTTCAGGGCATATGCCCCACATTCAACACTACAATAGGAAGAAGACATTAGCATTAGAATAAACTTATAGAACAATTGTATTATATAAGTTAGTTTTATATAAAAGTTACCTTGACTCATTTATTGGGCCGGTAGAGCTCTTAATTGGCCACTTTTCGGTTAGTACTTGATCACCCAAGTGCCCAAACATCCCGCTATCACGTAATGTACAGCCGATGGAACAACGTGGACAGTGGCTCCAACTTAACCTCCAACTGCTTGTCTCGACAAATAGCAAATGGGTGGGGCACCAAATGGATCTTCAGCAACCCCTCCTCAAGATATGAACCGACTGCTATCCAATGCATCTCTTTGACGAGGATAATGCAGTACACTCTTTTAACAAAGGCCTAACTATGGCCATATTCGGGGCCTTGATCCCCGTATATATCGGCGTAATTTGTCATCAAAATGAAAATCATCAGATGCGTCCAATTGTCTGGGGCCAATCTTTTTCACTCGGTCCTTACTGCTGCTACCACTAGCGACATTTTTAATTAAAGTGCGATATCTCAAACCGAAAGTTGCCGTAGGCTAAACGCCACATTAGTGATGGCACGGTCGGGATACAATAGATCACCATCGATTTGGGAGTAACATGTCCGTAGCCCTCCATTAGGGTGCCAATATCTCATCGATGTGTCGTATTCAAATAAAAACAACAAGATAAGTATGGAAAACATAGGCAAAAATAAGGAAAAAATTAAGCGAAAATAACTCACCAGAGTCCTCGGAAGCCATGTGCCATCGTCAACAACTTCCTAAACCATTCCCAGGATAATCCCTGTCCTTACCCACTTTATATAGCCATTACTTCCCCACTTCCCCGATCCATTGTATTAAAAAGCATAGAAGAGTTTTTTCGTTTCCTCTATTGACCTATACAAATAGACATTTGAGTGCAATTTCCCTTGCCCACTTCCTCCCTCTTCCTCCATTTTTACATCCCCGCTTCCTTCGCCTCCCACCTCGCCCTCCTCCATTATCATCGCCCCACTTCCTCAACCTCCTCAATTTCTGGTTCTTCCTCCATTTGTTTCTTAATTTTCTTCTTTCTTTACATGTGTCACTTACCATGTAAGGCGATTTCACAAACTTGCTCTTCCAAACTTTCTCTCTTTTCCCAAGCCGCTTGCACTTCAACCACCTTTAATTCTCCACCAACTTCCTCCTCCATTGTACCAACTTCCTCCTCCACTGTACCAACTTTCTCTCCTAGCTTATCCACTTTCTCGTCCACCTTTTTCATGCACTCTTCCATCTTGTCAAACCTTTGCATAAAGGGCGGCTATTGTAAAACTCTCAAACAGTTAGTTATGTGGTAATAACCTCATTCTCCCGATGTCGATGTCTCGGCAAAGCGGTACTTGTTGTAAATTGGTTTGCCTTGAGGCATCACGAACCTCTTCCTCCCTCTTCCTCCTCCTCCTCCCTCGGCCCTCCGTCCGATTAGGAGCTTCATCCTCCTCAAAGATCAACCACGTTGGGTGAAGCAATTGGCCCCTGAATCGCCATCACATGCGTGACACCCTTTAGGTCCCGCATCAAAGCGGTCTATCCGCTCATTGCTTACATCCTCCAATGCTTTGAAAGATTTGACATAAAGTCCTCTTCCGCCTCAGCCCCCGGGTAGCGGTGAGGGAAACAGACGACTCCTGCATAAGAAAACAAAATCAATCAGTAGCGGGACATTTTAAAGCAAACTGCATATTCAAAAGCTTAGTCCTTTAATCTTACCCTAGCCAAGCAAGAATGTCAACGTCTATTTGTTAGTAATCCGAATGGTGTACTAAACCGACATGCCACCGCAAAATCCTAGGAAAGGTTGCCTTCCTTGCACATCCAAAGCTGTGCCTCCTTACTTTCCCCCTTAGCGAAGCAGGATGACCTCGTACATCCAAGCCTACATTGTAAAAAAAAGGGGGGCAGTCCCATATCATAATTCAAACACATATGTTACAAAAAAATATAATTGAGCCTATTAATTTATTTGCATTGCCCATGGGAAGCCAAACAAATTGTGCGTGCTTGGTTTATCCTTCCCTTCCCATTGGGATTGCTTAACGCCATGTCTACTTTTTTTCAGTTCCGTTGATGGTTCGCTTCATATGATTTCAAACCCATGGATAAGAATTAAAGAACTTCAAGTTGCTTGCCAACAACAACCAATCTTTCAATTATGCCTTTTGTTCCGAGTCACCACCAATAAGATCGAATGTAAAAACAAAACCAAGCACACTTTTATCTTCCCTCCCGTATCATTAAATTCAACCTGCTTCTAGCCTATTCTCTAATACTCCATGGCCAGAATAGACTTATCCCCCTCCCCCGCAAAACCTTATTATAAAACCGTTTGGCTCCCCCGGGACTATTCTTTCTTGCTCCTGCCTTCCTTGTTATAAGCACTTCCCCGCATCCTAAGCCCGTTCACCGGCATATTCCATCATGCCAAAAGCGTGTGCTTTCCGCCCACCACAAAACCACATTTCTTTTTTTTATTGCATCTTGCCGAGTGCGGGCAACATGTAATGCACTCCCCACCTCCCCAAAAATGCCTTTTTCCAATGATTTTCGAGTCCCCTAAACCAGACAAAACAAGTGCGCTGAAATCTCTTTACCATGCGTAATTCCATCTAAAATGTCCCCTCCCAGATTCTGGTCAAAAACTTCCCCAACTTGACTCGACCGTCACCCTTGCAAGGGAAGTAGGGCACCTTATCGCTTATAAGGTCCAACTCGTAGCTCCAGAGTAGTTTACGGTCCACAATCCCACCGCACAATCGATATAAACAAATGTCGTGAATAAAATAAACCAAAACAACTAATAAACAAAATATCAAAGAACAAAAAATTACCACGTGGTCGCTTAACAATTTGCATCGCTAAGAGATCTTGACTTGCATTGCAAGATCACTTAAGCGATTTCAAAATCGCTTTGGACGACCAAGAGTAAACTGGGAAAAGAATTCTCTTAAGCGGGATCTTATATCTATGATTACGCTCGAAAAGATGCAAGCGTCCTTGGAATTCAAGCGACAAGAGTCAATCAATCGTTAAGCGGATATAAAGGAAAGGATCGCTTAAGGGCGATCTTAGATCCTAGGGCGAGATGGAGTAAAGAGGTTAATCGCTTAAGCAATACAATGATCGCAAGCGATTACAAATGATCACTTAGCCGCCGAATTCCGAACGTACCAAACTTCTGAGGCTGCTCCGTCTCGGCAAACCTCCTCCCCGTCGCTGAATCCCTTGGAAGACTCCTCCCTTGGCCTGGAAATTTCTCCCGGCCGACTCCTCCTATGCCACCCGGAATTCTCGTTCGGAATCCTCCCCTCCTGCCTAATTCTTCGCCCTGCCTTCCTCGTTCCTTCAAAACCGTTTATCGATTCTTTTCCTCTATTCTTGTTGGCCGCCGGCCGTCTCTACGGCCAATTTCCGGACCACCTTTCACCTGATCGGGATGATCCGGCCAGACGACCATTGTTAACTTGCGCCACCGAGAATCTAGGATTCGGAAGTGGTGTTAAGGGTTTTTCCTCGTCATATGGAGTGTCGACCATGGTTTTGGATTGAATTTGGTATGAAAATTTGTAGTTTGGATCGGAAATATGGGTACATATTTCGTTGGAAATGCATTTGATTTCGTTAGGGTTCAAGAAATCGATTTTAAGGGTTCAAGAAATTGATCGAAAATTGTGACTTATCAGAAAAAATCGTGACTATATTCGTTTAGGGTTCAAGAAATTGAGTTTCCACGATTGAATATGGGTGTGGAAATTTGTAGGGTTCGATCGAAATCGCCTGTCTCCCTTTGGTTCAAGAAATCGCTTTTTTGCCCATAATGAATTTCGATTAAAGCCGAGGTGAATAAGTTAGTGGGGCTTGTTTTTGAGAAATTTCAAATTTTAAAAACTTTTATTATTTCCCCGATTCGGCTCACATATGTTTTAATTTTTCTTTTCATTTTAACCCATTTTACGTGTTTAGTTAATCCTAATTATGCCCACGTCATCTTCTCTAAATTAAAAAAATGAAAAACAAGCCTTTCAAGGCCATTTTCTTAAATCGAAGCTTGGGATGGCCGGGCGCTAAATTTTCTCCCTCGAAAATCCCCAAACCACAAACCCTACCTAAGCCCAGCTGACGCCATTGCGATCCAACTTCTCCCACTCCAGCCACCATTTCTTCTCCAATTTCTGCCCCTAAATCCGTCACTTCTTTCCTCTGGGAAATTATGTAACCTTCTATATCGCGTTCATATTCAAAAACGAGTCGATTGAACTCAAGAATCGCTTGGGAATAAATTCACAATTAAAGAAATTAATGATAATGGAGATGTTCTGATGATCATTACCACCGATTCTTGGTAAATGAATGGTTAAATTTACTAATTTTTTACTTACCTGCAACTTCTATTCAACATATATGAATTTCTTATTTAGTTTCATAGGAAGATGTTGAGATTATGCATTCACTTGGAGTAAATGCATACTGGTTCTCAATTTCATGGGTTAGAATTTTACCAAGTATGTTCTTAGTAGCAATTAATTGAATGTTAATGTAGTGAGATTAATATTCAACTACTTGATGATAATGTTCCTGAGCTGTAACAGAAGGCAGATTTGGTGAAGTTAATCCAAGTGGAATCATGTTTTATAATAATATTATAGACCATCTCTTGCTCAGAGGTAATATCCTTTTCAATGAATCTATAACTTGAGCACTAGTGTTTTTTTTTACAATATTCTTGAAGATGACGAATATGAATTGGTTAATGCAGGAATTGTGACCATATTCCATTTTGACTTACCACAAGAACTAGAAGATAGATATGGGTCTTGGCTCAACCCACTAATTCATTTAACTTCTGTTCACACTCTATAAGCTTTTCTGTTTCCCTGAAAAAAAATGCTCGACTCTATTTTCAATAGGTTCTGAATATATGCCTAGTAACTAAGTTCTACCATTCTCTAAAGGGGTTTCTTCAGTACTTTTGCTTTTAAGATTGCAATACCTGGTTGCTCTAAGATCCCTTAATCTGTTTCTTGTTCATTTAGTTATGATGAATCAGTTTTGTTGGTACAGTATGTGATTTCAGTGTTCTTGCAGGGAAGATTTCGTACATTTTGCCAAAATATGCGTTGAGAATTTTGGTGATCGAGTTAAGGGTTGGGCAACCATCAACCAGCCAAACCTGTTAAGCGGAATGGGATATGTTAGGGGATGGTACCCTCCATCTCACTGTTCAGCACCATTTGGAAATTGTTCTGCTGGCAACTCTGATGTAGAGCCCCTTATTGTTATGCAAAACATGTTACTGTCACATGCCAAGGCTGTTAAGCTATACCGTGAGCAGTTTCAGGTAATAGAATGAGCTTGAATACTAAATTGTGAAGTGCTTATAAGGCATGAAGAAGGGACATCAAATGACAGTGCCCAGCTTGTTGGCTTGTTTGAAACCGCCAGAAATGTTGAGATGGCTGAGGTAATTTTGGTTTTTGAATTAATTTTTGTTTTTAATCTTTCAGATTTGTTTGTGATTGATTCTTTGTTAGATTAGTGTTAGTGAAAGAAACTGACTTTTAGATTTGTTGGGAGCAAGAAGATTGACCTTGATGATAAAAAGTTGATTATGACTTGCTTATTGGTAAACTTGTTTTTAATTTTATTAATTACAATTTTTCAATTACTAATATATTGAATATTGTTTTTTTAGTAGACAAAGTTTGATATTGATTTGAATGATCCTTTAGTCCTTGAGTACCTTAATTAGCTAATGGGTAGGGTTCATTTCGATAATCGTTTTTCACCGAACAAATAATTCAAAGGTTTGAAATATTTATTTTTGAATAATTTTTTATTTAATGTGTATATTGTAATTGTTATTTATTTATTTATTTTAATATTAATTGTCTTTTATTTGTTTATTTTTTGAATATTAGGATTGTTCTTAAGGCCAGCTCTAAGGGGAGGGGCATTTATTCCATGACACTCATTTTAGCAGTAAAAGAAATACTTGGATAAATGATGAAGCCAATGTTCGATATGTAAGTATTATGTAGTGTATTTCATTTTTTTTTGTATAAAAGTGTATTATATTTTTATATTATAAACTAATAGCTTTTAATTTTTTAATTTATAAAATTATATTATTTTAATTTATATATTTGTGTGTATGTACATATATATTATTTTTGTAAGAACAAATCGTGGATTGGGTTATGGTCCAAAACCACCTGCATCTTCTAAGACTTCAAGGCGAGCCAATCAAGAAGTTTTAGAGGACTTAACACACTTATGTGAGAAGGTGCAAGAACTACGGGGTATAAGGGAAGAATTTTGCCAATATAGGCAAATGATGGAGAAAATGCAGCAGTTCATCTTAGTTAATATGGGTTCTTGTACGATGGCTCACGGAGACCATCCCAGCCAAATTCAGCGAGATCTCCACCACCTGCAACAATTTGAGTTTTCAGTTGTTACTTTTTGTTGAATATTACAATTTAGTCAACTTTGTATATTTTTAACTTTTTATTTGAAAACAAACATATATAGTTCTATAATATATTTGGTTTGATATATTTATGTGATTTCAATTAATTACATTTACAAATTAATATTTACATTTTAGAATTAAAATTTAAAATGTCTCAGATAAATTAAATAGTATTTAATCATATATTATAAAATGGGCGACGACAATTATATTTCAATGTTGTAGACTTTTAGCTATAAAAAGCATTCATCGTTGAAAAGTTTTGCTGATGACTTTTACTGTTTTACGTTTCATAGCTAATAGTTTTAATTGATGAAATATGAAGTACCGTCATGCTATACTTTAAACGACACATATAGAGATTACGTAGCTATTAACTTTAGGTGACAACTCATATTTTATCGCACTACATGTTAAGCGACAAAATGTCATATTTTGTCGTTGTATACTTTAAGCGACGCACACAATTATGACGTTGCTACTAACTTTATGCAACAAAAATGCACATTTCGTCGTGGTATATCATAGGCGAGCAAAATTACATTTCGGGTCAGGGCAAAGATATGTTAGGCGACACAAAACACACATTCCTCATTGCGTATATGTAGGCGACACAGAGACTACATCGCTATTAACTTTAGGTGATGACAACAATATTTCACGGTAAATAGTTTTAGCCCACTTTAAAAATGGTATAAGCGACAATTTTTTTGGTTTGTCACCGATTTAGCGGACAAATTTTAACAAATCGGGTCGCTTTAAAATAAAGTCGCGACATGCCTACGCGACGATCGTGCGCGATTTTTTTACGTTTTTTCGGATGGGCGTATCACCTTAAGCGATTTCTAGGTTTTTAGCAATGAAAAAATTCATAGCTAAAAGCCCTTTTTGTTGTAGTTGGGACAACAAGGAGCTCTAATGGACAATGGTAAGACTTAGCAAGAAGTTGAGCAAGCGAGAGAAAGAGATGAGGGTGAGCATCGATCACAGAAGGTTCATAAGAGAGTTGGGCTCACTTTGTGGGGAGAACTCAAGAGCGTAAGAGGGCTGCGGGAGGCGGACCTTGAGCTGTCTCAAGGGCGAGTTGCTTCACTAACCGAACAGATGAAGCGACAAAACCTCGAGCTCGAGAGGTCAACTGCTCATTGGGCAATACAAGCCATTTATAGCCCCCTTGCGGTCGAGGAACCCAGAGATGGATATCTCAGACCTTTCGGACGAATACCAGTCCATCTTTGTCTCCATGCTTAAGGCTAAAGAGGCCAAGCAGCGGGAACAACAGGAACCTCTCCTGGAAAATGATTATCCGAATATCCCCGAAGATCGGGTGGATGATCCAGAGGCCGACGATCGTCCAGAGGATCGGGAGGTCGGGCCCGACGGGCTTGGAAATAAAGACCACTGATTATCCTTTTTTTGTCTGTCATTGTAGTTCTCTCAGCTTTTTATCTTTCAGTAACTCTTGGTCGCTTTTTTGCACATATTCTTTTCTTTTTATAATACATAAAAGGAACTCTTGGTTACTTGCGATAACACTTTTATAATTTAAGCACTTCGCAAGACAAATATGACTTTTTGACTACTGAACTAGCAAAATGTTATAAAGAACAAGATCATTAACAAAAAGACTTGAGATAACGACCCCACGAAGTTTCCCTTTTTGAGAAGAAGCGGAGACAATTCTTATTCCCATAATACTTACAAGGACAATTTTACAAGTTCAGAGGAAAGAATCAAAGCTACAAGCGGGTTCAGAATTACTGATAATAGGGCGAAGATGTTTAGCATTCCAAGCTCAAGGTACTTTGGAACCAACCTTTTAAGGTGATACGTCCAAAGTCGTATTACTTTTGCGATACGGTATGGACCCTCCCAGTTAGGTCCCAATACCCCTGTACTTGATTCCCTTGTACTGAGAAAGACTTTCTTTAGAACTAGATCGCCAACCTGAAAGTCTCTTTTCCTAACCTAAGAGTTGAAGAATCTTTTTGCCCACTATTTGTCGGAAGCTATCCTTAACCGAGATTTGCTGCAGTGTTCTTCAACCAAGTCTAGACTAGCATGCAAGAGTGCTTCATTGTTTGCCTCGTTAAAAAATTCTCTTCGAAGTGAGCTAGTTCATACTTCCACTAGAATCATCGCCTCGCAACCGTATGCCAGCGAGAAGGGCGTTTCCGAAGTAGAGATTCCCAGAGTTATCCTATATGCCTATAGGACCTTTGGAAGGTCATTGGACCAATTGCCTTGGTTTGTTGCCCAAGCTTGGCCTTTCAATGTGTGCTTAATTAGGTCTTGTGGCGACTTTAACGACCATTGGCTTGTGGCCTTGCTACTAAGGCAAACTTTTTATGAATCCTCAGGTTGTCGCAAAACTGCTTGAACTCCTCATTGTTGAATTGCTTCCCATTATTAGAGATGAGTGTATGAGGAATCTTATAGTGACACACTATGTTCTTAAAGACGAAGTCTTTGAGTTTTTTGATAGTGATCGCGGCCAAAGGCTCAACTTCGATCCACTTAGTGAAATAATCCACTGCGACCACTACATACTTGATGCTCCCTTTACTGGTTGGCATGGGCCCAATGAGATCAATTCCCCACATAGAAAATGGCCAAGGACTGGTCATTGTCGTCAGCTAGTGGGAAGGAGCTCACGGAATTTTCGCGAATCTCTAGCACTTATCCCACTTCTTCACAAAGTTGAAGGCATCCTCATAGAGTAAGGGCCAATAATATCCCTGACAGATAATCTTATTGACGAGAGATTATGCGGCAGTGTGATTACCTCAGTTTCCCTCATGTATCTTTTTCATGATGTAGTCTGCTTCATCATCGGTTACACATCGAATGATGTGAGTGCTAAACTCTTGCTTGTACAGCTGGTTCCTAATTAGTGTGTAACGAGTAGCTCTAGTTCGCATGATTTTTGCCTCAACTTTATCGTTAGGCAGGGTCCCATCTCAGAGATACTGAATAATTGGAATCATCTAAGAAGCAGATTTCATCGTAGCTACGGCTTGCTTATGCGAGCTAATGCTGGGAATCTCGATGCGCCAAATCAAGATGCTGTCTAGAACGTCAGAGTCCAATGAGGAGTCTATCTTTGCCAAAGCATTTGCGACAGAGTTATTATTCTCTCAGGATTTGACTGATCATATAGTGCTTGAAACACTCGAGTGCGGCTTTAACTTTCCTTAAATAACTGATCATGTTCTCTTATTTGACGTGATATTCTCCTAGGATTTGATTAATAACCAGCCGGGAGTCACTATAGATGTCAATTATTTAAATCGGGAAATTTCTTTCTACGTCAAGTCTGAAAGTAGCGCTTTATATTCAGCCTCGTTATTCATAGCTCTGAATCCGAACTCCTGAGGATCCCGTGAATCTGAGTCCCTTCGGGAATAAGGGTGAGAAGACCACTCCCCGACTCTTTCTCGCTTCGAGGACCCATCAACATAAAGGCTCCAAGTCGATAAGTTTCGAATAGTTTCCTGGATGTCTTCACTGGCTGGTTATTCGGGTTCCCAATTTGGCTGATAAGAGAACTCCGAAATAAAATTAGCAACAACCTGCCCTTTGATTGTTGTCTTTGGTCTGTAATGCATATCGAATTGGCTTAGTTCCATAGCTCATTTAAGCAACTTCACCCAAAAGCTTGGGCTTCCAGAAAGGAACATGCTTGAGTAGGTAAGGTTGGGTCGGAACATTGGATGATATGGAAGCATGGAAATAAGGTCGCTGATCTTCTTGGAAAGCGATCCGGTAGGGCATAGGCCAATCGTTTCTTTATTTACGGATACCGGGGGCCTTTTTGGCATCCGATTAGTAACTTACTCATGTAATACACAGCCATTGAACCCCTCCTACCTTCCTTCGGATGAAAGGGCCGGAACAACCGACCGCATACCGATGACTTGGACATGTAGATGAATAAAATTTCCCTGGGAAGAGACTTGGATAGGAGAGGTGGCTTTCCGAGATGTTCTTTTTAATTTGCTTTGGAAAGCCGGCCACATTCTCGAAGGTCCATTCAAACCTCTTGTTAGGCCCTCTTAGTGTATTAAAAGACGACCAAGCAATAATCACTTGCTCTTTTGATATGAAGCAATCGAGACTCCGCTATTCTCCTTATTTAAGCTATGAACTTCCTTTCTATTTATAGGACAATCCATATCCAAGAGAGCTCGGATCTTTTCGGGGTTGATCTCGATCCCCCGATGGTTAACCATATACCATAGGAATTTCCCTGAGAATACCCCGAATGAACACTTTAGAGGATTAAGCTTCATTCTCGTACTTTTCCGTTAGTACGTTGAACATCTCGGGCGAGATGTGCTATGTGGATCTAGCGACATGCGACTAACCCAAAGATGTCGTTGACATAGACTTTCATGGATTTTTCTTTTTTGATTGCTTTCGAGAAAACATCACGGTTAACGAAGCAGGTAAAGGTTGCCCCAGTGTTCTTCGGACCGAAGGGCATGACCTTATAACAGTATAGTCCCTGATTTGTGATGAACGAGGTATGCTCCTCGTTAGACTTATACATCAGGATTTGGTTATACCCTGAGTAGGCATCCATGAAGCTTAACTGCTCGTGCCCAGAGGTGGCGTCAACGAGCTGATCGATCCTGGGCAAGGGGAAACTGTTCTTCGGACATGATTTGTTGAGATAAGAGAAATCAACATAAGTTCGCCACTTGCCGTTGGGTTTTCTCACTAACACCGGATTGGCAACCCAACTTGGATAATGGGCTTCCCGAATGAACCCGTTTGAGAGGAGCTTATCTACCTTGTCTTTAAGAGCAGCATAGTGCTTCGGGCCCATGGCATTCTTCTTTACGGTGGCTGGCTTTGATTATGTTGTCGATGTTGAGTGCATGACATGTTATGTTCGGGCTGATCCCTGATGCGTGTTTCCTACAACATGCAAAATGTAGCAAATCGCACAAGTAATAAAATGATGAGTAGAGTATCATTCCCACGAGGATTGTTAGCTAAGCACTAAGTTTCCTAATGTTATCAAGTTGAAGCAAACGACTTCTTTGGATTGATGGGAGCTAATTCTAATTAAACTTAACAATAAATTTTAAACTTAAATTTATCTAAGAGTGCAATATTAAAACACGGATAATCAATTCAAGTAAAACAGGTAGGGTTTTGACTTCATTTGGATTTTATGGGTTAAACCTAAAAATTACACTACAATCACATTCATACGCAATGGTTGTAAATCGAACTCACTAAGATGTTAAACATACCCTCTCGGGCTATGTTTTCCTATTCATCCTTATTAACCTTCCGCACCCAATCATTTGAAGGTTAACAATTCCAAACTCATTAAGCAAAAGAATCCTACAATGATTTCATTAATTCTTGAATCTATCTCTAGCATCCAATATTATAATGGTGATTACCCAAGAAGCCTAACATGACTCATTTCTCAATCTCATCATGTTCATCACATAAAGCATTAAAACTCAGAGTAAACACACAACCAAAGCGTACTCATATGAAAATAAAACAATCAAACACTTAACCCATTAAAAATCCAAACTCCAATCAAAACCCTAACCCAAAAATGGTTAGTTCATAGCTAAATTAGTAATACAAAAACGAAAAAACACAAATAATCAAGTTCAACATAATGAAACTGAGATAAAAGATAAGAAATCTCCCCAAAAGATGAATCCCTTAGTTAGAATCGAATCTTCACCCTTGTTACAATCAAAAAATATCTCAAAAACTCATCCAAAGAATATGTAAAAGCTGTTTAACGTAAAAACGAAGACTGCTGGACAAAAGGCTCAGTTTTTCTTTTATACCTTGCCCAAATTACCCAGCCAAAAAAAACACGCACAAAGTAAAACTGTGCGTTTAACAAAACTGCAAATAATGACCGTCGCCGCGGCGAAGAAGAGTTCTTCGCTGCGGCGAAGAAAGAAACAGATCTAGAGCATGTCTGGTGTACTTCGCCACGGCGAAGGACAAATCTTCGCTGGGGCGAATCTGCTTGAAAAGTTCTGAATTTACAGAACTGCCACTCTGCTTGCTTCTTCGATTCTCGATGCTCTCCCTTTGGAACAAGCCTCATCGTGCTTTATCTTGCTTCAGAACTCTCCTAACTTCTAAGATCCGCTAATTTCTAAGTCAAAAACTTCAAATTTTGTCCTTATTTGCTCAAAAATGTCCATTTTAACCTGAAACACAAAATGTAAAGAATTAAACAACAATTCAGGTCAAAATGCACCAAAAAAGTACCTGAAATCCGAATAAAAAGTCTAAAGAAAACTGTATAATCCACAGATTATCAAATACCCCCAAACTAAAGATATGCTCATCCCCGAGCATACGGTACAAAACCAACGGAAACAAAAACACAGACAATTACGAAGACACAAAACACACAACAAAACTGGAAAATGAACAAAACTAACAAGACTCAAATTCAACAAACAAATTGCCTAGAAATTGCACAAGCCTCAAAAGTTGTTGAAAAATTATAATAAGGAAATATTCAACACTCCAAGAAGTTATAAGCATTATCGATTGTCTTCCTCAATCGGTCCACCAAGTAGGTGATCCCCACTTCAATCCACATTTCAACTTCCCGGATTATTTTATGCAAAAATGTAAAGTTTATCAAATGGTGATAGACTCCTATAAGCCTAAATATCGAACTACTCTCCACTAATGAGGACTAAACAAAGATGAGAATCAAAAGGTCTTTAAAAGGTTGTAACGTTAGGCTCGGTTAGTGGGTCCAATAAAGAGGATAGGAATAACAAAGTAAGAAAACTCGGTTTTCCTAATGCAAACGCTAACATCAAATCGAACTCCACTTCTTCTTAACCACCAATTGAAATGTCCGCTAATTCACCACCCTCAAAACTTTCATTTTTCTTATTCCCGAAACCATAAATGCGGAGGAGTTTCATTTAAGGTGTACGTGGCGTTGTTACACCAGAGGTTGCCAAGTACCGCTAGGCAGGTTTTAAGGCGGGTTCTGGTTTCCAGACGGTATACCCTTAAACGAAAATAATTTATTTTATTTTATTTTTTTTTAAAACATATAACAACAATTCAATTGAATTGAGGTGACTACCTCTTTTATTTTTATTTCTCTTCTCCCAACCCCTAAACTATTCTTTTAGCTTATTCGTACAACTCTTTCGTTTGCATTAGGACCGAATTCTCCTAAGGGTACGATAAAGTGTTTAGGGCATAAGGCTTGGACAATTCTGTTATTTTCCAAGAAAAAAATAAAACAATAAAATTTAAACAGCTCAAATGGGTGACTATGGAAAAATTATTTCATGGGTCGGCTAGAAAGGCTCAAACGTTTTGAACAAATGCCTAAATCATCTTCTCAACCATGTCTAATCCTAGAATTTCGCCTCAAGCACTTCTCTACTAGGTTCTAGAGTCCACCAACATTATCAAACTTCACCTAATCACATAAAATGAATCTAAGCATGCCGAAAAAAATGAAAATGGTGGTTGAACCACTCAACAAACCTCAATCAAAATCCCGTCAATAAACATAAACTTGAAGCAATGCTTAACATTTCTCAACAATAAAATTTCAACAACCCAATTCTCATCACTGATTTGTACAATTCATCATCGGCAAACAAATAACTAAAAAAAAAAAAAAAAACTAAAATTTTTTAACTAGATTTTTTTTTTTTCAGTTTAAGGTGTACATGGCGTTGTTAAACCAGAAGTCGCCAAGTACTGGTAGACAGTTTTTAAGGCAGTTACGGGTTTCCAGCCAATATACCCTTGAACTAGGTTTTTAAATTCTATTTCCTACCCCCCCAACTAAACATAACATTGTCCCCAATGTTCCATTATGCAAAAATCAGGAGTAGAAAATAATAAAAACAACAAAGGTACGAGAATGCTCCCTGGTTAATCCGTGAAGTGTCGCTCCACAATGAACACCCGGTCTCGGACTTTTCATCACCCATAATCTGTCAAAACAATTGAAACTGTGGTGTCCCTTATGTTAGCACAAATTCAAAACTAACTTGAAAATATTACATCCTAATCTCGTCCCTTCAACACTCTACAAATTAAAAGCAATAACTAAACAACTAAACAACTAAACAAAATCCAAAACCAAAATAAAACTGAGTTAATGTTTCAAATGGACACAAAATTAAATGAAAACAAATAAACAAAAACAAAATCAAAACAGGTGCTCTGGTTCAATCTTGTTCTTCCTCTTCTTCCTTTTCTTCCTCATCTTCCTCTTCTTCCTCGGAGTCCATCCTCTCATCCGAGTTCCAGTCTGCCCATTGATATGCAGAAGTGTCAACATTGAGCTCCTTGAAGCTATTCGTCAGCAGCTCATGCATCATCTCAGTCTGCTCTACCATCCAATCCTGACGTCTCTTCATGTATTTCATTAAGCCCATCATTTCCTGCATCATCTCTTTTTGTGAACCTGTGGAGCTGGATGATGTGGCAAGGCTTGTTCTCTGCCTTTTTGCCCCTGCTCTTGGTTGCACAGATTCCGAATGGTCAAGGTGTTTCTTGTAATATTCTAAGTCTAGAATTGGAGCAGCATGAATGCGATGCTCGTCATCCTGAACCTTGACTCCAGCTTTAAGGCATAGGGCTGTGATGAGATGCGGGAAACCATAACTTGCTCACCCCGGTTTTGCTGTTAGCTTGATGCCGTTCAAAATCATGTCTCCCACATCAATACTCTTCCATGTGGCAATCAAGTAGAGCAGAACTGCCTTCTCATGAGTCACGGTGCTGTAGTGCGATTCCGGCATTAGTTTCGCCTAGACAAAGTATTGCCACAGCCGAGCCATCGGTGTCAACTGCGTACCCTTAAGAGTCTTTTTCTGTTTCTTTGACACTTCCCACTCTGCACCCGGTTTTGCAATAACTGGAAGGATTAAGATGTCATCAATCCGTGATCTCTTGAACTGCACATACTCATCATGGCGGATTTCAGGCAAGTGATAGAAATCATTGATCTCATTTCCCGTAAATGGCACTTCCTCCCCTCTTACAAAAACAGTATCTTCCTTACACTCCGGGAGATTGGCATAGAACTCCCTTACTAGCGGCTCAACGACCAAGCGCTCGAGCTCGCAAAAACATGTCCCAACATCTCCCTCTACTCCAGTCAAAGGCCTGAGTAGCGGTTAAACCGCGCTCCGGGATAATCCCCTTGTCCTTTCTTTGGATTGCCGCCTTATACCTTTTGCGGGCTTCATCATTCACAAACCGGTTGTCAACACTCTTCCCTTTACTCTGACTCTTGCCCTTGTATGGTTGCTTAATTTTCGGAGCCATTGTTCACAACTTAACTTCAATCCAAAAAAAATTCACCCAATAAATCAGACCTAGTTGTTCAACACAATTAAGTCAATCCTGCAAAAACAACCAACACTTCCAAAAATTCGCAATTCACCCCCCAAACTTCAAATTTTCAATTCAACACAAACACTCCAAAAATTCAAAACCCACACTCCTAACAATCACTATATGCACAAACAAATCTTCCTCAAGCAATATCAATCTCACAATCACCCAAAAATCCTCAAGTCAGTCGCAATAAAAATTTCAGATCTATGATTAGAAACTTGAAATTTTTCGATAAAAAGCTTTGGGTTATTGAGAGCTTACCAAAATGAATGAGTATTCACCACCAATTGAACCGGAAATAACCTAAATTGAAAAGCCCCAAATTTTTGATCCGAAAATTTTCGTGAAATTTTCGCGAAAATTGTTGTTGAAATGGGTTGTTTTGGTGTTTAGGAATGTTATGGAGTAAGAAAATTAGTTGGAAAAACACTAGGGAAGCAAAAGATGGAAGTTTGAAAAATTCTCTCTCAAGTGAACATGCAAGGCGGCGTGAAGAATGAAATAGAAAAAGTGAGTATTTATAGAAAAGCTTCGTCACCGCGGCGAAGAAGAAACTTCGCCGCGGCGATGTTCTTCGTTCATGAACCTTAAAAAATTTCCCAGGTTTCGCCGCGGCGAAGAAAAATCCTTCGCCGGGGCGAAAAATTCCTGAGGATACAAGGCTTACTTCGCCCCGGTGAAATGCCTTAGCCAAATTTCCACAAATTTTATTTCACCTTATTCACCGCGGCGAAGACAATTCCTTCGCCGCGGCGAAAACGTCCAGGAGCTAACCCAATTTTCAGGTCTCTTCGCCGCGGCGAAGACAATTCCTTCACCCCGGCGAAGGCTGGAGCATTTTAATTCCTTTCTTTGGCTAAAGACTTCACTTGAAACACCCAAAAACAAAAACATAAAAATTTATAAAAACTCATAATGAAATTAAACAAAATCGAACAACCAAAATGAAAAGCAAAAAGTTAAAAACACTTGGGTTGCCTCCCAAGAAGCGCTTGTTTATAGTCGAAAGCTCGACTCTCTCAATCCTTCAAGTTGGGATGTCCAGCCGGATTGGGATGGATTTGCAACTTATCATCCCATCAATGTATGGCTTCAATCTCTGTCCATTAACTGTGAACGTGCCTTTATCTTCATGTGTCACTTCCCACTGCTCCGGATGCGTAAATCCTCTTAATAGTGAATGGTCGGACCATCTAGACTTAAGTTTTCCGGGGAAAAGCCTAAGTCTAGAATTGAACAACAACACCTTCTGTCCAACTTCAAAAACCTTCTTGCGGATGTGCTTGTCATGACACCTTTTTGTCTTCTCTTTATAAATCCGGGCATTTTCATATGCTTCGAGACGAAACTCATCGAGTTCGTTCAAAGGCAACATCCTCTCTTCTCCAGCGACTTTCAAGTCCATGTTCATTGCTTGACGGCCCAGTATGCTTTATGTTCAAGTTCTACCGGCAAGTGGCACGCCTTCCCAAAAACCATCCTAAATGGCGACATACAAATCGGAGTCTTAAAGGCAGTTCGATAAGCCCATAATGCATCATCCAGCTTCCGTGACCAATCTTTCCTAGATGCATTAACTGACTTTTCCAAAATCCCCTTGAGTTCTCTATTCGACAGTTCCACTTGCCCGTTCGTTTGTGGATGGTATGGTGTTGCAACTCTATGTGTCACTCCATATTTACTCAACAGTGCATCCATTTGCCTATTACAAAAATGAGATCCTCCATCACTAATGATTGCGCGTGGTACCCCAAACCTTGAGAAAATATTCTTTCTCACAAACTTAATCACTACCCTAGCATCATTAGTCGGCAATGCTACTGCCTCAACCCACTTTGACACGTAATACACCGCCACTAAGATAAATGTGTTCCCAAAAGAACTTGGGAAAGGACCCATGAAATCAATCCCCCACACATCAAAAAGCTCAACTACCAAGATATTGTTCAACGACATCTCATCTGTTTTTGAAATATTACCCATCCGTTGACATTGGTCACACTCTTGAATCATCCGAAAGGAATCCTTAAAGAGGGTTGGCCAATAAAACCCTGATTGTAAAACCTTGGCTGCTGTTCTAGCTCCCCCAAAATGGCCACCTACTTCCTTCTCATGACAATGCCATAGAATGCTTTCCATCTCCTCCTCCGGGACACATCTCCGTATTATTTGATCAGCACAATGTCGGTAAAGAAAATATTCTTCCCAAAAATAGTACTTCAAATCTGAGAAGAATTTTCTCTTTTGTTGATATGTCATACCACTCGGGAGTACCCTTGATGCCAAATAGTTTGCAAAATCCGCATACCATGGTGCTTCCTCCACTCTCATCAACTTCTCATCCGAAAATGTTTCTGTAATTGGCAATTCCTCCTCATTTCCCTTGATTGGTCTTTCGATCCTCGACAAGTGATCCGCCACCACATTTTTCGACCCCTTTTTGTCCCGAATTTCCAACTCGAACTCCTGAAGTAGTAAAATCCATCTTATCAGCCGAGGTTTTGCTTCTTGCTTTGCCAATAGGTGCCTGATTGCTGAATGGTCCGTGTATATGATCACCTTTGCACCTAACAAATAAGAACGGAACTTGTCAAAAGCAAAAACTACAGCCAACATTTATTTTTCAGTGGTGGTATAATTCAATTGTGCATCAACGAGTGTTTTGCTAGCATACTGAATTACATGTAACACTTTGTTTTTCCTTTGTCCTAGAACTACCCCTAAAGCAAAATCACTAGCATCACACATCAATTCGAAAGGTAGTCCCCAATCGGGAACTACAATAACAGGTGCAAATACTAATAATTTTTTCTGAGTTAGAAAAGCATACATGCAATCATCATTAAAGTCAAAAACAACATCTTTATTTAACAAATTGCAAAGGGGTTTAGAAATGTTAGAAAAATCCTTGATGAAGCGTCTGTAAAACCCTGCATGCCCCAAGAAACTTCGGGCTGCCTTGACATTTGATGGTGGTGGTAGCTTCTCAATCACTTATGTCTTTGCTCGATCAACTTCTATTCCATCCTTGGAGATCCTATGCCCGAGCACTATTCTTTCCTTGACCATGAAGTGACATTTCTCCCAGTTCAGAACCAAGTTTGTCTCCTTACATCGCTGCAAAACAAAAGAGAGATTAGTTAGACAGCTATCAAATGATGAACCAAAAACTGAGAAGTCATCCATGAAGACTTCTATAAACCGTTCCACCATGTCTCCAAAGATTGACATCATGCATCTTTGGAATGTTGCTGGTGCATTGCATAACCCAAATGGCATCCTTCGGTAAGCAAAGGTGCCGTAGGGGCAAGTGAAGGTCGTTTTCTCTTGATCCTCAGGAGCGATGGCAATCTGATTATATCTTGAATACCCATCCAGGAAACAATAATAGGCATGTCCTGCCAACCTCTCCAACATCTGATCAATGAAAGGTAATGGAAAATGATCCTTCCTTGTCGCCTCATTCAATTTACGGTAATCAATGCATACTCTCTAGCTTGTCACCGTCCTCGTTGGTATCAACTCGTTACTCTCATTCCTTACCACCGTAATACCTCCCTTCTTCGAAACCACTTGTACCGGGCTCACCCATGGGCTATCGGAAATCGGGTAAATAATCCCTGCATCTAAGAGTTTCACCACCTCCTTTCTCACCACTTCCTTCATCGAGGATTCAATCTCCATTGTGGTTGCACCCTAGGCTTAAAATCATCCTCCATGAGTATCTTATGCATGCAAAATGATGGCAAGATGCCTCTAATGTCCGAGATGGTCCATCCAATTGTTAGTCTATGTTCCCTCAACGCCCTAATCAATCACTCTTCCTCTAATGTACTCAAATCTGAACTAATAATCACCGGGAAGGTTTCTAAGTCCCCAAGATAAGCATATTTGAGGTTGGAAGGGAAAGGTTTCAATTCAAGCTTTGGAGGTTCTTCATTTTTCTCCTTCTCCTTTTCTTTGTCAAAATCAAACTCCTCAAATTCTACATCTTGACCCTCATCAATCGGTTGAAGTGCTTCTAACATCCTAGCACAATCATTCCTCTCCGACTCTTCTACCTCTACTGTTTTTGAATTGGCTATACACGCTTCTAGAGGTAACTATGGGGTGTTTTCTTCAATAGCGTCCACAACCAGTTTATCCACCACATCGACACCAAAACATGAATCCGATTCAGACGGAAACTTCATTGCCTCAAAAACATTGAAAGTTACTGTCTCATCTTGAACCCTCAACAGTAACTTCCCTTCCTGCACATCGATCAGTGCTCTCCCCGTGGCCAAGAATGGTCGGCCTAAAATGAGAGGAATTTCCTTATCCTCTTCCATGTCCAACACCACAAAATCTGCTAGAAAAATTATCTTCCCCACCTTTACCAATACATCCTCTACTATCCCCTTTGGGTGTTTTATTGACCTATCCGCTAATTGCAACGACATGGTCGTTGGCTTTACTTCACCAATTCCCAATCTCCCTGGGCAGAAAAGGGCATCAAATTAATGCTAGCTCCTAGATCACACAAAACACGATCAAATGTAATATCTCCTATAATACAAGGAATAGTAAAACTCCCTGGATCTTTGAGCTTCGGGGGTAACTTCTTCTGGAGGATGGCACTACACTCCTCCGTGAGCATCACTGTTTCCTCATCTTCTAACTTCCTTTTGTTCGATAAGATTTCCTTCAGGAACTTCGCATAACTTGGCATCTGCAAAAGGAATGTTAATGTGCAATTTTTTAAAAATTTCAATAAACTTTGAAAATTGCTTATCCTGATTCTTTTTCTTCAATCTCTCAAGAAAAGGCACGGGTGGGGTATGATGTGCCAACTCTGGTGGTATCTCTGGAAATGGCAATTTATCCTTCTTCTTTTGCCTTTCTTCCTTTTCGTTTTTCTCACCCTCAAAAACACTTGGTTTCTCTTCAGCTTCAATTTCCTCATCAACTTCCTTTTTAGATTCTTCCTTTTCAGTTTCTTTCCTTTCAGTTTGTTCAACCTCATCCAAAACTATCCCACTCCTTAACATAATGGAATTTGCTTGCTCACGTGGGTTATGCATCTTGCTTGGTAAGGAACCCCACTGCGATCTGATTGGATTTAGCTTGCAGCGGCCAATTGGCCCATGCAGCCTCCAGTTTCCCGGATGGCGCCCCTACCCCTTGATTTACGAAAGGTTCGTCCATCGCCTTATTCATGAATCTCGTGGTTTCCTACATAAATTTCCCAAACATATCCTCCAACTTCGACACTCTTTGATCTCCTAGTTGATTAGTTACCCCTGGTTGGTTATTTGGAACTGTCCTCTGGTTCCATTGAGTATTTTGCTGGTTCTGATTTCCCCAAGCCAGATTTGGATGATTTCTCCACCTCGGGTTGTATGTGTTGGAGAACGGGTTGTTTGGTTGTCTTTGATTTCCTGCCAAGTAATTTACTTGCTCCGTTGATGAAGATGACGAAGCAAATGTGTTCCCAACTTGACACTCGCTGCTCACATGGTTCTCTGCACAAAAATCACACGTTAGTTGAGGTGCTTGTATAGAGTTTACCTGCATAGTTCCCAAGCTTGTTTTTGAAGTCATGAGTTGGGAACCTTGAGATAAGGACGTAAAGGCATCAACTTAACATGAAGACCCGATTTCCTTGATATTGCTCTCTCATTCGTCTTTGATAATTGTTGCTTGCCAAAACCTCAAGCAACTCATAAGCCTCCTCTGGTGTCTTATTCTGCAAGGCCCCTCCTGAAGCTGCATCCACCATGGTTTGCACATTACCCATCAACCCATTGTAGAACGTTTGGACTTAAAGCCAAACTGGCAACCCATGGTGTGGACACTTTCTCATTAACTCCTTGTATCTCTTCCAAGCCTCATACAATGACTCGGAATCCTCTTGTAGAAATGATGTGATATCATTTCTCAATTTTGCTGATTTAGCTGGAGGAAAGAACTTGGTAAGGAATTTCTATGCTAGCTCATTCCAAGTTGTTATTATTCCCGGTGGTAATGCCATTAACCACCCCTTGGCTTTATCTCCCAATGAGAATGGGAATAATCGCAGCCTAATAGCATCATCCGACACTCCATTTGACTTGAAGGTATCACAAATTTCTAAGAAATTTGCAATATGCTGATTCGGGTCTTCCTTCAAATCACCATTAAATCTAACCGACTGTTGGATCATTTGAATGATTGCCGGCTTGATTTCGAAGTTGTTTGCTTGCATTGTAGGTTTAGTAATACTCGACCCACTACCATTCACTGTGGGAACTGAAAATTCCCTTAGTGTCCTGTTTTCTGGTTCAGCCATTTCAACAACTATTTCTTCTGCTGCTACAACTAAACCCTCTCTTTCTCTTCTCTCTCTGTTACGTCGTCTAATGGTTCTCTCAAGCTCAAGATCAACAGGAACCACTGGTTGACGTCTCGCTCTTCGCATAAACTGCACGAACAAAAGTGAAGGAAAGTGAGATCACAAACCAATTGAAAATTAAAAACAAAAATAAAAACTCCAATCTAGCTAACTATAGAAAGACTCAATGTTAACTTAAAACAATCCCTGGCAACGGCGCCAAAAACTTGATGCGTGTTTCCTACAACATGCAAAATGTAGCAAGTATATTAATCGCAAAAGTAATAAAATGATGAGTAGAGTATCGTTCCCACGAGGATTGTTAGCTAAGCACTAAGTTTCCTAATGTTATCAAGTTGAAGCAAACGACTTCTTTGGATTGATGGGAGCTAATTCTAATTAAACTTAACAATAAATTTTAAACTTAAATTTATCTAAGAGTGCAATATTAAAACACGGATAATCAATTCAAGTAAAACAGGTAGGGTTTTGACTTCATTTGGATTTTATGGGTTAAACCTAAAAATTACACTACAATCACATTCATACGCAATAGTTGTAAATCGAACTCACTAAGATGTTAAACATACCCTCTCGGGCTATGTTTTCCTATTCATCCTTATTAACCTTCCGCACCCAATCATTTGAAGGTTAACAATTCCAAACTCATTAAGCAAAAGAATCCTACAATGATTTCATTAATTCTTGAATCTATCTCTAGCATCCAATATTATAATGGTGATTACCCAAGAAGCCTAACATGACTCATTTCTCAATCTCATCATGTTCATCACATAAAGCATTAAAACTCAGAGTAAACACACAACCAAAGCGTACTCATATGAAAATAAAACAATCAAACACTTAACCCATTAAAAATCCAAACTCCAATCAAAACCCTAACCCAAAAATGGTTAGTTCATAGCTAAATTAGTAATACAAAAACGAAAAAACACAAATAATCAAGTTCAACATAATGAAACTGAGATAAAAGATAAGAAATCTCCCCAAAAGATGAATCCCTTAGTTAGAATCGAATCTTCACCCTTGTTACAATCAAAAATATCTCAAAAACTCATCCAAAGAATATGTAAAAGCTGTTTAACCTAAAAACGAAGACTGCTGGACAAAAGGCTCAGTTTTTCTTTTATACCTTGCCCAAATTACCCAGCTAAAAAAAAACACGCACAAAGTAAAACTGTGCGTTTAACAAAACTGAAAATAATGACCGTCGCCGCGGCGAAGAAGAGTTCTTCGCCGCGGCGAAGAAAGAAACAAATCTAGAGCGTGTCTGGCGTACTTCGCCACGGCAAAGGACAAATCTTCGCTAGGGCGAAGCTGCTTGAAAAGTTCTGAATTTACAGAACTGCCACTCTGCTTGCTTCTTCGATTCTCGATGCTCTCCCTTTGGAACAAGCCTCATCGTGCTTTATCTTGCTTCAGAACTCTCCTAACTTTTGAGATCCGCTAACTTCTAAGTCAAAAACTTCAAATTTTGTCCTTATTTGCTCAAAAATATCCATTTTAACTTGAAACACAAAATGTAAAGAATTAAACAACAATTCAGGTCAAAATGCACCAAAAAGTACCTGAAATCCGAATAAAAAGTCTAAAGAAAACTGTATAATCCACGGATTATCAATCTCGACCATATGAGCATGAGTCCATGGAAAAAAGTGGATATTCAGTTCGAGGAAGCTCATTAAATCTGTAGCGAGCCGAAGACTAAGATTACTCCTGATCCTTAACACTCATGTCGGCTTATTCTGGTTGACAGATACCTTCGACAGAGACTTAACTGGTCCACTGTGGGAATACTCCTCTTGGACACGAGGATCTATGCAATCTTCCACTGGACCTGGCTGCGGCTTGATTTTATTGATCGCCATTGCGTGCTCGGGAATGCCCACCAACTTCCCTTTCCTTTTTCACGCCATATGCACTGCCCTTACATAGCACTCGCGAGATTCACTCTAAGACCCTTTCATTTCTTCGCACCCTGTCGGTGTGGGAAACTTCACTTCAGATGATAGATGGAGGTGACGGCCTTGAAGCTTCGTAGTAGAGGTCATCCTAGAATGCCATTAAAGGCGGACAGACAGGCTACTACCAAGAACTCTGTTGGTCTCACCCAAAGTGACGGGAAGTACAATTGTTACCTTAGGAATCAGATGATCTCCAATAAAATCGTAGAAAGGGATAGAGGCAGGTTTCATATCTGCCTCATCCAATTGCATTTTTTCGAAACCCCACTAAAATAGGATGTTCACAACGCTACCATTGTCTACCAGCATTCTGTGGACTTTGCACCGAACTGTTTTAGGCGCGATGACGAGTGCATCCTCATGGGGATGATGCAATCACACCACGTCTTTCTCTGAGAAGGTAATCTCTTCTTCTCTACGAACCTTAGCGAGCTGCGGCACCGTGCTTATCACACTCACGGGGTCATAACGAGCTTCCCAATCATACCTTTCCTAGGCACCTCGACAATTCCCTGTGAGGTGTGGTCCTCTAAAGATGATCCCCACACAGTAGAGACCCTTATGGCCATGGTGCTTCTTCCCCTATTCCTTTTGATCATTTTCTCGAACAGGAGTCAGACCATCAACATACTCCTTAAAGTGCCCTTACTTGATGAGGTCTTCAATTGCTTGCTTGAGAGCTTGACACTCATCGGTGTGGTGCCTATTATCCCGATGATAGCGATAATATTTCTTGCTGTTTCTCACTGAAGAGGGATTGCTCATGGTTGCCGGCTTTCCGAGTACGTTGGCTTCTTCCGACTTATCCAGAATAGTTGATACTAACGCGTTCAAAGGAGTATATTGATTCTTGTCGCGATCGTGACAAGGAATTTGGGCATAGGATTTCTTGGGCTCAAACCGCTGCTTATTTCCCTTCCTCTGATCGTCATTAGCCTATCTACGATCAGCTCTCCTACTACCCTCCCCACGGTTAGGAGCACTGGTCGAAGGATCGGGGTCGTGGCGATTGAGAGTGGCCACATAATTCTCTATTCGGAGGGACTTCTCCGTGAGATCATAGAAGGAGGTGAGGGAAATGTTGTCCTTGAATTACAACTTTTTCCATAGGTTTGTTTGCGGGGTGAACTTCCACAATAATGAGAGTCTGAACATACTATTTAGGTGTATTAGCCACCTTGTGTAGCTTCCTGTGGAACTTATCAATGTAAGACTGGAATGATTCATTCTTCTTCTACCGTGTGTTGCTCAGATAGCTCAACGTCATTGAAAACTTCCTATTTGCCTAGAAGTGTCTCAAGAATAATGAGCTCATCTGCTGCTATGAGTTAATAGTGTTAGAGTAGGTGCCTTAGAGCCAATCAATTATTGTAAAATTGACTCTTTGTAATAATGTTCATTGATCAATAGAAGGAATTTTATTCTATATCGCGTAAATCATTATTGTATGTGTTGATATATGTCTTTAGAATGGTAGAACCGTAACGAGGGTATCAAGTGTTTCAAATCTTGATAATGAGAACCTTATGAGCATATATGGTGGCCATTCTAGAAACGTTCGTAGCCCCCGTATTATTATGAAGTAAAGGCACAGATAATACGGTAAGGCTATCATAGTGTTGAAACGACCCTGTCGAAAGGCAGGGACTGATCTCACTTGTTAAGGTTGTTTGATGACAACCTGATGCAACACATGGGTGCTTGCTGTAGGCAAGTTCACTGGACTGACCCATCAGAGGATTCCATATGGATGGTAACCCTAGTGTCTATGGAACAAATCCTCTAACGAATGGTGGTGTATATGATCCTTAGACTTGAGATCATCGAAGCGCCTTGTGCACCGATTGGTGTAGTTTGACACTAGCTCAATGCAGTTCTATTTAGAGCTGTCAATACGGTAGTGATTGGCTGCATCAAGGAGTGTATCAAGACTATGGTGGATCGACAGAGGATTCATTACTCCCAGGTACAGGGGAAGTTATCTCACGGCGCAATTCAGTAAATGGAAATGATACTAAAACTGTGGCCACAATGGGATTGAGTTGTTGCTCTATCCAGATATTATTTAGGTCATTGGTCCAGTAACTGAATACATACATATCGAGAGTAACTGAGGTTGACACTATTTCTATGCCTCGGTCTCATTGAGATAATAGATGATGAAAGGATTGAGTTGTACGGCAACCATATCGTTGATAGGTAGCTGCTTCACTGAATTCGAATCTATCGGGTGGCCATGATGCCTTGCTAGGGGCCAATCTTGGTCTGTGTGTAGTGAGACGATTAATTGGTGTTAATCGCGATACTACATACTATCCGTATGATAAGGAGCCTACGGGTTACACACATAGAAGATAATTTAAGAACCAGTTTATAAGAAGGGCGTTTTCATATTTTTAAGCAAAAAAGTATTTTGGTAATCTTACAATGTAATTAAATTTGCTGAGGTTGTAGCCTTTATTTAATTTGATATAAAAATTAAATAAGTGAGATTACGTTTAAATATGTGTTCGGATATATTTATATATATAATTGAATTGAATTGAGATAATGATAATTAAAATTAAAATATCTAAATGGGGGTTGTTTGGATATAAGAAGTGTTTGGGTTGGTGCCCAAGCCTATTCCATGATGGAATAGGGCAAAGTGCGCACTATATAAGTGCAACACTTTGTGAATTAAATTAGTTTTTCATTCAATCATTGAGATTAAGTATTCCAGCCCCCTTTTCTTTTTCCCACGCCAGTTTGCCTTTTTGGGTTGAATCAAATATCTTTTGATTTCTTCTTGGTTCTTAAGGCTAAAGAGGATCTAGCAAATCTCTCTTTAGTTCCTTGGGGTTATCTTCATGTGGACTGCATTGGTTTGATCCTACCATTGGGTCAGGAGCGAAATCCATTCAGAGACAAGTTGGAGGAGCCTCCAAACGTGCGTATGATTTCTTAACTCTAGACTGAATTTTCTATAGATTCTGATTTATTATATAAACTGTAAATTTCTGCCCTGATCTTGGTTCTAAGGAACGATCCATGTTGTAAATAATTTTTTTGTTTTCTGCTGCCATGACTTAATCATTTCCTAACAAATAGATCTTAGCGGAAGCAATCTAAACTAGCGTTTGGCGTGGGTAGTCAGGGTCACTGCCAAACAACGACACTTGGCCAAGCTGGAAACTTGTTGCAGCTCCATGAGGTCGTTAAACTCATAGAGGTGATCCTACGGATCAGAATTCCCATCGAATGCTCGCATCATAGGCATTCTAAATGTTGATGAGAGAGGAGCCGTTAACACTACTGGGGAGAATGCAGATGACTCATCGAATTGCCCATGCTCATTTTGTTGAGCTCTAAGCTGATTTAGAGCTCGCTGTAACTCCTCAATCTGAGGCAGCGCAGCTATCTGGGGATCACTTTTCGCAACGTGGGTTCGACTCTCACGATTACGATTGAGGAAAGATCTCAGATCGGACTCTTCCTCACCTCGGCCGAAGGCTCCAGCATATCTTGACACACGTTGACTAGAGCCGTGTGAAGGCAATGAAAGGTTCGAGAGTTAGCCCGACCTTCACGGTGGTCAGAACCGACCTGCGTTTGCTGGGGGGTTCCCTACCTTGCACTCTTATGGGGGTGCCCATGCGATGTGGTGTGGGACGATTCATGATGCGACAAATCGCCAAGTCGCAAAGCCATAGGTATTCTACCTGTTTCGCGACCGATATTTGCTGGTCCCTCGGAGGCCCTCGACTCTATCTCACCACCGCTTCCTTTGCCTTTACTGCTTGTAGTGTGCGCAGCATGGGCCTTCACCCGTTTCCATGCTTTAGCATGACCTACAGACATTTTTGGCGGTAGTGGTAGCCTTGTCAAACTCGAGTGGTACCACTTGGTCCAAACGATCTAACCTTCGGTTAACTGTCTAGAGAGTATTGTTGAACCCCTCCAGGTAACCTATTACAGCTAGGTCGTGCTATGAGCTCGATGGAATGTCTGTCGTGACACTATGCTGAATCAGGAGTACTTTAGGAGAAATGTCATCTTGTACCGTGGGGATCTCCTCGTTGCTAAGGCTAGCTTACTCGACTTCGAAACCGCGGGCCATTTGCTATAGAGGATAATCGATTGATTAGAGATTCCTGATCAAGAGCGGATACTAAATTAGGCCCTCTTTCTAACTCCAAACTGTTGATGCTGGATTTTGACACCAACTATTCGCACGTGCAAAGTGCTAAGCAGACTTAGGAATTACACATGAATTGGGAATGGAAATAAATAAATAAAGGAAGACAATTTTTAAAGTGGTTCGGATGCTCAAAGCGAATCCTACATCTATTATCTTTTTATAGAAGAAAGGTTACAATCAGGTCGCAAGTAGCAATCAGAAAAGAAATACGGAAAGGAAGAGAGAGTGTTTATATTATCCGAAGCTGAATTCGGATAAAGAGAGGAGAGCTCTCTATTTATAGTAAGAGGTTCCCGGGCAATGATTATGGGTTTGTCAATGGGCAGGTACAGTACAATTCCTACCTTACTTCCTATTGGCTGGTTGTGCGGTAGGTATCCTTAAATTGCGCAGGGATCGGGCAAGTGGATGACTACCAGCCATTCACAAGCCATACCCTTACTTGCCAAGTTGATGACAACCTTACTCCTTCTGTCCTTGGACGACGTGGCAGCGGCTGGATGGCACAATGCCTTCCTGAACTTTTATTAACCCTTTCTGACGTGAGTCTACGTCAGCCCTGATTTTTTAGGCATAATAGACTTCATTATCTTCAATAACAATTGTCATGGATTTGTTTTCTAACATATTAAATAAGGAAATTATATTAAATACATAGCCCTCCCTTATCAGTTGCAAAGCATTCTCTCCACAAAATAATCCCCCAAGGTGCTACATTATCATGCATTGTTTCCGTGATAAACCATATAAGAGATATGTTATTTTAATGTTTAAATATGTAATTTTAAATGAATTTTAATAAATTAGGTATGGTTTTGTGTTAAATCTTGCATTTTGGTATATAGTAGCTTGGAGTTGTTTTGGTTGTCATGTGTCTTGGATTGTTACTCATGAAATTGAAATTCGGAGATTCGTAACTATAACTTGCTATGTGTTCCTAGTGTGTGTTGTATGATTTTTTGGTTGGAGGTTGAAGATGAAGTTGCATGAACCCTAATGTTTGAGTGTTTATCATGTGTGTGTGGCTGCGCAAGACAATGCGTGATAGGAGCATAAATGAGAGATATTGTGCATTTAGCTCTTTAGAATACTGTAAGACACTCCTTATCATGCAATCGTCGTGCATGACATGATGAGGTATTCTTTATTTTAGGATATGTTTTTTTTTTTTCCTAATAATTCTTTGACTTATACCGTTTGCTAATAAAAATGCGTTAATTTAGGGAATAGACTCGAGTGAAGGTTTTACTATCGCAATTCCCTCTATCATGTGTAGACATTACTGACATGCTCGAGTGAAGTCGACTTCACTTTTACGAGCATCAAAAGATCACTCGAACACTTGAGTTTATTCAAGAGTGTTTGAGTTTATTTGAACTTTTCAAAAAATAACACTTGTAATTTGAAACGTTTAACTTTTTATTTTTTAACAAAAAAGAAGAAGAAGATATTCCTTAATTTAACCTAATCACACAATAACCAAACAAACACCAATAGGCATCTAAAAATAATAAAGAACGCCTAAAACTTAATATGTAAAGTGGAGATAAATTAAGAAAAGTGTAAACAAGGGTATAATGATCAAAAAATTGGATGAGGTCATCCTTGAAATCCTCTTAGGGGGCGTTTGGTTTATGAAATGTTGGATTACTAAAAAGTTAGATTACCTTGATTATTGAGAATCTTCAGGAAAATGTGCTTGGTTAATTGGTGGGTATGTTATATTAATAGTTTGGTTGAGATGAATAAATTGGTGGGTATATTATTTAAATTATTGAATTGTCCTCTAATTAAATATTTTTATTATATTATTTTTTAATATTGATTATTATTTGGATTATTATAACCCTCCTGCATCTAAAAACTTAGCAAAAACAACCTTATAATAAAAATTTGAAAAATCAACAAAGCACCCCCACGAACCTAGCCACTACCAGCCGTCGGCAACCTAAAGGCACACGGAAGGCAGGAAATGACCTCTGTGTGCCATAAGGCCATTTTCGAACCGAAATGGCTGGGTCGAAAATGGCCGAGCGTGTGTCACCGGTGCCGTCGGCGGCTAGATTGATGGTCATGTGACGGTAGATCGCAGATCACCGGGTCTTTGATAGCCATATTAGATTTGGCCATCAACAGTCAGATTTAGCACGATTTGGCCAAAAATGGCCATATCGGTGCAGCGACCATTTTTTGGCCATTTTTTAACCATTCATAGTACAGCGGCGGCAAGGCAAGGGAGGGGGTGGGGTGGACTTGGGTGGACTGTAATTTGTTTTGAATTCAAGGATAATTTTGCCAAAAAGTTGATTAATTGGGTGAAATAGTAAAAGCCATATTCATGTAAGTAAATTTAAAAATAAAGACATTATTGTCCTAAAATTTTATTAATAAGAGATAGAATTGTAAAAAAAAAAAAAAAAAAATAACCCTAGTAATCTTAGAATATCTAAAAAAATAGAGGTAATCAGATTATTTCTAATATTATCAATAGTAACTACTATTGGTATTTGAAGATTATCGGTATCCTATATTACTTGACAATCAAACAATCACATAGTAATCAAGTAATATAAGATGAGTTAACCCTAGTAATTCCACCGAACCTCTAATCAAACGGGCCTTATATTTTTGAGTTGTTAATTTGACACTTGGAGGTCAAATAAGTAATTTGACAATAGTGTTTGAAGTTACAACTAACATGACCATGGGTGATGGGACCCATGTGGACTTGATGGGTAGGATTATCGCAACCAGAATGGAGGTCGGTTTGGTGTCCGACACATGATGCAGCGCCGTATTGGGCGTTCCCGCAACTTCTTGAATTAGTAAAATTTGTAAAAACCGCAAGGAAAATAAAAATAAAAATGAGAGCTTCAAATTCAAAACATGGCGGAGGAGAGAACAACAGAGGCATTAGTGGACACCTCTTCACTCTCCATCAGCGTCTCTTCCATGCTCTTAGTCTCGGAACCAGGTCGCTTCTTGTTCATTTTCTTAAATTTTTATACGGAAGTTAGTTTAATTTTGATTTTGAAAATTTGAAAGTTTGAAAGATGAAACAGATGCGGTGGAGGTGGAAGAGAATTGAAAACGAAATGGAAGTGTACGGACATTGAAATACAGAGACATGTAGTTCGCTCAATCGCGGCGTTTCTTGATTCTGTTACTGCTGATGCGTCGCACCATCCGCTTGTTAAGGTATTCTTGAGCTTCTATTGCTTTGGAAGTGCTTTTGTAGAAAGTGATTTTTAGTGGAAAGCACTTAGATTATGCCTTTCAAGTGAAGGTGTTCATGAGTTTCTGATTTTGGCACTTTAATTATGCCAATCAAGTTAATGTTTGGAAATCAATATTTTTTGTTTTTGAAAGTGCTTTTAAAAAAAAGGCAATCTTGCTTGTCTAAATAGCACTTAATGGCGTCTCAATTCTGAAGTGCTTTTGTAGAAAGTGATTTTTAGTGAAAAGCACTAAAATTATGCCTATCAAGGGCATGTCTGCAGATACTTCGTGTTTGTTCGTCAGTTTCTCATTTTAGTACTTGAATTATGCCAATCAAGTTAATCTTTGGAAATCAATAATTTTTGTTTTTGTAAGTGCTCTTAAAAGAATAAAAGCGATCTTGATTGACTAAAAAACACTTGATGGCTTCTCAACTCTGAAGTGCTTTTGTGGAAAGTGATTTTTAGTGGAAAGCACTTAAATTAAGCATATCAAGTGAATGTGAGATAATACTTCGTGTTTGTCCGTGAGTTTCTCATTTTAGCACTTGAATTATGCCAATCAATAATGCTTAGCAATCTATTATTTTTTGCAAGTGCTTTCAACTCTGAAATGCTTTTGTTATCTTGATGGACAGATGAACACTTAATGACTCAACTCTGAAGTGCTTTTGTTATCAAAAAAGTGTTAATTGCACTATGAATCTATTGAGGGCTTTGTTTGTCCTAATTTTAGTTCTTTTTGCCATTCACAATTTCAGGATTCACTTACTCATATATTTGAGGCTTTTGTATTCTTGAGCTCTATTGCTTTGGGAGTGCTTTTGTAGAAAGTGATTTTTAGTAGAAAAGCATTTGAATTATGCACTATCAAGTGAATCTTTGGAGAACACTTCGAGTGTATTCATGAGTTTCTCATTTTAGCACTTGAATTATGCCAATCAAGTTAATGTTTAGAAACCAATTATTTTCATTCTTGCTATTGTTTTATAATAAAAGCGATCTTGCTTGATCAAAACACTTAATGGCTTCTCAACTCTGAAGTACTTTTTTCCGTGATTCTGAGGGCTTTGTTTGTCCTAATTTTAGTTATTTTTCCCATTCATAATTTCAGGATTCAGTTGCTCATATAGTTGAGGCTTTGGTGTGGATTCTACAGTATAAAAGCGGAGCTGTATTGAGTATGGCAGCAAATGTAGTTGTGAAGCTTTTGACCGTTATTCCCTCTTCTATATTACAACAGTATATATTGGATCTTGGTGATCCTTTGTTGTCCTTGTTGTCTTCCAATCAATTAGAAGTTGCTATTTCTTGTGCTACAGCTATGAACATGTTTCTCTCTAATCTGATTGTAAAGAAGGAAAAACAAGTTTGGGAAATGCTAAAAGAAAGAAATACTGTTGCCTGTATTGTTACTGAGATTCGAAAGTTTTCTTGTGAGATTATGCCAATTGATTATTTCCAAGGGATTGCTTCTCTTTTGAGTACCATAATGTGGCGATGGCCCCAGTCTCGGTATGCTGTTTGGAATGATACTGTATTGATGAAAGTTTTAGACACTCTACTTGTAAAGCCTGACCTCTCGGATAAAGTTGCAGTTGTGAAGTTGTATTCTTCATTAGGTAATTGCTTATCAATAGTGAATTTCTATATCTTTATCTCTTATGTTGAAGTTAATTTGTGGATTAAATTATCAATTATGTCCCTGTACTAGGTTTATGTGGTAATGCTGCCAAGAAGCTTCTAGACAATGGAGAAGCCCTTCTACAAACAATGGTTCTCTGCATGGATAGCTCATGTCCTCTTGCTGTCCGGGCAGAGGGATTCAGACTAGCCCAATGTTTAGCGGTAACAGTTGTGATTTGTTCTTCTCACAAAATTCCTACAAATATATGTCAACTATTAATATTTGTGTATGTTTTATTGTTCAGACAAATGAGCAAAGTTTCTTAAGAATGACAAGCTTGTGTTGTGAGCCTCTTGTTAAAGCTATTGTTTGTGGGATGAATAGATGGAGCTTTGGCTTTGGGAAGATTTTAAGTGACAAGATGTCTTTGCTAGTCGAGGCATGTCATTTGGGTCTGGTTACTCGTTGGGCAGGGAAGCATCACATTTATTTTTGGAACCATGGGATTGAAAAGGTTCTCCTTGATCTTATTCTGGAAGATTTTCATGGTCGACAATTACAACATTTCTCATCACTAGAAGAACAGATAACGATGGCGCAAGAGGGTCTTAATAAAAATTTTCTTCATGTTTTGAGGCCTTACATCTGGAATATTCTTGGATGGCTTGCAACATACTGTGAGGAAGACTTCACTCCTAATGCGAACGGAAATGAACTTCACATCAAAGTCCTTATTATATGTGCATGGTAACATTTTGTTATTGCAACCTTTTGTGTTTTTGTCTTTGTTATTCACTCTAGTCTGTAACTTTGTCAAGGTTAATATCTTTATCTTCAGGATCTGATTGTTTGTTCCCATTTTCTCTGTAGCTTGGAATTTGTCAATTCAGTTAGCATGGGGCATCAAATCTGCGAAATTGATGCCATGCAAACCCCCAGAAGTGAATCAGCATCATGGGCAGTTCTCATGATGGTTTATTCTCCCTGCAAGTACATTTCGTCGAATGCTAGATTTATATTTTCGGAAATTCTATTGCCAAATGGAAAGGACTACCTGAAAAACTTGCTGCATTCCCTAAACTATGTATCATCAGTAGACTGTAGTGGATTGTCATATATACATCAAGCAGTCGTTGACTTGTTAGGTTTGACATGTTACTTAGGCTTGCCAGAATATCAAAGGCATGTTATTGAAGGTAAAGGAATGAAGATAGCATCGGCTTTTGTGAGGTGGTACTGGAGAAATCATATGCATATTAAGAGGCAAAGGTTTAACCCTCATTGGGTTAATAAGTTTTTGAAGAGGACTTGTTGCTGGGTACATGCTGAAGAATGGGAAGGCGATGATGTCCTTTTGCTCTATGGTTTATGGGCACTGGCTGAGTTGGTACACCTTTCGGGTTGTTTAAAAGATAATAGAGACATATATTGTGATGAGGTAAACAGTAAGGAAGTTCCTTTGGTTAGCATACTCCAGGAGATCTGCAATGACGCTTCTAGTGATGGACCAAAATGGTTTGCTGCATATATTCTGAGTCAATTTGGATTTTATGGTTTTCCAAGTAAACTGGGGAAAAGGATGGGGAAAGCACTAAATGAGGACGAACATGCAGATATTCAATTCATACTAGCAGATGGGGAGACTTTGAGTGTACACAGTGTTGTTCTTGTGGTACGATGCCCATCATTGCTGCCTCCTGAAGTATTGCCTTTTGATGAGAAAGCATTGACGAATTCTTCAGTGACTGATGATGCTGAAAAGATCCATGAAAAGTTTCGGAAAGAAGTTCGTTTATCTGCTCATGTTGACAGCCAGGCGTTGCTGAGACTGTTAGAATATGTTTACTTTGGTTTTCTGGAAGCAGGAGATGAACTTGTGAATAAGTTGAAACCTCTGGCTAAAAGTTGTAATTTGCAATCTCTATTGCGACTGTTGTATAGAAAAAGTCCTACGTGGGGAACTCCTGTCCCCAGGTCTGATCTTGCTGCTGCTCTTGGTCCAGTTGGGCAGCGTTGTTCGTATGTTTTGCTCTTTATTTGTTTCCTTAAAGTTATCTTGATGCGCATTAGTTCAATCTGATTATTAATTCCTATTATGATCCCTAATTTTGTTTCTGATTAAGAAGCTTCATTATGAGTAATGTTTCAAATGCTGAAATCTGTGTGCTTCCCTGGTATGCAATGAAAGAACTGTCTTTGATTTGACAGTCTGACCGTGGGTAGATCTCTATGACTGACTTGCAGTAATCTTAAACATGTTTATTATTACAAATTTTGTGGTGATAATAATTAAGTTCAATTTTTTTTTTCTGTTTTTGGAAAAATTGGAACAGTTCATTATGAATAACTTTAGTATCTAATAAATTTGAGGAAATGGATGACTCATTATTTGGATGGAATGAAATTTTGGCTTGATTCCTTCATAGTCTTATGCAGTTTTTCTGAAAGTGTGGCCTTTAATTTACATTGTTTCTGGTTTCAGGGACATCATCCTGGAAGCTAAAGCAACTGAACTATCAAGCTGGACATGCAGTGTTTGCTCTCTACCAGTGCCACACATGCATGTTCATAAAGTTATACTATGGTCAAGCTGTGATTATCTCCGAGCATTATTTGAATCAGGGATGCAGGAGAGGTGCTGAGACAACTGTCTAATATATCTTTAACAGTTTGTTTTTCTGTTGTCGGCTAATTTTCTGAAGCAACTGATGAAGCTATCATTTTGTTAGGGTACCTATTGTTTGGCCTTTACAAGTCTATATATGAATGTTGGGGCCCTGAGTTGGTTATTTTGACTTATAATTTGTTTTCAATTACTGTAAATCAACTCTGAAATATCTTTTATATGATTTTAAATATCTTTCTTTCCATATTCATAGAAACAATAAATGTTTTCTTCTCTTTAGTCTCTTTTCCCTTAGTATTTCTCTTTTTACAATTTATTCCAGTTCATTTGATATTATGCTTTCTTGCAGCCATTCACAAACCATAAAGGTCCCTATTAGTTGGGAAGCTATGATTAAGCTAGTGGAATGGCTCTATACTGATCAGCTACCAAGTCCTCCCAAAGGGTGTTTATGGGACAATATTGATTCTGAGGAAAAACTGTACCAGCTGCTGCCATATATAGAGCTTTGTTGGCTTGCTGATTTCTGGCGATTGGAAGGAATTCAGGATGTATGCTATAGAGTGATTGTATCTTGTCTGGATTCCTCCCGAGAATTGTCGATTAAAATTATCCAGATTGCTTCTAAATTTTCTCTATGGAAGTTGGCTGAAGTTGCAGCGGAGCTCATGGCCCCTTTATATAATAAACTACGAGACTCTGGTGATCTTGAACAGCTGGATGAATTCTTAGTTGATATGGTTCGTACTGCTTCTGTTCGACATTGTCAAGAGATAAGCTTAGAATCTTGAAATGAGGGGTAATCAGGTAAGCAAGCCTTTCTAATGATAGATTAATCTTTGTAGAGTTATGTAGGGTTAGTTCTTTTTAGTTAAATCTTTTCTGGTATTTGTTCATTAGGTGTACACCCTTTCCTTAATTCCCTGGCCTTCAGTTTACTAAAATTACAAATAAAATATTATGCTCGACACTTTCTATTTTAGGGGAAGGAAAGGATGTTGGATCCACACCTCGCTCCTCACTGTCCAACAACTGCTTTTTTCTCCCAATCCATTTCAGTCTCCAAGTTTCTCTCAAGAGTCATGCCCTAAAAGAACCAGCCATTTAGTGATTCAGGTTGGAATTATTGTAGACATTCCGTTAAGATTTGATGACAATAAATTGGCATTAGTTGCTCCTTTTAAACCAGTTGGTATTACAACAATTGGGATACTTTGAGCGTCGCAGTCAGAAACAGTTTATTTGTGTGGTGCCTGAGCAAGACTTCTTTTCAGAATATTTTTCATTCTCAAAGCATATAAAAGCATTAATATGTTGAGCAGTTAAGCTGAAGAGCTTGTTTGACAACCGTAGGAAAAAAAACTACTTATTCTTTTCTTTCTTTATTCATGTGGCAGGATTTATTGCTGAACTAAATTTAAAACTTTGATTGGTGAAAAAACATCAACTCTCAGTATGTGAATAACGTAAGTATTCTCTTTTTATCTTTATTTGTGAGTTTGGATAATTATAAATTTGAGGGTTTTTAGTTCCATTCATAGAAGCTTGTTTGATATTTTACCTTATTTTCAAGTATACCAGGTGAATATATCTTAAAATCCTTCTTTAGCTCTCCTTTTTTTTCTTTCTCCTTGGCCATTTTTTCAGTCTGTCTTTGTGCTATATTTCTATGGTTTTAATCTTGGTGGCCACTTACGGATATTTGGTATCTGCAATTCCTAATTTCAGAATTGTTTTCAAGTGGGTGGGTTTGTAGAGCTACAATCTTCTTCTTCTTCTTCCATTTCTTTTTTTTTTTTTTTTTTTTTTTTGGGAATAAGAACTTATGAGGCTGAATTCTTCTTCCCAGAAAGAAATGGAAAGAAAAGAGAAGTTTTTAAAAATTGTAAATACCTTTCAGGAAAGGTGATTTCAAAATGTATAGCAGGATCAGCGTGGTACCTATAAGTTCCATAACAGATTATTAAAGCGAGAACTTATGAGACTTGGTGGGTTGTTGAAAATTCCAATCTTTTTGTTTCTTGGCACAGACTTTTGTATTGGTGAGACATTTTGTATTATTTGTTAGATAGTTATGGTAATATTCATTGTAGGACAAGTGAGAATCAATAATGGTTTGGTCGTTGCATGTACCTTAAGCTAAAGTTGTTTTCATGCCTCTGCCGGTTCTATACAACATACTGATCTTAATATGTAGTTTATGAAATAGATTCGAGTTGTTAATCTATGATATCTCTACAGAGCTGAAGATTCATTTCAGGAATTTCCAAGTTTTTTTATATTTGCATAACCTTAGCTAATATCATCTATTGGTTGGTCTGTTTTTTTGTCAATGTATGCAGAATTACTGCATCAAAAGGAATGCGATTGATTAACCTAGAGAATGATAGCAAAACACAGTTTTGTACAGCAACATAGTGATCATGGAAGATGGATACTTTAGAAGAACGAACCAAACCTTCCCGGTTTAAAATCTGTACAGTAACCAATATATTTGATTTATGACATTTTTTATGTGCAGTTGATTGTACTCTTATTATTGTTCTTGCATTTCTGAATCTTCATTGTTGAGTGCTTCAGCTTTCTAATTTATCGATTGATGTCTTGTTGGAGGGCTTTTTTGGTTCGTTGAGTTCACAGCATTGCTTGTGTGGAACGTTGGCTCTGGCTATAATGCAGCATTATTTTACAAGTTTTTATGTTTTAATTTACAGGTTTCTTGTCATAAATTTACAATTTTTATGTTGATGCATTGTTATAAACATGTATTGTACCACTACTTGGTAAAAACGTCACATTGTTCCAAGATATGATGCAAGTCACCAATATTTCACATGAACATAATTATAGACTATGGTATTTGAACATAATTAGTTTGATAACCTGTTTTAAAAAATAGTAGTCATGTATTTATTCCAAATTATTATCCTCCATTATGAAGTATTTTATTAGAGATACAAAGGAAAAAAAGTAAACCTATAATTACATTACAAAAGTAATGTTATTCCAGTTGATGGCCAAGTATAGTATAGAGACAAATTTTTCTTTAAAAAAATAAAAATAAAAAGAGAAATAAGCCAAATATGACTATTCACACCCAATAACAGCAGCAAGGGCCTGAAACGTTTCTTGTCCCTTTCCCTTTGATGGTTAGGCCCTCACAACTGGCGGTCGCGGCAATTTTTATATTTAAACTTAGTTTTTATATTTATTTAAATTCATAATTTTAAATATTTATTTAGAATGATCTTATTGCCTGTTGGACCAGGGATCAAAGGCGGAATGAAAAAAGAACAGAATCTAGGCCGTAAGAGCCCCACTATCAACCCTCACCTCGCAATTCAAGTAGAAACAAGAAACCATATGACCGCCAACCAACTAGACCCATAAATAGATAATCTGACTCCAGTCAGTTCAAGATTCCAGAGTACAACCTCAACGTTAAACTAGCTCAAGTTGTGGCAATCATGAAAGGGATGAGACCAACCGTGAAATGGCTAGCCAAGCTTAACCCCGATGCCAAGAGGGACACATCCAAGTGGTGTGAATTTCATAGTGACCATGGTCACAACACCGTTGATTGCATCGCTTTAAGATTAGAGGTGGCGGCACTACTGAAGAGTGGACACCTTTGGGATTTATTGACAAACAAGGGAAAGAACATAGTCAGCTAGAGAAATAATAAAGAACCATCTCCTCCTTTGCGAGAACCGACACCAAAAGGATTCTGCTCCATTATCTCTGGAGGTTCGGAAGTCAGTGGGGTAAGTTACTCCTCTGCCAAGTGGCATGCCCAAGCAAGCCATCACTCAGAAGTCCGCTTTATCCATTCACCCTCCCAAGCATCAACCCAGCAGGTCATCCAGTTTGAGGATGACGATCTAGCCACCTTAGCCGCTCCACACAATGATGCCTTAGTTATCTCCCTTCAAATAGCTAACTTCCTGGTTAAAATAGTGTTTGTAGATGAGGGATCCTTAGCCAACATCCTCTTCCTTGAAGCAGTGAAAGCCATGGGACTGGGTGAGTAGAATATCAACAAATGTCCAACCATCCTGGTCGGATTTAGTTCCGAACAGAAGTACACCATTGGAGAAATTGCCTTGCCTTTCTATGCCAACAGAGTCAACAGACAAACTATATTCCTAGTACTCGACTGCCCCTCCCCCTACAATGTCATCTTGGGTCAACCCTGAATCCATGACATGCGAGCTGTCCCATCCACCTTTCATCAAACTATCAGGTTTTCAACTAAGTTTTTTTTTTTTTTTTTTGGGGGTGGGTGGGTATGTGAGATCAAGGGCAATCCCAAAGCCTCGAGAGATTGTTACAAGAACGCCTTCAAGGGCAAGAGCCATGCTTCATAGCAATTACAGAGCAATCCAACCCTTCCAACCGAGCCAGATCAACCATTCATGGAAGAGTTGGATGAAGTGCAAATACACTTGGACTACCCAGATCGAAAGACCTAGATAGGCTTTCGTCCGAGGCCTGAGATAAGAGAGCGACTCATAGACTTCCTCAAGCAAAACCAGGAGCGCTTCACTGTAACATCCACTTCGAGGTACATCTTTGATTCATGTTCATTTGCCTTTTAAATGTTGTTTGTTGGCCCTAAATTTACTTGATATGTGTTATTGTTGTTGGGTTGCCCTTGGTTAAGTTTGTAAGTTGTTAGAATTGCTTGGATGTCCTGAATTTGGTGAAGTCTTGGCGGATTTTGGGAAATGCAGACTTCGCCGTGGCGAAGAAGAATCATCGCTGCGGTGACGTAGGCTCTGTATTTTTCTGCTGGGGCAAAGAAAAAGCTTCGTCGGGGTGAAGATCTGGCTATTTTTCTTTGCGAAGTTTCTAGAGAATTTTCCATAAGGGTGAAGTGACCATTCTACCCCTAATTAGCAGGAAAAGTGGGGAGTGAAATGTAAGAAAATTTCATAGAGAATATTTTGGAATAGGGGTGAATTTGTAAAGAATTAAAGGATAAGGATGAAATTTTCAAGGAAGTGTAAGGGCAAAATGGGAAAGAAGGCTTAGTTATATGAGATATTAAGGGTTCAAGCACACAAACCCTCTCATTTGCTTTATCCCACATGCCACCTCTACCCCCAATTCTCTCATCTTTCAATGAATTTTCCAAGGTTGATTTGAGGGCTTTTGGTTTGATTTCTATAAGGATTTGATCCTAAACATCAAGAGGTAAGGATTCTTGTTCTATATGAGATTAATTTAAGTTAGTATGAAATTCTTATGAAGTTTATGCTTAGGATTTGAGAGAAGAAGCAAGTCCAACAAAGATAAAGAGCTTCTAGTGGAGGAACTCAAGCAAAGGTAAGTAAATCCAACCTAAGTTAAGATTTAAGCAATTAAATGATTTGATATGCATGTTTATGCTTATGAGCTTGAAATTGATTGTTGGGAATGTTGATGTTGATGAGTAGATGGCTTTTGATAAGTAGAATTGAGCCATGGGAAGTAGAGTTGAGATTGTGGTGACCAAGTGAAGTTTGGTTGCATGTAGAAAGAAATTGAGTAGAATATTTGAAGTGTTTTTCTTGGCCATGTTTAGATTTATTATGGAGGAGTTTTGCTCCATGAATGGATGGTTTAAGAAAGAAGTAGAGATTTACCAAAGATAGAATTAAAGTATGCATGCATGATGTTTGATGAAATGCCTAAGAGAAGCTTGTGTATAAGTAGAGAAACTTATTTTTGTGCAACATAGCATAATTGCATTGCATAATTGCACTTAAGAAAGAAACATAAGCATGAGCCATTCACATGCATATAATGCATATGCATAAGAACTTAAAAAAAATAATATAAGGAATGTATAATAACAAAGAGAAAGAAAGAAAGAAAGAAAAGCACTAAAGAGAAAAGCACTAAAGAATTAAAGAAAGAGAAGTTCTAAAGAAGAGAAAAGAATAGGTTGTTGCGATTGGGAACCCGTGGGTGCTAAGAAGAATTTCCCACATACACGTCGCCTTAAGTGAGCGGCATAAGAAGAAGAAGAATTTGTACGACCCGTAAGAGTGTATGTGGATGAGGGTTGTACCAAGAAGAATTCCTACATGCACGCCACCTTAATTCAGTGGTCCAAGAAGAAAGAAAGAATTTGTACAGTCTGTAACAGTGCATGTAGATGAGGACTATGTAGATGAGGACTGTACTCACTCACACGACCAGGGTTCCAAATTCATGCATCAACCGAGTTTGATCGGCAAAGAATAAGAAAAAATAAGAATAAGGATAAGAAAAGAAAGAAAAAGAAAGAATAAGAAAGAATGAGAAAGCTTGAGCATACAAGAAAAGAAAAGAAAAGAAAAGAAGAGCTTGAGCAAGAAAGAAAAGAAACAAAATAAGAAATAGAAAAGAAGAAAGAAAATTCATTTCTATGCATTATTGCATGTGCATTGCATTCATGCATATTACCATGATTTTCATCATGGTTAGTAAGAATAGAAAGAAAGAATAGAAAGAATTAGAAAGAAAGAAAAGAACAGTGAGTACTAGAAACAGAGAAAGCAAAGAGAAAGAACTAAGAAAGAATGAAGAAGAAAAGAATTAAGTAAGGAAAGAATCAAGAGAAAGGTGCGTGGATAGAAGAGAAGAGGATTTACTTACTGAGCATTTTTGTGCTCACCCTGTTATTTTTCCATGTTTTGCAGGAAATAGGTGAGAAGCGGTCGGATGGACGTCAAAAAGCGGAGAGAAACGGCATCACTGTCCACCGTTGCTAAAGTTTTTGTACATGTTATTTTGGTATAAGTAAAGAATTATATTTTATAAGTAAAGAAGAGTTTGGGCCCAACTACTTTTCATATGCTAAGTATGTATGTTTTCATCGTATATTTTCTAAAGTACACTAGTAGAAAGAAGTCATTACATTCACCTGGTCCCACGCTGACATGACCGGGATTAGCCTAAATGCCATCGTCCACCACCTTCATGTAGATCTTGATCACCCTCCAGTGAAGCAGAAGCGAAGAAAATTTTCTCTAGAATGCAACCGAGTCATCAATAAGAAAGTTGACAAGCTGTTGAGTAATGGATTGATCCGAGAAGTGCATTATCCTGATTGGCTCGCCAACATGGTGGTCGTAAAGAAAACGAACAAAAAATGGAGGGTTTGCATAGATTTCACAAATCTGAGCAGGGCATGCCCCAAAGACTCATTCCCACTCCCCCACATCGACATTGATAAGTGCTTGAAAATACACTTATACTTAGTAGTTTATAAGTATCATTTGTGGGAAATTAGGATTAATTCGTATGAATTAACTTAATTGTTTCATAAATGCACTTTTCGGGATCACGGGTATTTTTGTTTTGTTTTCAGGAAATAAGGCTCAAAAATAATATTCGGATGAGAGATAATGTTGGTGAGAGAATTTGTGACGACTGGAAACAAACGGATCAAGAATCGGAGTTGAATTGAAGAAGTTATGGAAATTGAAGTAAAGAGAAGATTCTAGATTACGTTCCAGCTTGAGCATTCCTTGGTATTTTGATAATATCTTGAGCTGTAGAACTTGGATTAAGACGATTCCTAGACTGTTGGAAATCTGATTCAAAGGGCTACATTTCATATGTTTACCACTTTTCCAAATTTCATCGATATCGAGTTCAAAAATCACCATCTCTGAAGAACAGTGGAATGATGCGGGAAGAAGACCAGTAGCTACTGTGCCGCGACACACTTTTTCCAGTAGTTACTGTACAGAAGCACAGTGTCGTAGCACAGTCACGATAGCTGGGAACTTTTCCTCTGTTTTTGACTAGGAAAATAAGGTTTTAAGAGTCCTAAACTAACTAGAATTAAGGACAACAAAACCCTAACCCTTGTGGGATATAAATAGAAGTCTTTTAGCATTATTTGAGGGGAATTATTTTAGAGAAATAAAAAGAGAGAACAAAGATTATTCAAGAACTGAAGAAAGAGGGAGATTAAAGAAGGCTTGGAGAAGAAGAATTGGAGGAGATCATCATCAACTTCATTAATCCAACCAAGTTTCACTAAGTTTTTCTTCTTCTTTGTTATTATTATTTGTTATGAATAATACAATGATGTTCTCATATTTATTCATGAAGAACTAATTCTTTTGTGATTGAGGGTGATTTCAAAACCCTAGACATGTCTTGTGATTAATAAAATCTGCATCTTTTTATCTTTTGATCCTTCTTGGTTATGTGATTATTTCTTTGAAAATAGGGTCTAACTAGATTTTTCTAATTGTTTAAGTGGTCAATTAAATCATTAGGATTAATCTATTAAAGCCAATTTAGGTTGTTTAGTACGGAATCACTTTATTAACCTAAATAACTAGTGGTAAAGTGCATGCCTGCATACATGGGGGGTAATCACTCAAGATAACTAAACCGACCATATGAGTTTAGCCTTGATTCAGTAGGTCTCTTGCAACTTAATGCTTTTATTACTTTGAATCTAGAGATCATATCCTAGGTTATTTAATAAATAAGGAATTGGGTTATGACCGTGTCTAGTCCAACGACTCAGTAAGGAGAGATGGGACTTATCAACGTTTGGTATTTTCTGAGCTGATGTGATCAACAAGGTAGAAAGTTAAAGAGTGCTTTTATTATATGCAATCCGTGTCTAGTGGTGGCGAATAAACCTTCAATCTCATTTATCTCATTGATTTCTCTATCGCCATATTGCTTGATTTACATTGTTTGCTTTGAGTTCTTTTTAGTTTTTGTTGAGATTTTATAATTCGTGACAAACCCCGTTAGAAGTAAATAATTAATTAAGTTCACAAATCCTCTGCGGGAAAGACCCTTGCTCTTTGCTACTACACGACTTTGCACTAGAATTTAGTGAGGTAAAATTAGGAGTTGCATTTGCACGCATCAATTTTTGGCGCCGTGTCGCCGGGGATTTTCATTAACTTAATTATTTGTTTACTTTTTGTTTATTTTTCAATTTTTATTTGTTCTTTGTTTTTGAGTTGTAGGTGTTTTTGGTGAATGAGCTCGCGATACAATTTGAGATCGAATCCTCATTCTGATCTGATTCCACCTATTGCTCATTCGAAACAACCTTTGCATAGATCAACTCTCGATCAAGCAATCCATACCGATCTTCCACTCACAAGTGTTTCTTCTGATTTTTCTGATCAAGAGGAGATGGCTAATCTAACTCTCAAAGAGATGGCTACACCAACCGTTGACCAACAACCTTTATGCATTCGATACAATGATACAACAGGGGGAGCTTTTGAGCTTAAATCTGGGATGATTCATCTTCTACCAATTTTCAGAGGTTTAGTGGGAGAGGATCCAAACAAGCACCTTAAGGAGTTCCATGTGGTGTGCTCGAGTATGAAACCAAACGGAACAACGGAGGAACAAGTGAAGTTAAGGGCGTTCCCATTTTCTTTAGCAGATAGCGCTAAGGAATGGCTTTATTACTTACCAGCCGGGACCATAACTACTTGGAATGAGATGAAGAGGTTGTTCCTGGAGAAGTATTTTCCAGCATCTCGAGCCACGCTCATTAGGAAAGAAATTTGTGGGATTCGGCAATACAATGGGGAAAACTTATATGAATATTGGGAAAGGTTTAAGAAATTGTGTGCTAGCTGTCCGCATCATCAAATAAGTGAGCAATTACTTCTCCAATATTTTTATGAGGGATTGATGCCAATGGAGAGGAGCATGATAGATGCAGCAAGTGAAGGAGCATTAGTTGATAAAACTCCTACAGAAGCAAGGAACTTAATTGCAACCATGGCGGCAAACTTTCAACAATTTGGTACTCGATCCGATCCACCACCAAGGAAGGTAAATAAAGTGGGGATATCCAATAATCTTGAGCAACAATTGAATAATTTGACTGCACTTGTGCAACAAATTGCAATTGGACATGTGAAGACATGTGGAATTTGCTCCAATGTGGGACATCCTATCGATATTGTCCTACCCTTCAAAAGACAAATGCAGAACAAGCAAATGCCATGGGAGGATACCAAGGACAACAAAGGCAAAGGTATGATCCATTTTCCAATACCTAAAATCCAAGATGGAGGGATCACCCTAATCTTAGCTATGGAGGAAATCAACAAGCTTCTGTCACTAATAATCCACCTGGTTTCCCTTACCCACGAGCTCCACAACCGTACCAAGCAAGACCCCAAAATGTTTCCCAACCTCAAGGTAAGCCTTTGGAGGACTTGGCAAACTCATTAGCAACTAGCTCTCTTCAATTTCAGCAAGAGAATCTCAAGTTCCAACAAGAAACAAAAATGTCAATCAAGAATTTGGAAAGCCAAGTTAGTCAATTGGCTACTACTTTTGCAAGATTAGAGGCGCATGGGTTTGGAAAGCTTCCTTCCCAACCTTTGGTTAACCCTAAGGAGAATGCTAGTGCCATTACTTTGAGAAGTGGTAGACAACTTGAGAAGACTCACAAGAAGCCAAATGATGAGAAAGAAGTTGGAGATGAGTTGATTCAAGGTGGAACAAAGTAGCCCAAAAGTGCAGAAAATTTGCCAACTGATTCTTCCAATGCAAAACATCCACCTAAGGTACAATCTAAAGTTCCTATTAATACTTACGAACCTCCTTTGCCTTTTCCTAGCAGGTTTGCCACATCAAAGAAGGAGGAACATGAACAAGAAATTTTGGATACTTTTAGAAAAGTACATGTCAACATTCCTTTGTTGGATGCAATAAAGCAAGTGCCACGTTATGCGAAATTTCTTAAAGAATTGTGCACCAACAAGAGAAAACTTAAGGGAAATGAGGTGGTGAGCATGGGAGAAAATGTCTCAGCGGTTTTGCAAAGGAAGCTTCCAACAAAGTGCAAAGATCTGGGTAGTTTCACCATACCATGCATCATAGGCAACACAAGGTTTGAGAAAGCAATGTTAGACTTAGGTGCTTCTATTAATGTCATGCCTTACTCAATTTATCTTGATTTAAATCTTGGTACTCTTAAGGAGACCGGCGTAGTTATTCAACTCGCTGATCGATCTAATGCCTATCCAAAGGGAGTTGTGGAAGATGTTTTGGTGCAGGTAAACGAGCTTGTTTTTCTAGTGGATTTCTACGTGCTTGACATGAAAGATGAAACAACTGTGGAAACCACGCCATTTCTTTTGAGGAGACCATTCATGAAAACAGCACGTACGAAAATAGATGTGCATAATGGGACTTTGACAATGGAGTTTGATGGGGAAGTCATTCAATTTAACATCTTTGACGCAATGAGGTATCCTAATGATAACAATGATTGCTTTTCCATTGATGTACTTGACTCTTCAACGCAGCAAATGTTCAAGCTTAAGGGTAAAGATCCATTGGAAGTGGCAATATGGAATGGGTTGTCAACCGAGGAACCTCAAAGTTTTAATGAAGACGTAGAGTTAGGAGAAGAGCTAAATGAAACTATAGCAATGTTGGATGAGCTTCTAAAGAAAAATCCAAGGTATGAAATCTCTTATATTTCTCTTCCCATATCTAATGAGAAACTTTTACCTTCCATTGTGTAGGCCCCTACCTTGGAGCTTAAGCCTTTACCAAGTCATCTCAAGTATTTATATTTGGGAGAAGGAGACACATTGCCCGTGATTGTAGCGGCCAACCTTTCAAAGGTGCAAGAAGAGAAACTTGTTCGTGTGTTGAGAGAGTACAAAACGGCAATTGGTTGGACGATTGCTGACATTAAAGGAATAAGTCCTTCCATGTGCATGCACCGCATATTATTAGAGGAAAGATTGAAGCCTACAAGAGAAGCGCAAAGATGGTTGAATCCACCAATGTTGGAAGTGGTGAAGAAGGAAATAATCAAGTTGTTAGATGTTGGTGTGATCTACCCAATTTCGGATAGTAAATGGGTTAGTCCAGTCCAAGTAGTTCCTAAGAAATCCAAAATAACCGTGGTAAAGAATGAAGATAATGACTTAGTTCCCACTCGCATTCAAACGGGATGGCGAGTGTGCATAGACTACCGCAAGCTCAATGCCACAACGCGCAACGATCATTTTCCTCTTCCATTTATCGGTCAAATGCTTGAACGTTTAGCGGGCCATTCTCACTATTGTTTTCTTGATGGATTTTCAGGTTATAATCAAATTGTGATTGCACCGGAAGATCAAGAGAAGATGACGTTTACATGCCGCTTTGGCACTTTTGCTTATCGACGCATGCCATTTGGCCTTTGTAATGCACTCGCCACCTTTCAAAGGTGCATGATAAGTATTTTCTCTGATTACATAGAGAACATTATAGAGGTATTTATGGATGATTTTAGTGTCTATGGGAACCCATTTGATAATTGTTTAGGTAATTTGACATTAGTTCTTAAAAGATGCATAGAAAGTAATCTCATTTTAAATTGGGAAAAATGCCATTTTATGGTAAATCAAGCGATAGTTTTAGGGCATATTATCTCATCTAGGGGGATTGAAGTTGATAAAGCTAAAATAGATCTTGTACATTCCTTACCACCTCCCACTTGTGTGAGAGAGGTACGTTCTTTTCTTGGACATTGATGCGTGTTTCCTATAACATGCAAATTGGTGTGCTATCGTAGGCAACCAAGATTAAAAACCTTCCTAACCTAACTACTGAACTGTAAATAGGGTAAGCAAGGGTCGATCCCACGAAGAGTGTCTAGCCAAATTTTTGATGATGTGAACAAGGCTTGGGGGTTTTGCGATGAGACCACTACTCGCTTTGGCGTTTCCACCTGCTCTTGTGGCTTTCACCTATCCTTGCACTGAGACTACCCTACCGCCTTTTGATGATTAAGCTCCGTAAGCCAGCTCTTCTCTTCATAGGTGGGTAGAATTTGTAGAATTTTCAGCTAGAAAGCAAGAGTCATCCTCCAAGACAAGAAAAGACCTTCTTTATCTCTTATTTCATTTCTTTTAGAAAGCTGAAAAATTGAGTTACAAAAGCCCTCACTGCACACCTTCTATATATCTGTCTCCATTATTGGCTGCATGCTCTAATTATCTCGCTCTTGAACAAGTGATAACGCCACCATTCTTACTCTTTTTTATCGGCTGCATGGTTGTGTTTATGAGTGAGTGCGTTTTATGCTCCATCTCGACTCACCACATACCTTTCTTTTCTTTTTCCTATTTGCTTAAACCCAAATTTAGGACTAGCTTAAGAGAAACAATTTTTTTTTTCTTTTAAGGGTTGTTGTACATTCCTCAATCATGCTTCATCGCCAAGTCCACACAACTTCTTAAGACATATTGTTTCAAACTTCAAAGATTCAAATCTGATTAACTCTATTTTATGAAATATTGCTAACATCCTAGGTCAAGGAATATGCTCAACAACAAAGTCAAGTTGCTATTTCATGCATCACTAGACGTTCAAAGACATGACTTAAAGCACAAACTTTCCTAAAAACAAAAAACTTTTTTTTTTTTCCCTAGTTTTGTTTTGTTTTTTTTCAATTTTAAAACACAACCTAAATCCCCTCCCCCACACTTAAAACTGACATTGTCCACAATGTAAGATGAAATGCAAAGAAAAGGCAAAAATAACCAAAATTTAAAATGCAAGAAAAAGAAAACAAACTCCCCTTGGGTTGCCTCCCAAGTAGCGCCTTTGTTTATTGTCGTTGGCTCGACTCAAGGCTTTTCTTCTTGTGATGCACTAAGTAACATTCTTCCGTCTCCAAGGAACACGTTCTTGAGGTAACTAGGGAGAGGCTTCAAATCTGGAATGGGGTCCTGCAAAACAAAGGGTAAAGGCCTCTCGTTAGAAATTGGTAATGCAATATAAGGAACGTTACTTGACTGCTGTAACTTCGGAAAATCATGCAATGCTGCAATAGTTTCCTGCAAATCAGTACTCAACGCTAAATCCTCATTCTCTTCCTCAATATGCTTACTAATGACAACTCCCAACCCATCTTTTCCATCAAGCTCAAAAACTTCCTGTGCTAAAGAATCAACCACATCAATAGAATAAACATGATCATCATCATCAGGATATTTCATGGCATCATAAATATTAAACTTGACAAGTTCACCATCAAATTCCATGGTAAGTATGCCACTATGAACATCTATCTTAATCTTAGATGTTTTTAAGAAAGGTCTTCCTAACAAAATAGGAGTAGATTGATCTCCATTTTCCATATCAAGCACATAGAAATCAGTAGGGAAAACTAAGTTATTAACTTGTACCAAAACATCCTCAACTACACCCCTACGATCAACATTAGATCCATCAGCTAATTGAATTACAACACCAGTTTTATTCAAAGGCCCAAGTTTCAAAGAAGCATATATAGAGTATGGCATGACATTTATAGAAGCTCCTAAGTCTATCATGGCCTTCTCAAACCTAGTGTTACCTATCGTACAAGGGATAGTAAACATACCTGGATCTTTGCACTTCACTAGAAGTTTTCTCTGAATCACTACAGAAACATTTTCTCCTACTCTCACCTTTTCACACCCCTTAAGTTTCTGTTTCCTCTTAAGTGTGCACAATTCTTTCAAGAATTTAGCATAACGAGGTACTTGTTTAATAGCATCTAAGAGTGGAATATTTACCTCGCATCTACGAAAAGTCTCATATAAATCTCTGTTCTGCTCGTCTTTTCTAGATTCTACCAAAGCTTGAGGAAAAGGGGGTATTGGTTTATAGTCGGACAGAGGAGAAAACTTACGCTTAGGAACACCATCGTCGTTGGGAACGTTGCTGTCTACAACTACATCTTTCTCCTTTTCTTCCTTCGATGATGTAGGGGTTGCCTTTGTTGGAATCTCAACCTCTTTACCACTTCTCAAGACGATCGAACTTGCATTTTCTCTTGGATTGACCACCGTTTGAGAGGGTAATTTCCCCGAACTTTGCGCCTCCAGCATACTGATTGCGGTTGCCATCTGCCTTATCTAATTCTCCAAACTTTGAACACTGGCCCTCGTCTCCTATTGAAATTGCAAAGTATTAGTAGCAAGAGACTTAACAATATCTTCTAAAGACATACCATAATTAGCAGTTTGGTCCGGTTGTTGTCTAGAGGGGTATGGCTACTTATACTGTTGGTAATTTGGGCGGTTTTGAGGGTAGGGCTGATTCACTTGTGGATTCCCATAGCCAAGATTAGGGTGATCCCTCTATCTAGGGTTATATGTGCTCGAATAAGGATCATACTTCCTTTGCGGTTGTCCAGGAAAACCACCTGCTGCATTCACTTGCTCAACAGGCTCCTCTTGAAGAGTTGGGCACATATCAGTTGGATGCCCTACTACTGAACAAATCCCACAAGCCTTCACTGTTTGCATGTTACCTACAGCCATTTGATGAACAAGAGAAGTTAGACTCGAGATTTGTTGTTCTAGGGAAGAAATATTACCTCATTATCATGCCTAGATGGAAGGTCAAGCCTACTGCCAAACTGTTGAGAATTGGCCGCCATATTTGCAATCAAGTTTCTCGCGGCCTTAGGAGTCTTATCCGCCAAAGCTCCTCCACTTGCAACATCAATCATGCTCCTATCAGTGTATGTAAGGCCCTCATAGAAATACTGGATAAGTAGCTACTCACTAATCTGATGATGGGGGCAGCTTACACACAATTTCTTAAAGCGTTCCCAGTATTCATGTAGGGACTCTCCGTTATGCTGCCTTACACCACAAATTTCTTTCCGGATGTTGGCTGCCCTCGAAGCTGGGAAATATTTCTCCAGAAACAATCTCTTCATCTCGTTCCATGTGGTTATAGTTCCGCAGGGTAGATAATAAAGCCAGTCCTTAGCTGAATCCTTCAAAGAAAACGGGAAAGCTCTTAATTTAATTTGCTCCTCACCTCCCCGTAGGTTTCATACTCGTGCAAACCACATGAAGCTCCTTTAGATGCTTGTGAGGATCTTCACTTGCAAGACCATGAAAAGTGGGCAAGAGATGTATTAGTCCAGATTTTAATTCAAAAGTAATGGCAGCATCTAAAACAGGAAACGTTATGCATAAAGGTGCTTGATTCAAATCAGGGGTAGCAAGCTCTTTCAAAGTTCGATTTCCAACCATGACGTCCTCCTCTTCCTCTTCTAAATCAGAGTTGCTAGCAAATTGGGAATCAAGAGCCAAATTGCTTTCTTTAGAATTTCTCCGAGCTTCCTTCCTTAACCTACACAAAGTGCTCTCAATTTCTGGATCGAATGTTAAATCACCAAGATGAGAGGACCTGGTCATACAACAAAAAACCTCATAAAAGAATTAGAATAAATGACAAAAAATGAAAACTAACTAGAAAATAAAAAAAAAATAAAATAAAATGGCCAGAAACACGAAAACACCAAAAACCATATCAAAACATTCGAATTTGGCCTCAAGAGGGTGGGGCTAGAAAATTTTCTAGTCTTGCTCAGAATTTCGTTTTCTTCGAAACGGATACTTGCAGCACTCCTAACTCAACCAAAATTTTCCTTATAAATGTACTACTGTTCACAGTTTCTTTTTTTTTTTTTTTTTTGCAAAATAAAAAAATAACAAAAACGCAATAAAAAATCACAAAAACAAAAAAAATCAACTAGAATCACTCCCCGGCAATGGCACCAAAATCTGGTGTGCTATCGTAGGCAACCAAGATTAAAAACCTTCCTAACCTAACTACTGAACTGTAAATAGGGTAAGCAAGGGTCGATCCCACGAAGAGTGTCTAGCCGAATTTTCGATGATGTGTACAAGGCTTGGGGGTTTTGAGTAAAACAGAAAACAATCTTAGCAAAAACAAAAACAAAAACAATTCAATTCGAAATCAATTAATATAACGAAACTTGGTCTCAGTCAACATCCACCATCGGAATCTTACAACTGATCATTGATGCAAAATTAAATCAATTCATACCTGAATATTCACCGTTGGAACTATTTTCCTATCTCTCCTTAATTGTAATTAATTAAGAAACAAGCGATCTTAATTAATCTTACCACTAAACAACCCTAGACAAGCGCTCAAGATTTAATCTAGTGGCAACCTTAAGAATTAGAGAAATCGATGAAGCTAAACAACACAAACTCAAGCGGTTGTATTTAATTTAGTTGAGTGTTCTTCTTAAGATTACTAATTCCTGACGCAGTAAATTATTAACCCTAATTGCTTCACAAGTTAGAGGGATCAAACAATTACGGATTTGATATCTAACTTAGCAGTAGATTGCAACAATTAATAAACTAGTAGGCCTCCTAGTAATTAAACGAAACAATCATAAAATTAGGCACAAAAAACATCCAATACTCAAACACGAAAATTGAACACTAAGAAAAATAGATTAGATCTCATAGTTTATTGATTCCAAGGCCTCTGTTTCCTTCGACCAAGTTATAAAAGTTTTAGCCGCTCATGGCCATAAACAAAACTCAAAAGAAAGAAAAATTCCCGAGAAGAGAAGAGAGAGGTGTGGTGTCCTTTTCCAAAACCTAATCTGATCTCTCTTTTAAAAATATCTAAATTCTAATTCTAATTCTACTAAATCTCCTCCAAAATATTCTAATATCCTAAAGTAATATTTATCCTAATCTGATTAATTGGAAATAAAATAATAAAGTCCTAAAATAAAATAGGAAAGTGGTGTTTTCCAGCTGTAATTTGCGTGCAATAGGTCTTCAAAACTTCTTGTAATAATCTGCCTATTTGAATTGCATGACAAGGCGGAATGTTCCAGAACGTTAGTAGTGCAGGTGCGTCAACTTCAAGCTCGATTACAACCTTGATGCAGCAAGTATCTCTCAAAACTCAAAACATGAAAGTTGTATATCTCTTTCTTAGAGTTCCACAGAATTTTGAATCATCTCAATCTGAGTTCGGACGAGAGAGTTATGCACAGATTACGAAACATTGTCGAAACTGTCCGAATTCACTTAATTAGTTCCGTTTTGCAATTAACGCCTCCATTTCCATCCTAAATCAAAATAGAATAATAATGAGAACATTTAGGCAGTAAATAAGTATAAAAGACTAGACATTAAGGGGGGGTAAATATGATATTTTGCATTCTCATCACAAATGTAGCAAATATACTAGTCGCATAAGTAATAGAGTGATGAGTGAGTATCGTTCCCATGAGGATTGTTGCTAAGCACTAAGTTTTCTACCGTTTTCAAGTTGAAGCAATCGAATTCTTTTGGATTAAAGGGAGCAATTTAAACTATAACTAAAACAAAATTTTACTAAAATAATAGTAAACTCTGAAAGCAAGATTTAAAATATGGATAAGATCAATTCAAATACACGGGTAGGGTTTTGACTTCATTCGGCTCTATGGGTTCTTTCTAAAGGATTAAACTAAATTCATATTCACATACATTGATTGTAAATCGAACTCTCTAAAGTGTCAAACATACCTTCTCAGGCTATGTTTTCCTACTCTTCCCTATTAACCTTCTACACCCAACAAATTGAAGGTTAATAAATCTAATTAAGCACAAGAATCCTAGATTGATTTCATTGGTTCTTGAATCTATCTCTAGCATCCAATACTACAATGGTGATTACCCAAGAAGCCTAACATTATTCATTTCTCAATCTCATCATGTTCATCACATATAAACAGTAAATTCAAAGTTATCACACAATCAATCAAGTTCATATGAAAATAAAATCATTCAATCAAATAACCCATGAAATTCCGAACTACAATCAAAACCCTAACCCAAATTAAGTTAGTTCATGTCTAAATCAATAATACAATTAAAAGAAACGAAAAATTCCAAGTTCAACATCATGGAAACAAGAGAAAAGGAAAAGAATCTCCCCAATTGACGAATCCACTGGTTTCACCTCGAATCTTCACACTTTGTTTAATCCAAAATCACTCAAAAATGAATCTCAGAAAATGTACATAGCTCAAAACCTTACTTGAAGATGAACCCTGGCAAAAAGACTAAGTTTTTCTTTTATACCTCGCCCAAAATCCTAAGAAAACACTAAAAAGTAAAATTGTGCGTTTTACCAAAATTGGAAAATGCAGACTTCATCGCGGCGAAGAAGGAATCTTACCGCTGCGACAAAGGAGCTGAATCTGGTGTGTGACTGGCTCATTTCGCCGCGGCAAAGCTTCCAGAAGAATTCTGAAATTACAGGATTGCCCTCCGCTTGCTTCTGAGTCCAGAAACTCCAAATCTGTCTTTATTCGCTCAAAATGTCAATTTTAACCTGAAACACGAAATGTAAGGAATTAAGTAACAATTCAGGCATAATAAACTAAGAAGTATCTAAAATCTGGCCTAAAAGCTTAAATAAACTAGTATAATCCTCGGATTATCAGACATGCAGGATTTTATAGGAGATTTATCAAGGATTTCTCCAAGATCGCAAGGCCTTTATGCTGTTTGTTACAAAAAGAGGTAGCGTTTAGATTCAATGAAGAGTGTATAAAGGCGTTTGAGAAACTAAAGGAACTCCTAACCACATCCCCATTATTCAGCCACCTGATTGGAGTCTTCCATTCGAGTTGATGTGCGACGCAAGCGATTATGCCATTGGAGCCGTGTTAGGACAACGAGTTGGAAAGTTACCACATGCCATTTATTATGCTTCAAGAACATTGAATGACGCTCAACTTAACTACTCCACAACTGAGAAAGAACTTTTGGCAGTTATTTTTGCATTAGAAAAGTTTCGTTCCTATCTAATTGGCACTAAAGTTACTATTTTTTCTGACCATGCAACTCCTCGGTATTTGCTTACAAAGAAGGAGGCTAAACCAAGGCTTATAAGGTGGATTCTATTGCTACAAGAGTTCAACCTAACAATCAAAGACAAAAAAGGGAGTGAGAATGTTGTAGCAGACCATTTAAGTAGGTTGATAAACCAAGAAGATGCTTTTTCATTGAAAGATGATTTTCCGGATGAACAATTACTTGCAATGACATCCTCGGGACCATGGTATGTAGATATAGTGTAACGCCCCGCTTGAGGTACGTTGTTATTGTTTCCTCTTTCGCCCTTAATCGAGTTGGTTTTTGTTATTTTTGTTTGTTTGAGTGTTATGTTGAATGTTGCCCTCGAAATTGGTTGAAAAATAAGAATTTCGTCAGCGTGCACGGGCGAAGAAGAATCTTCCGCCGCGAAGAGAGGTTAAGCCACTGGGGAAGCTGCTTGGGCATAGCCACGCGACGACGAAGTTTCGCGCGCGCGACCCGAATAAAATGTTGATTGAGTTTTAGATATTTTCTTCCCCAAGGGCTATTTGACCTTTATACCCCTTAACTAGCAGGAAAAGTGGGGAGTTAATTGTAAGGATTTTCCATGGAGAATATGTTGATATGGGGGTGAGATTGTAATGAATCAAAGGATATGGATGGAATTTCCAAAGAAGAGTAAGGGCAAAATGGGAATGAGTGTGTTTATATTTCATTAAAAGGAATTAAGAGTTAGCAAACCCTCATTCTTCTTCTCCAAAAACGCAACCCTTCATTCTTCTCCTCTCAACTTTTCTTTTCTTTTGTTCAAGGAATTTCAAGGGTTTTTGAAGTGATTTGGGGTATAGAAAACAACCTAAGGCTTCCTAAGGTAAGGATTTCTCCTTAAGTTGTGTGATTTATGGATTTTAGTTCATTTTGGTTTTTGAGGGTTTTCATTCTTTTGGTTATGAGTAGAGAGAATAGCCAAGAAAACCAAGTGGAAAGAGGATTTGGTGAAGTCTCTCCATAACAAGTAAGTAAAACCCAACCCAAGTTGAGATTTATGAAATTTCTTGATTAGGGTTTTGATAGACTTGATGCATGTATGTGATATACATGTAATATAGCATGTATGAAGGATTAAATAGAGATTTCTATGCTTTGTGATTGTTTATACCTTGCAATTTGAGAAATGGGTTGTTGGTTTGGCAAGGTAGTTGAGATGGAATTTAAGGGGTATTATGGAACCCTTTTTGGAAGTGTTTTGTTTGACAGGTTATTATGGCTTTGTGAAGGGGTTTTTCCCCATTTTGGATGGTTAGGAAAAGTTTTAGATTCATGGCTATGATAGAGTTTTATAAAGGCACATGAGTTGTTTGATGAAATGCCTAATAGAGGTTTGAGTGTGAGTAATGAACCTTAATTCTTGCAACATTGCATGTTGGCATTTCACAAGTGCATTAGTAGAGATGAATCATCCATGTGCATTGTTACATGCATTGGCAAGGGACCTAAGAAAGAGTAGGAAACTTTGTGTTTAGAAATACCCTATGAGTAGAGAGCTTAGTGGGTAAAATTACTCTAAGGGTAGAGAGCATTGAAAAATGCTACAATAGAATGAGTTAGAAGAGTAGTATAGTTGGGATGATGCTTTGTGATCATCACCCGACCGTTATGGGAATCGGATTGATGCTTTGTGATCATCATCCGAATAGCCCTTAGAGAGATGGGTCGACGCTTTGTGATCGTCACCCGATGAGTAGTAGAAATGGGTAGATGCTTTATGACCACTACCCGGTTAGTTAAGAGATATGTAGGTTGATGCTTTGTGATCATCATCCAATGGCTAGTAGAAGCGGGTTGATGCTTTGTGACCATCACCCGATAGTGACTAGAGACGGGTAAATGCTTAGTGATCGTTACCCAAAATCCATGAGGAACGGGTAGGTGCTAGGTGACCTCCACCCGATAGTTAGAAAGAACCGAGTGGATGCTTTGTGATCCTCACTCGGTAGTCACTAAGAACGGGTTGGTACTGTGTGAATTCCACCCGATAGCCATAGAGAGTGAGATGGTGCTGTGTGAACGCCTATCCGCCGTCCTCCGGTAAGATGAGGCCATGAGATTACTAGGAACAATAAATAATCGTAAATAGCATAAGGAAAGAATTAAGAGTTATTTATACGGGGACAGACAAAGAGAGAGTTTTACTTACTGAGCATTATTTGTGCTCACCCCGTTATTTTTCCTTTGTGGATGCAGTTTCTAGGTGATGATGCGGTTGGAGGGGCGTCGGCGCGCGAGGAGCAATAGCTACACTTGTTCCCTATTTTGTCTTTTTGAAATGCACGTTTGTAAACAAGAACCTTTGTGTATAAAAAGACATGTGAATTGTAATGAAAAGAAACATTTTGGGCCCAATTTTCCATTGTTAATTGCATGCATTGTACTAGTTTTCAGTAGAAGTTACATATAGTAAATTACATAGTAACCAAGAGAACCCCACCCAACATGTCGCGTGCTAGCAAGGACAAACTGGAGAAGATCGCCAAGCAATACGTGTAGGATGATCCATATCTTTGGAAATATTGCCCTGACCAAATCATAAGAAGGTGCGTTTCCAAAAGTGAATTTAATTCAATTTTAACTTTTTGCCATTCCTATGCATGTGGAGGACACTTCGGAGCAAAGAGGATAGCTCTCAAGGTTCTTGAGAGTGTGGATTCTATTGGCCTACACTCTTTAAAGACGCATATTGTTTTTGCAAAACATGTGATAGATGTCAACGCTCAGGTAATTTAGGCCCAAGAAATCAAATGCCCCAAAATCTGATTTTATTTGTCGAGATTTTTGATGTATGGGGTATTGATTTCATGGGACCCTTTCTGTCTTCTTATGGTTACTTTTATATCTTACTTGCTGTTGATTATGTGTCTAAATGGGTAGAAGCAAAGGCCACCCGGACTAATGATTCTAAAGTTGTTGTAGATTTTGTAAAATCTAACATTTTTGCAAGGTTTGGAACACCTAGAGCCATAATTAGTGACGGGGGCACTCATTTTTGCAACTGTACATTTTGGGGTACCTTGAAGAAATACAACGTCACCCACAAGATCTCTACGCCATACCACCCACAAACGAGTGGACAAGCCGAAGTCTCTAATCGGGAAATCAAGTCCATCTTAGAGAAAACCATGAATCCAAATAGGAAAGATTGGAGCTTGCGACTTGACAACGCATTGTGGGCATATAGGACAACATATAAGACACCAATTAGAATGTCCCCATTCAGAATGGTTTATGGTAAACCATGTCACCTTCTCGTTGAATTAGAGCATAGAGCCTATTAGGAAATTAAGCAATGCAATATGAAACTAGATGCAGTGAGAGAACAACAAAAATTGCAATTTAATGAACTTGAGGAGATACAGAATGAAGCTTATGAAAGTTCACGCATTTACAATGACAAAACAAAGGCCTTCCATGATAGAATGATCCAGCGAAAGCATTTTGAAGCTGGATAAAAAGTTATCTATTCCATTCACATCTTAAACTTTTTCCCAATAAGTTACGTTCCCGTTGGGTTGGTCCTTTTGTGATTACTAATGTTTTTCCCAATGGTGCAGTCGAAATTAAGAGCATGAAGACCGGGAAAGACTTCAAGGTCAATGACCATTGTCTAAAGCCATACTATGAGCCATTCATGGAACAATTGGATGAAGTACCTCTCCATGAACCAACGGACATGGACGGTTAAGCATAGAACAATGTCAAGCTAACGACGTTAAACAAAGCGCTACATGGGAGGCAGCCCATTGAGTTGTGTTAGTTTTCGTTTTTCCTACTGATTTTTCTTTAATACTGATTAATAGAGCAATGAGGACATTGCCCAATTTAGGTTGGGGGTGGGACATAGAAATATTAATTCTTTGGTATGTCTAAGTATATGTTTACATTTGTGTGTTTGCATTTGTTGTTGTTGTAGTTTTTTTTTTTTTTTTTTGTGTTTGCATGTTTTTAGGATTAATTTTTTTTTTTTAGTTTTTCGGATTAATTTATGTGTCAATGATATGATTATAATTGTGATACCATGTGATGTTTAGAAGATGTTAAATGTTGCTTAGGTTTAGGGGTAATTTTGAATAATTAGTTTCATCTAGTTTGAGACTCTCATGCTATGTGGTATGATTTGGTTGGTTAGTCTTAAGGCTTAGTGATGTTTGTTTTGTATGAATTTTCATAGACATTTTTGCGATCTCAACAAATTCTAGAACTCACTTAATAACTGCTTGAGGCGAAATCCTGGAATGCACATTACTTAGGATATGATTTAGGCTATCTTTGGATCGTTTGAGCCTTTCAAGCCAACCCTTTATTTAAATTATCGCTAGTTACCCCTTTGAGCCATTATTAAACACATTTAGCCTTGATTTTCTTTCATGTAACCTACATTAACCTACCATTATTGTGAGCCAAAAACACATTCCTACCCTTTAATTTTTAAGAGACTTAATCTAAGTACAAGATTGGTGAGAGCAATTAAAGAAGTGAGGATGAAGGTTTGTGAAAATTGTCAATTTATTCCAAATGTGCTCAAAAGAATAGGTTGGGGATTGTGGAGTGCTTTTTAATCAAGAGTTGGGGTAGCATTTTTAGCTTTCTTTTCTTTCTTCTGAATGAAAAAAAAAAATTTGAAAAAAAAAAAGAAGAAAAAGAAAAATAGAGAAGAAGAAAGAAAGAAAAAACGAAATTTATTGAGAAACATTGCAAAGTATAAATGATGCAATTTAATTATTTTTGATAAAGGGTGGAAAAAGTGGGGTGTAAAGAAGAATGGTGGTGCTTGAATGAAAGTGTTTGAAAGAAATAGGATTGAGTCTCTTATTTTTGCTTATCTTTTCCGTTCTTTCATAACCTTATAACCTAGCCTAACGTAACAAGCTTAATAAAGACCTATTGATCCGAGATAGTGTGATCATTCTACATTAGCGGAGAGTAGTTTGAAAAGTGAGCCTATGGAATTTGATTCTATACATTATATTATATTTTTAAAATTTTGAGATCAATTCTTTGTTTGTGAAGTTTGTGCATGTGATCATCCGGGTTTTGAGATTAACGGGTTTGTGGAATGATTGATGTGTGAGAGTTGATAATGAAAATGAAATTGATTTTTGAGTTACCTTTGGACTTGGGTGATGTTTAACTATTCTTTATGTTATGTGTTGTATGCAATTTTTGAGACGAATGTATATCCAGAGACTAATGTTTTGTTTGTTTGTTTTTAATTTTTGAGTCTAGGTTAGGTTTAGTATGGATGTTTGTGGGTATCATCGTTGGAAACCCTCATGAGACTACAACTCATCCAAATAGGGCCACCTAGGGGTTTAAAGGCTTGTTGCATATGCTAAATGCAACCGTGACAATCTACGAAAGTGATTTGGGGTAGATTAGATTTATGTTTATTTTATTTTAATTTTCAAGCTAGAAGACATATTTTTATCGCTTAGCTTGCTAGGGACTAGCAAGAAGCTGGTTGGGGGTTGTGATAAGTGCTTGAAAATACACTTATACTTAGTGGTTTATAGGTATCTGATATGTACACCTGCAAACAAACTAGAACCACAAAAAAATAGCAATAGTTCTCACACAAATCACCCACACACTGTCAATCCACAACCAGAAAACACAAGAACAGTAATAGATAAAACCTCGGGCACAATTTGTATTAATCGATAATTTGAATGAAATAGATATGATATGTGATGACCTGAACGTAACCAAAACCCCTCGGCGTTTCGAGGAGCCAGGTACCTTCCACCTGCTTTATCAATGCCAAAAAGATGATCCTGCTGCTACGACCCTCTTTGCTTATATACAGTTCCCCTTTCCACAATTACCCTTACTCACACAATTCATATTCTCAAAACCCTCTTTGCTTATATACAGTTCCCCTTTCCACAATTACCCTTACTCACACAATTCATATTCTCAAAACAGACTCTCATCCATGACACCTGTACTTTGTGGACCCTACTCCCTTAACAACCTTCCTAATATCTATTATGCCCCTTACGGTTGTAAACCTTATCTATTGCTGGTTTATCAAATCCCCCTTGAAGATTCACCTTGTCCTCAAGGTGAAACTGCTGGTGAATCACTTCATATGGTTCCCAGGTAGCTTCAAAATCAGGTAAATGCTGCCATTTGATGAGAACCTCCTTGGATCCATCTAAAAGAGTGCGCACAGAGAGAACCGCGTCTGGCTGGACCAATAACTCCATGTCTTCAGAAAGTGATTCCGGTAGGGGTTGGATGGGCACCGATTGATGTAGGCACTTTTTGAGCTAAGAAATATGGAAGACATGATGAATACGGGCAGTGGGTGGCAGATCCAATTTGTAAGCCACTGGTCCAATGCGTTCCAACATCGTATAAGGGCCATAGAAACGGGGGCTGAGTTTTTCATTCAATTTTCGGGCAAGTGATTTAAACCTCGTAGGGTCAGAACTCAGGGAAGATCGATCACCAGCTGGAAGCACTCGTCTCTCTGATGAAGGTCAGCATTGTGTTTCATGCGGGCTTGAGCCACAACTAAATTGTCTTTAAGCTCCTGTAACATGGAATTCCTTTCAGTCATTTGGACATTGACATCTTCCATTGCTGAAGGGCAGTCTGTGAATTTTAAAAGGGTGGGGGGGTCTCGTCCATAGAGAGCCTTGAAGGGAGTCATTTGGATGGACCTGTGGTAGGTTGTGTTGTACCAATATTCTGCCCAAGTCAGGCAATTCGGCCACTATCGTGGCTGAGAACTGCAGAAACAGCAGAGATACGCTTCAAGACACCTATTGACCACCTCCGTTTGCCCATCGGTCTGCGGGTGGTAAGCCGAACTAAATTTCAGAATAGTGCCGGCGGCCTTGAATAACTCTTGCCAAAATTGACTCATAAACAGTTTGTCTCTATCAGAAACAATGGAGTTAGGGAACCCGTGGAGCCTGACCACTTCTTTCACGAATATGGCAGCCGTATCCTTTGCATTGTAAGGATGACCAAGACAAAAGAAATGGCTGTACTTGGTCAGGCGGTCAACAACAACGAAGATTGTATCCACTCCTTTCGAGCGTGGTAGCCCCCCGATAAAATCCATAGATAGATCCTCAAAAACTTGTTCTGGAATGGGAAAGGGCTGGAGAAGGCCTGCCGATTTTAATGAGGAATGTTTATTAAGTTGACAGGTAGTGCAGGCCTTGATGAAATGTTGTACATCCCCCTGAATACCCTCCCAATAAACTACTGAAAAGACTTTCTTGTACATTCTGAAGAAACTCGAGTGGCTGCCACTAGGACTCTGATGGAACTCAGCTAGTAATATGGAGACAAATCTGAATGCCTTTGGAATAACCAACCTGTCCTTATAGAAGAGGCAGCCCCTACGGAGATGGTAGTTGGGTCGACTACAAGAGTCAAGGAGAAGGTCTTGAATGATTTCCTTGAGTTTTGGATCTATTTGTTCCTCCAAAGCCATGTCTTCAAACTCTGAAAACTGTACCGTAGATAAGGCTGACAAGTGTGCCAATTCAGTCCCATCTTCCCTTCTTGAAAGAGCGTCTGCTACCCGGTTGGAAGCTCCTGGGTAGTATTGAATTTCAAAGGTAAAACCCATCAACTTGGAAATCCATTTGTGTTGCTCCGGGGTTCTTGATCTTTGGTCCGTTAAAAACTAGAGGCTGCGCTGATCCGTCTTAATTATGAATTTTCTGCCAAGTAAGTAGTGACTCCATTTCTTGACGGCAAACAAAATGGCCATCAATTCGTTCTCATAAACTGATTTCAGATTGGCTGTCGGGGAAAATGCTTTGCTGAGGAAAGCTATAGGTCGAGCCTGCTGCACCAAAACAACTCCGAGACCTCTTCCAGGAGCACTCCGTCAATTTCTTTGTAAAGGGAAGAGAGAAACTGGAATCAAGTTAAAACTGGGACCGTAGTCATGGCTTCCTTGAGCCGATCAAAAGCTAATTGTGCCGAATCATTCCAAATGAAGGAGTCCCTTTTTAGTAGCTGAGTAAGGGGCTATGCGATTGAACCATAACCTTTTACGAATCTCCGGTAATACCCTGTCAGCCCAAGAAAACCTCTCAACCCTTTTACATTCATAGGTCGTGGCCAAGACACCATGACCTCAATCTTTTTCGGATCTGCCTCCACTCCCTTTGCTGAAACTAGATGACCCAAATATTCCAGTTTAGATTGGCCAAACGAGCATTTTCTTTTGTTGATAACTAGCTGGTGTTCCTGCAAAATCTGAAAAGTTAGTTGTAAATGCTGGATGTGGGTTGATATGTAGGGGCTGTACGCAAGGATGTCATCAAAGAAGACCATGATGAATTTACGAAGGACGGGTCTAAAAATTGAATTCATTAAAGCCTGAAATGTTGAGGGCGCATTAGTGAGTCCGAAAGGCATCACAAGGAACTCGTAATGCCCCTCATGTGTGCGGAAGGCTGTCTTGGGAACATCAACCTCTCACACCCTAATTTGATGGTATCCGGACTTGAGATCTAGTTTTGTGAAAATCATTGCCCCAGCCAATTCATCCAGTAACTCTTCAATGGTCGGTATCGAAAATTTATCGGGTATTGTAATGTCGTTTAATGCCCGATAATCAACACAAAATCGCCAACTCCCATCTTTTTTTTTTACTAGTAGGACAGGGTTGGCATAAGGGCTAACATTAGGCTGTATAATCCCGGTAGTCAACATTTCTTCAACCAGACTCTCGATTTCATTCTTTTGAAAGTACGGGTATTTGTAGGGTCGGATATTGGGTGGTTTGGACCCTGGGTAGAGTTCTATGGCATGGTCATTGGTCCTATGGGGTGGTAATTTAGGGTCTTGGTCAAACAATTTGGGGTAACTATTTATCACTTCCACAATTCTCGGGTTAGTTTCCTCCTGCGTTGGCTCTTCCTTAAGACCTATGGCTCCAAATTCCACTACGTTGCCAGTTCCTGCAGCATGCACAGACTTGACTACGGTTTTCTGAGAGACTTCAGTCTTTACCAATTGAGGATCCCTCTCGGTTTACCCTCTTGCCATTCCAGACAAATTCCATTGTTAATCTTTTCCAATTGGCATTTACATCCCTCAAACTACTCAACCATGTAATTCCCAACACAACGTCTGCACCTCCTAATTCAAACGGGAAAAACTCCTGTTGTATCTCAATCCCCTGAAGTTTCAGCCCCACTTCCCTACAAATCCCTTCTCCCCGAATAGTACACTATCACCCTCCATGACTCCAAAGGGTCTCCCCTTTTCCATCTTCAGCCCTAGCTTCTGTACAACCTCATGGGACACGAAATTATGGGAAGCCCCACTATCCACCAACACCACCACACTCTCACTCCCAATCTCCCCCTTTAACTTCAAGGTTTTCCTTGACGCAATACCCATAATAGAGTTCATGGAAAGAGTTAGAGGTTTACCTTCACCGATGGCCTCCTCATTAGTTTTTGTCTCCATTTCTGGTGGGTTTGATTCTTCATCATCCAAAAGTAACAAAACTTGCAGAGATCGGTTTTTACACTTGTGGTTAGGCCCGAATTTCTCGTCGCAACGGTAACAGAGCCCACGCTCTCGCTTGAACTGGAGTTCGGCGTTGGAGAGTCGTCGAAAGTTGTCGCTCCGCTGGACTGAGGTCCCTTACTGATGCACTCGCCGCCCTCTCTGCTACTGCACTCAGGGTGGCTTACCTGGGTGTTTGACGAAAACGCAAAGGAATCTGGTGGTTTTGCGTTGGAGTTCCACCAGGTAGGGCGTGTGATTTCCAGGTTTGGGCTGACCCGCGAATATGCCTCTCCATGGCCCATTTGATTTTTAAACAACCTGGGCCTTTGTTTTTCCAACACCCAATTTCTTTCCTCAATTCTGTGGGCTTGATCCATTAGCCCAAACAATGAATTTGGCTGAGACAGACGCAACTCAGCTTTCACTTCTTCCTTTAACCTATTCGCAAATATTCCTTTTAACAGATCCTCACCCAGATCCTTCAATGGCGCGGTGTTGGCTTCAAACTGTTCCGTATATTCTGTGATTGTCCTATCTTGCTTCAAGGCTACCAAAGCCTCATATGCAGATCCCTTAAATGAAGGCCGAAAACGATCAATCAATGCCGTTTTGAACGCTTCTCACGACTAGAATGGTGCTCTGGATTCGACCCATTGATACCAGCTCAGTGCTCTTCCCTCCATGCAAACTGCTGCTGCTTCCACCATTTATGTTTCCTGATAACGGTTGATGGTGAAGTAACGGTCCGCTCTGAAGGACCATCCAAACGAGTCTTCGCCATTAAAGATTGGCAACTCCAACTTGTAAAGGGAAATACTCTTTTTTATCCTCTTTCCTCACGTCCGTCCCGTCTGGTTCCTTGTTTCTACTGGAGTTCAGGTTCTCTGTCGATGAAGAGGATTTCTCCCTTTCTTGGTCTCTTCTTCCTTCTCTTTCTTCTCTCATGCGCAATAATTCTCTCATTTCTGTCAAGTATTCCTTCACACTACCCATATCAATCTTCAAAGTTCCAATGTCTTATTTAACCGTACTCATCTCCCTTTCCACATTATCCATCCTATTCTCCATCTTGGATTTGACCATTCCCCAACCTTGCTCTGATACCAATGATACGTACACTTGCAAACAAACTAGAACCACAACCAAATAGCAATAGTTCTCACACAAATCACCCACACACTGTCAATCCACAACCAGAAAACACAAGAAGCAATAATAGATAAAACCTCAAAGACAATTTGTATTAATCGATAATTTGAATGAAACAGATATGATATGTGATGACTGAACGTAACCAAAACCCCTCCGCTTTCGAGGAGCCAGGTACCTCCATTGTTTTATCAATGCCAAAAAGATGATCCCTCTGCTACGACCCTCTCTCATATATACGCTCCTTTCCACAATTACCCTTACTCACACAATTCATATTCTCAAAACAGACTCTCATCCATGACACCTGTACTTTGTGGACCCTACTCCCTTAACAACCTTCCTAATGTCTATTATGCCCCTTACGATTGTAAACCTTATGTATTGCTGGTTTATCAATATCATTTGTGGGAAATTAGGATTAATTCGCATGAATTAACTTAATTGTTTCATAAACGCACTTTTCAGGATCACGGGTATTTTTGTTGTGTTTTCAGGAAATAAGTCTCAAAAATTATATTTGGATGAGAGATAATGTTGGCAAGAGAATTTATGACGACTGGAAACAAACGGATCGAGAATCGGAGTTGAATTGAAGAAGTTATGGAAATTGAAGTAAAGAGAAGATTCTAGATTACGTTCCAGCTTGAGCATACCTCGGTATTTTGATAATATCTTGGGCTGTAGAACTTGGATTAAGACTATTCTTGGACTGTTGGAAAGCTGATTCAAAGGGCTACATTTCATATGTGGCTACATTTCATATGTTTACCACTTTTTAAAATTTCATTGTTATCAAGTTCAAAAATCACCATCTCTGAAGAATAGTGGAATGATGTGGGAAGAAGACTAGTAGCTACTGTGCCGCGACACACTTTTTCTAGTAGCTACTATGCTGCAGCATAGTGCAGCGGCACAGTCACAACAACTGGGAACTTTTTCTCCATTTTTGACTAGGAAAATAGGGTTTTAAGAGTCCTAAACTAACTAAAATTAAGGAAAACAAAACCCTAACCCTCGTGGAATATAAATAGAAGTCTTTTAGCATTATTTGAGGGGAATTATTTTAGAGAAAGAAAAACAGAGAACCAAGATTATTCAAGAACTGAAGAAAAAGGGAGATTAAAGAAGGCTTGGAGAAGAAGAATTGGAGGAGATCATCATCAACTTCATTAATCCAACCAAGTTTCACTAAATTTTTCTTCTTCTTTGTTATTATTATTTGTTATGAATAATACAATGATGTTCTCATATTTATTCATGAAGAACTAATTCTTTTGTGATACCCTAGACATGTCTTGTGATTAATAAAGTCTGCATCTTTTTATCTTTTGATCCTTCTTGGTTATGTGATTATTTCTCTGAAAATAGGGTCTAACTAGATTTTTCTAATTGTTTAAGTGGCCAATTAAATCGTTAGGATTAATCTATTAATGCCAATTTAGGTTGTTTAGTACGGAATCGCTTTATTAACCTAAATAACTAGTGGTAAAGTGTATGCCTGTATACATGGGGGGTAATCACTCAAGATAACTAAACCGACCATATGAGTTTAGCCTTGATTCAGTAGGTCTCTCGCAACTTAATGCTTTTATTACTTTGAATCTAGAGATCGTATCCTAGGTTATTTAATAAATAGGGAATTGGGTTATGACCGTGTCTAGTCCAACGACTCAATAAGGAGAGATGAGACTTATCAACGTTTGGTATTTTCTGAGCTGATGTGATCAACAGGGTAGAAAGTTAAAGAATGCTTTTATTATATGCAATCCGTGTCTAGTGGTGGCGAATAAACCTTCAATCTCATTTATCTCATTGATTTCTCTATCGTCATTAATTGCTTGATTTACGTTGTTTGCTTTGAGTTCTTTTTAGCTTTTGTTGAGATTTTATAATTCGTGACAAACTCCATTAGAAGTACATAATTAATTAAGTTCACAAATCCTCTACGGGAAGGACCCTTACTTGCTCTTTGCTACTACATGACTTTGCACTAGAATTTAGTGAGGTAAAATTAGGTGTTGCATTTGCATGCATCAGACATGATGGTCGATGCAACAACAGGACATGAGCGCTTGAGCTTTATGAATGCCTTCTTGGGCTACAACCAGATTCTGATGCATCCAGGAGACCAAGAGAAAACAACCTTTGATCTGATTGTATTAAGTGTGAGTGAGTCAAGCTAGTTCAAATCAACCAACACAAAAACATCTCCACCCACGGTTCTACACAACAATCATTATCAAACTTCAAGTCCAAACTCCAGCAAACAATCAACACAAAACAAGCAAGAACAAGTTCATTCGAGCCTCAATAATTCATAACAACAATAGATTAATAAAGAAAGTAAACAGCCAACCTCAAGGCTTAAAGGCAAAGCCACCCGCTAAGAGATCCAAATGTAAAGGCAAAGCCACCGGTTTGGATATTTCACCACTAAGTTCGGCCAAAGCTTGGATAAAAGATATGGGAAGACTCGTCAAGAGTTCAATTTTCATTCATCAAAAGCTCCCATTACAATGCAAAGTTGGCTTTAAATAGCCTTACAAATTGTGCTCACAATAAAAACTAAAAGACATAAAATAATAAAATAAAGGCTACATGTGACGTCCCAAGAAAAGAGAATCATTCACATGTTTGCAAGAGCACATGGGTGCTTTAAATGCTAGTCTAAGTCTTCCTTAAACAAAACAAAAGTTGATTTGAGATAATCTTTGACTTTCCAAATGAGGAAGGGGGACAAGGAGCCAACGCTTGTCATGGATTGTCCTTTCCCGAAAGGGAAAGTCTTGAGTTGCCTTTGTCATAGGTTGTCTCCTTGAATTCTTGACCCCATGTACTTGAACTTTCTCCCAAGTTTGAATTTTCCACCTTATTTTGACTCATTGGTTCCCATGATAGAATATTATACCCAAAGGTTGGATTAGGGTTTAGGAATTGGACTAGGCTTGCCTTGGGCCACGCAGGCCCACCTTGAGTGGCCAATTTGAGTTGGGTCGAATGGTTTAACTCTTTTTGTAGGTTTTTATCAATGTGGGACGTAATATGGGTTGTTCCCTTGGCTTGGGCCGAACCTACATCGCAAGTTTGGGTTAATTTCTCCTTGGACTTGACTTGGCTTGTATTGGTGGGCATATTTGCATCAGCATTCATCGTAGAGAAGGGAACCTATTGTTACAAAGTGATGGCCTTTGGTTTTAAAAATGTCGGAGCCACTTAGAAGTGGCTGGTCAACAAAATGTTTGTTGAACACCTAGGAAATACCATGGAAGTGTATATTGATGACATGCTCGTCAAATCTCTTATAGCCGAGAAGCAACTCGATCACCTCAGCCAAGCTTTTGTTCTCCTCAGAAAATACAACATGAAACTTAACCCGGCCAAGTGTTCGTTCGAGGTCTCATCCGATAAATTCTTAGGATAAATGGTGACTCAATGCGGGATAGAAGTCAATCCTGATCAGATCTGGGTGGTCCTGAATATACCATCATCGACTTGCATCAAAGATGTCCAGCGCCTTGCGGGGTGAGTGGTTGCCCTGAGCTGTTTCATCTCTCAATCTATTAATAAGTGCCACCTCTTCTTCGTCGCACTCAGGAAATCCAAGAATTTTGAGTTAACCCCAGCCCGCAAAGAAGCGCTACAGCAACTGAAGAGGCATTTGACATCTCCCCACTTATCTTCAAGCCTTTAAATGGAGAAAAGCTTTACACCTATTTGGTAGTCTCGGAGATGACCATCTTAGTAATGTTAGTCCGAGAAGATAATACGAAGTAGCTACCAGTATATTATGTAAGTAAATCACTCTTTGATGTTGAGACTTGGTACAGCCAGTTGGAGAAATTGACACTCGCTCTCATTTATGCATCCAGGAAGTTCAGGCCTTATTTCCAGTGCCATTCCATAGTCATCCTCACCTCCTTCCCGCTAAAAAAGATACTGCATAAGCTAGAATTATATGGACGACTCACGCAATGGACAATGGAGCTTAGTGAGTTCGATGTATCCTTCCAACCATGCACCGCCATCAAGTCTCAAGTGTTAGCAGACTTCATCGTAGACTTCACTCCTAACACTTCCATTTAGGCGGAGATAGAGCTACTCTGCATGACTAGCGGGACATCTTCGAAGTGGACTCTCTCGGTGGATAGCTCAAGCAATGTGAATGGAAGTGGATTGGCCATCGTACTGATCACACTAAAAGGGGATATTATCCAACGGGCCATTAGGTGTGGGTTCAAGTGCACAAACAACGAAGCTGAATTTGAAGCCTTGATTGCCAGTCTATCCTTGGCCAAGGAGATTGGAGTAAAAAAGTTAGAGGTGAAATTTGATTCCCAACTTGTAGTCAACCAACTACAAGGTATTTACTAGGCTTGAGACTAAAAAACGACAACTTACCTAAACCCGGTCAAAGAACTCCGGTAAGCCTTCAAAGAATTCTCAATCACCCAAGTTCCAAGAACAAAAAACACTCATGCCGATGCACTTGCTAACATTCGCTTAGCCCTTCAAGGCTCCTTCGAGTTATCCATCCCACTCTTGTTCCTCCAATGGCTAGCCGACCAGAAAGAATCTGCAACCAATGAGTCGCCCAATCCTCAAGAACCTATATAAGTAATGGATGTTGAACTAGACGATTCATGGATGACCCCCATAATCAGGTACGGGGAACAAGATGAGCTCTTAGCCGACAAGAATGAAACACGCTGTCTGAGGGCCAAAGCTGCAAGATCCACCATCTACGAAGGCCAACTCTTGAAGAAGTCATTCTTCGACCCCTACCTCAAATGTATAACTCCAAAGGAAGCCACGTATGTTTCTCGCCGAACTTCATGAAGGCGAATGTGGGAACTATGCAGGGGGATATAGCCTTGGCCACCGGGTGATCACCGTTGGATACTATTGGCCCACAATATGCTTTGACTCAACATCCTATGTAAAGAAATGTGATAGTCGTTAAAGGTTTGCCTATGTCTCACACCTCCCGCTAGAGCGACTCAATTCCATCCTCACACCTTGGCCATTCATGAAGTGGGGGATGAACATAGTTGAAAAACTCCCAATCGCACTCGTGTAGTGAGTCTACATGTTGGCGGTCACCGACTATTTTACTAAGTGGATTGAAGCCAAGGCACTCACCTAAGTCAGAGACGGAAAGGTAAAAGCCTTCATTTGGAAACATGTTATCTATCGATTTGGAATACTGAAGGAAATAGTCATCAGCAACGGGTCTTAGTTTATTAGCTCAGGTTTCAGAGACTTCTGTGACATGTGGGGAATCAAGCTCAGCTTCTTTACCCCTCGCAACCCCCAGTCGAATGGTCAGGTTGAATTATCCAACAAAACGATCATGTAGACTTTAAAGAAGCGCCTACAGCAAGCTAAGGGCGCAAGAGCACATGGGCAGATGAACTATCAGGGGTCCTTTGGTCTTATCGAACAACAACCCACTCATCCATTGGCCAAACTCCTTTCTCCTTTACATACGGATCTGAGGTAGTCATCCCAGCCGAAGTATCAATCCATTCCATAAGACTTCAATGGTTAGATGAAGCCAACAACCAGAACCTTTCCCACAACCTGGACACAGTCGATGATCTCTATGAGCAAGCCAATATATGTAATGCCATCTACCAACAGTAGGCCGCTCGACACTACAATCATAATGTTAGAATGAGAACTTTCAAAGAAGGTGACTGGGTCTTCCACAAAGTCTTTCAAAACACCAAGGAGATCAACTCTCGTAAACTTGGCCCTACTAGGGAGGGGCTTTACAAGATCACAAAAGAGGTAGGAAATGGTGCTTACAAACTCTAATCCCCTGAAGTCAAGGACATCAGTAATAGTTGGAATGCAATCCACCTCAAATGCTACTACTTCTAGTAAGATTTGTCTCAGTTTCATTTTTGTTTTTGTTCAAAAAGGATGAGTGGGCTTGTCCTCTTCCTTTACCTTCAGTCGGCCTCATAGCCTGGATTCAATAAAAGTACTATTCAGCAAAAAGATTGCATTCACTTTCTATTTACATCGACTTGGCCACATGGCCACTCAATTCACCTTCAGTCGGCCTCATGGCCTGGTTCAATTAAAGAAATATTCAACTACAAGTTACTTTCACCTTCAGTCGGCTCATATTGACTCGACACATATGCTTTCACCTTCAAAAGAGTCAAACTAACTCGATCACCAGACCACAACATTCTAAGGCTTTTATGATCACCTTCAAACGACACTATCAACTCCGCTATTTGGATTTTACTCCATAAAAACACAATTAGTCGGCTGATAAGCGTATTTTACACTATGATTTTGCATTGAATTTTGATAGGATTTAGGATACTTTTCATACAATTTGGGCCATAATTGCTACCTAATTCTATTAATTTTGTCTTTGTAGGCCTAAACGATGATTTTTAGCATAAATGACAGTTTTGAGCGTAAATTGTGTAACTTGAGCTTGAAAACTCGGAATAACCTGAATTTAGAAGCTTTGGAAAGCTAAGAAGAAGAGCTACAACGTTCATGTTTTGGGTTTTTCCTAATTCTGACTGGACAAAGGTGAAAACTTGGCTTGAAGTCGTGAAAAGGACGCTGGGAACTGAAGAAAAACGTCTTTGGACGTGCTTCAGTATTTCTGCCATAACTTGAGCTGTAGACCTCGGATTGTGCTGATTCTTGAACGACCAGAAAGATAATTGAAAGGGCTACAATTCATATGTTTGACACTTTTCCAGATTCTAACTATATCATGCTCAAATTGGGTCTGTAACTCGCCGCGGCGAGGAAAAAGCTTCGCCGCGGCTAAATCTGCATCAGATGCAAAAATAAAACGACGCGTTTTGGCTTCCTAGGGCTTCGTCCTTAAGTGAGAGAGGTATAAATTAGAGCGAAAAGGAAGAGAAAAGGGGCTTGGTTCGTGATTTGGGAGGCAGCTCATGGAAGGAGAAGATTATTGAAGATTTGGGCTTCAAATTAGAGAAGATTTCTCCATCTTTTGCTTGCTTTTCAATGATGAATCTTGATTCAGTTTGTTTTTGTTGTTTTATTTCGTTTTTTAGTATGAACTGAGTTGTTTAGCTAGGGTTTGATGTAATCTTGATACAATGATTCAAATTTATATGGATTGAATTACTTTGAGTTTTAATTTCATGATTGAGTGTTTATCTCTTTGTTTAATGTCTTTTGGATGCTTGATCACCATTCAAATGTGTGTTGTTCACAATGAGACGAGAAGTGATTTGTGATTGTGCCTCTTGGGATAAATACCATAGATTAGCAAACGCTAGAGATATGTTTAGCGATCTATGAAATCTAGATAGAATTCCACAAAGCTTAAAATCCTTTGAACTATTAATCTTCATTTTGTTGGGTGCGGAAGCTTAATAGGGATAAGTAGGGAAATGTAGCATGAGAATGTATGTTTTACAACTTAGGGAATTCGATTTTCAATCAAGGAATTAGAACTTGGGTAATAGATTCTATGATTTGGGTTAGCGTATTTAGGTGAATTCAACACCCTAGCATTTGTTTTAGAATTGTTTAATTAGTTAAGTTGTTGGGTTTTGCATTTGTATTTAGTTTGTTAATCTTCCATCAATCCAATTTATTGTTGCTTCAATTAGGACTTAAACTAGAAAAATCGGTAATTAGTAACACTATACTCGTGGGAACGATACTCACTCATCACTTTATTACTTTTTGCGACTAGTATACTTGCTATTTTTGCATGTTGTAGTAAACACGCATCAAGTTTTTGGCGCCGTTGCCGGGGATAGTTGATTATTAATATTGATAGTATCTAGTGTAGTGCTAAATTGAGGCTTTTATTTCATTTTTGTAGTTAATTGTAAATATTGTATAGTCTTAAGTATGAGAATTGACATTACCTCTTTCGTGCAAGGCAACGATGAATCACTATATGAAGCTTGGGAGAGGTACACAGAGTTGTTAAGGAATTGTCCACATAACGGTCTACCGTTTTGGAGACAAGTCCAAACATTTTACGATGGGTTGCTACCAAATATTCAAATGATGGTAGATGTGGCAGCAGACGGAGCCTTAAATAACAAGACCCCAGAAGATGCTTATGAATTGCTTGAGTTGATGGCCAACAATAACTACCAAAGACCTAATGAGAGAGAAATGCCGAAGAGAACAATGGGTCTACATGAAGTTGACGCGTTCGACACATTATCTGCACAAATTGCACCATGTCAAAGCCAATTGGGAGGTATGAATGTAAATTCTTTTCACTCACCATTTATAACTTGTGAATTTTGTGCAGGAAACCATGAGAGTGTGGAATGCCAAGATGGGAACCAGTTATTCTTCTCAACAACCGAGCAAGTGAATTACATTGTTAGTTCACAAAGGCTGCAAAATGACCCCTTCGCCAATACCTACAATCTTGGTTGGGAGAATCACCCAAATTTGCCCTGGAGCAATCAAAGCAGTCAATCAAATCAAAGGACAATGCCAAACCATCAACCAGTGGTGAATCATCAACCATGTGAGCAAAGAATGTCGAAATTGGAAGATATATTCGAAGAGTTCATGCAAGAAACCACAAGTTTTATGAATGAGACACACTCAAACTTCATAAATCAAGGAGTGTCCATTCAAAATTTGGAGGTTCAAATGGGGCAATTGGTTGAACAACTGACAGAGAGATCTCAAGGTTCTTTGCCGAAAGCACAACGGTCACAAACACGAAGAACAATTAAATGTCATACCATTGAGGAGAGGTATAGTGTTGGAGCAACCTCACAGTGAAGAAAAGTTGGAAGAACATGAAGACAAGACTAATGAAGAGGAAAATCTCAAAGCGGAAAGGTGTGCAAAATACTTAGGGGAATTTCAACCAAGCAACTCACCTCACAAGGAACAATTTGAGGAATTTGGTGTAAATGCGCACAAGTCAAAATTGGTGTTGGAAGAGACTCCAAACATTGGACTCAACCAATCACCATCTCATCTCAAGTACGCATATACGAATTTGAAGTTCCGAAAACATGCTTATGAGAATGTCCGAAATCCAAAGGAAAGATCAAGAGGTGGCAATGGGAAGTGAAGCACCCCACAAGGATCCGGATTGACGAAGGACCATGGGAAAGTCGAGCGACCTATAAACAAGCGCTTCTTGGGAGGCAACCCAAGTCTTTTTCAATTGCTTTTCATTTCATTGCTGTTTGAATTTGTTTTAGTTTTCTTATGATTTTGAATTAGTTTTAATTTGTGTGTTTTTGGGTGTTTCAGGTGAAGTTTGAAGCTAAGGAAAAGGAAAGAAAAACTTTAGACTTCGCCGGGGCAAAGTGCCCTGAAGAATGTTGTAGCTCCTGTAATTTTTCACCGCGGCGAAGAATTTGTTGTCGCCGCGGCGAAGTCTGTTTCCTTTTAATAGTCGCGTGACCTTTTATTTTTGCGAAAATTTTCCTGAAGCACTTTTCTTTTTAGTTTTTGTTTTTATTTCTTTATGTTTTGTAAGTAGGAATTGATGTTGATTTCCTAGTTTTTGGCTCTTTATTTGTTTTTGTTTAGATTTTAGGTTTAGGTCAATAAGGTTGAGATTAGGATGTAATTCTTTCATATTAATCGGTGAGGGTATATGACACATTTGGCACCATAGACTTTCATTTGTTTGACAGATGATGATGATGAGGAAGCCAAGGAATGGATGCTGGATGTTGCACAAAAATCGCCTTACGGATTAGTCGTGGGGAGTATCTCGTAACCTTTACTTTTGTTTTTTCTATTCCTAGGATGTGCATGATGTGACATTGGGGGACAATGTCATTTTAAGTTTGGGGGTAGGAAATAGACATAAAGCTTGGTTTAAGGGTATACCGGTGGAAAGGCCAAGGCCAAAGCTTTAAAAGCGCCTAGCGAGTACTTGGCAACCTCTGGTATAACAATGCCACGTACACCTTAAATGAAAAAAAAAAACTTAGTTATTTTATTTAGTTTGATTGTTTTTGTCGATGATGAATTGCATAAGTCTATGATGAAACTTGAATTGTTGGGATATTATTCTTGGAAAATGTTAAGCATTGCTTCAAGTTTAGGTTTATTGACTGAATTTTGATTGAGGTTTGTTGAGTGGTTCAACCACCATTTTCATTTTTTTCGGCATGCTTAGAAACATTTTATGTGGTTAGGTGAAGTTTGATAATGTTGGTGGACTCTAGAACCTAGTAGAGAAGTGCTTGAGGCGAAATTCTAGGATTAGACATTGTTGAGGAAATGATTTAGGCATTTTTTTGGGAACGTTTGAGCCTTTCTAGCCGAACCCATAAATGAATCTTTCCCTAGTCACCCATTTGAGCCTTATGAGATTTTCATTGCCTTATTTTCCTTGCAAACCAAAAATTTTCCAATCCCTATACCCTAAACACTTTATCATACCCTTTAGGAGAATTATGGACCTAATGTATGACACAAAAATAGCTTTGAGAGGTGTGAATAAGTGATGGACCAAAATCTTAAGTTTGGGGGTTGCAAAAAAAGGGCACGAAGAAGGGGCAATAGACCTCAATGGTGTTGCAAATAATTGTTATTGTAAATATTTATATTTGAAAAAAAAAAGAAAAAGAAAAAAAGAAAAAAAAGAGAAGAAGAAGAAGAAAAAAGAAAAAAAAAATTGCTTTAGTTCAATTCAAAATCAACAATAAGAAATGCATAAGTTTGAGGGTTGTAAAATGGTTGACACTTTGATTGGTGGTTGAGAAAGAAAGTGGAGATTGATGTAGCTCTTAGTGTTTGCATGAGGAAAACCGAGTTCTCTTACTTTGTTTATCCTATCCCTTTCCTTGGAGCCCACTATCGTTGCCTAACGTTACAAGCTTGCAAAGACCTTTTGATCCTTAGCGATGTCTAGTCCACATTAGTGGAGAGTAGTTCGATACTTAGGCTTATGGAGTCTGCCACCATTTGATAAACTTTACATTTCTGCATAAAATAATCCGGGAAGTCGGAATGTGAACTGAAGTGGGGATCACCTACTCGGGGGATCAATAGAGAAAGATAGTCGATGCAACTTATAACTTCTTGGAGTGTTGAACATTTTCTACTAATAATTTTTCAACAACCTTAGAGACTTGTATAAATTCTAGGCAATTCTTGTGTTGAGTTTGAGCCTAATTTTTGTTTGTTCATTTTTTAGTTTTGTTGTTTTGTGTTTTTTGGTTGTTTGTTGCTTTTCTTCCTTTGAGTTTTTATTCCTTTTTGCTCGAGGACGAGCAAATCTTAAGTTTGGGGGTAGTTGATGTTTATTTTACACTATGATTTTGCATTGAATTTTGATAGGATTTAGGATACTTTTCATACAATTTGGGCCATAATTGCTACCTAATTCTATTAATTTGTCTTTGTAGGCCTAAACGATGATTTTTAGCATAAATGACAGTTTTGAGCGTAAATTGTGTAACTTGAGCTTGAAAACTTGGAATAACCTGAATTTAGAAGCTTTGGAAAGCTAAGAAGAAGAGCTACAACGTTCATGTTTTGGGTTTTTCCTAATTCTGACTGGACAAAGGTGAAAACTTGGCTTGAAGTCGTGAAAAGGACGCTGGGAACTGAAGAAAAAACGTCTTTGGACGTGCTTCAGTATTTCTGCCATAACTTGAGCTGTAGACCTCGGATTGTGCTGATTCTTGAACGACCAGAAAGATAATTGAAAGGGCTACAATTCATATGTTTGACACTTTTCCAGATTCTAACTATATCATGCTCAAATTGGGTCTGTAACCTTCGCCGCGGCGAAAAAGCCCCTTCGCCGCGGCGAAATCTAACCGTCCAGATGCAAAAATAAAACGACGCGTTTTGGCTTCCTAGGGATTCGTCCTTAAGTGAGAGAGGTATAAATTAGGAGCGAAAAGGAAGAGAAAAGGGGCTTGGTTCGTGATTTGGGAGGCAGCTCATGGAAGGAGAAGATTATTGAAGATTTGGGCTTCAAATTAGAGAAGATTTCTCCATCTTTTGCTTGCTTTTCAATGATGAATCTTGATTCAGTTTGTTTTTTGTTGTTTTATTTCGTTTTTTAGTATGAACTGAGTTGTTTAGCTAGGGTTTGATGTAATCTTGATACAATGATTCAAATTTATATGGATTGAATTACTTTGAGTTTTAATTTCATGATTGAGTGTTTATCTCTTTGTTTAATGTCTTTGGATGCTTGATCACCATTCAAATGTGTGTTGTTCACAATGAGACCGAGAAGTGATTTGTGATTGTGCCTCTGGGATAAATACATAGATTAGCAAACGCTAGAGATAGGTTTAGCGATCTATGAAATCTAGATAGAATTCCACAAAGCTTAAAACCTTTGAACTATTAATCTTCATTTTGTTGGGTGCGGAAGCTTAATAGGGATAAGTAGGGAAATGTAGCATGAGAATGTATGTTTTACAACTTAGGGAATTCGATTTTCAATCAAGGAATTAGAACTTGGGTAATAGATTCTATGATTTGGGTTAGCGTATTTAGGTGAATTCAACACCCTAGCATTTGTTTTAGAATTGTTTAATTAGTTAAGTTGTTGGGTTTTGCATTTGTATTTAGTTTGTTAATCTTCCATCAATCCAATTTATTGTTGCTTCAATTAGGACTTAAACTAGAAAAATCGGTAATTAGTAACACTATCCTCGTGGGAACGATACTCACTCATCACTTTATTACTTTTTGCGACTAGTATACTTGCTATTTTTGCATGTTGTAGTAAACACGCATCATCGGCTCAGATCGACTCAGCAAGGCATACACTCGGTTAGCCTACACCTACTCAGCTGCAATGACTTATCCAAACAAATTACATCTACAAAGCAATATAAAGAAAAGAGGGTCAAACCCTCAAACATCAACTATCAATCAACTTAGTCGCCCACAATGAAGGAAACAAAATGGAAACACATGTTGAATCATATAAAGCCTCAAATGGCCAAGTGTCAACTACAAAAAGGCGCACACACCATGTACAAACGAAGGCAACTCAGGCCTCCAAATACAAAAAAGAAAAAACAAATACAAGTCTAAGGAGCATCACGCCCCATGTCATCAGTACGAGTCATCTCATCCATCACTAACTCGGTCTGAATGTCATCTCCCTTGGAAGTCGCCCCTCTAGCTTGGTCACTACCATAAGCTCCATCTTTGGACTCGGTAGTTGTCTGCCCCAACTGACTAGCAAAATCAAGGATCTAGTCCTCGACCTGCTCTTCTGTATGATCGCCTTGCCCAGAAGCCTCCTCCTCCTCCTCCATCTAGCGCTAGAGTTGGATGTCCTCATCCGGATTTCAATGGGTAGTGTTTTTGGATTTGTAATCCAACATCAACTCTCCTCTGGCCCTGATGATTGCTTCATCGACAATGGTGAGGCATTGACCCTTTAGCGAGTCAATCTTTACATCCTTCTTAGCCAACTCGTTTTTCAGTCGCTTTAACTTAGCTTCGACTTCCTTTACTCTGTTGGCTCTCCCTCTTGGCCTTTTGGACCACCGCCTCTCTCATTCACAGGTTGGTGTTCCACTTGGAGATTTCTTGTATCTTCTTCTCCTGCACCATAGCGGACTTCCTAAGATGCAAACTGCTTATGAAAGCCTACACAAAATCACTTAATCAGTGTTAAGTCACATAGCAAACATAATCAAATAAAAAGCCCGGTTCATACCTGGAAGGCACAAGAAACCCCCTACTTAGTAATTGCGGCCACCCCAATCTGATTCAACCGACTCTCGTCCCCAGGAAACATGAATGAGTTAGCCAACTTACTTATCGCTACATCAGAATATGTTGATGCTGAAGCGGGGACACTAAAGGTCAACATCTCACTCTCCTTGTCCAAGACTACCATCTTAGATGACCTAGCCTCAATTATAACCGGTCGGCTAGGAAGAGTCAAAACCACATCCTTCACCCTCTTCTCTTCCCTAGATGAAGAGTCCCTCTTTCTCTTCTCGCGACGCCTCGCGATGGACTCACTTGTACTAGGGATAGTTAGCTTCTTCATAAGTCTTGAAATCGTAAATTCTTCAATAGTTAGCGGGTTCAGCTGTCTTATCAAACAAAATATGATTGTAGTAGCGAGTGAGCAGCATGTGCCACGTCTGCTTCAATAAAGGAAAGGGGATACCTCGCTGAATCGGCCCAATACTAGCCTATAGGTGACTTGCCCTCAAATTGCCTGCAACACCACTCGGCAGTCTCTTGCTCATTCGTATGGTAAGAACCTCTCTAGTCGGCACTTCTAAGTCGTATCCACTATGACCAGCTTAGTTGGCATCATGATCTGCAAAGGAAAAATAGAATAAGACTTTAGTAATCAAAGTACTAGTAAAGAATAAGTTTCTCACCGGCTGCTCGCCAAGTATAGGGGATCTCGCCTTGGCTTCTCTCTCCAATGACTGCTTCGCTCCCAAGAAGCACTCCTTCTAGTTTTTATCCCCTAAGAAGAAGCACTCCTTCAACTTTTTATCACTTGATCGTAGGTTGGTTACAAGGTGGATTCGATCGTGCTTGAGAGTCACCGTGTATCTACCCTTATCCTTCTCCCACTCCTTCAAAAAATACGAGTACAACAACTCATGCAACCCAAACATGACTTGGTTCTACACATCGAGAACTTCCAAAGCCACTAGCAGCCTCCACCCGTTTGACATAATTTGGGTCGGCGTGATCATAAAGTGGTTCAGCACCTCCTAGTCAAGATGGGGTATTGGAAGTCTCAGCTCATCATGGAACCACTTCTCATAAACACTAGCCCAGCATTTTGCTTCCCAATTGACCCTCTCATATGACTAAGGTACCTTATTTCGACCGACTTAGGAATATGATACAGTGTCCTGATACTAAGCACATCATTCTCCTTTAGTAAAGGCGGATAATCTATATTAAGTATCCTGTTACCGGGCCGATTCAGCTCGTCCTCTGAACCACCACTGGTAGAGTGATAATTCGAGGATTATACTGTTTTATTTAGGCTTTTAGGCCAGATTTTAGACACTTCTTAGTTCATTTATGCCTGAATTACTACTTAATTCTTTACATTTTGTGTTTCAGGCCAAAATGGACATTTTGAGCAAATAATGAGCGAATTGGAGTTTATGGACTCAGAAGTAAGCGGATCTCAAAAGTTGGGAGAGTTCTGAGGCAGATTGAAGCACTATGAAGCTTGTTCCCATGGGAGAGTATCGAAGATCGAAGATTCAAGCAAAGAAGCAAGCGGAGGATAATTTTGTAATTTTAGAATTCTTCATGAAGATTCGTCGCGGTGAAGTTTGTTCTTCGCCGCAGCGAAAGGAGTTACACGCAAGAGTCAATTATTACTTCGTCGTCACAGTGAGATTCCTTTTTTGCCGCGGCAAGTTTTGCATTCCCCAGTTTTCTTTCCTAAAGCATACAGTTTCCCATTTTAGGTAAAGTCTTAGGTTTTTGGGCGAACTATAAAAGCAAAACTTTGCCATTTTGAGAGGGTTAGTCGTTTTTAGTCTAGAGCAACTTATTCTCATTTTCCTTAGTTTTAGATTTGGCGAATTTTGGGTTGAAAAGTGAGAAGATTTGGGGCTGAATCTTGTGGATTCTTCAACTAGGGGAGATCTCTTGTTTTTTCTCTCATTTCAATATGTTGATTGAAGGGTTATTAGATTTTCTTGCTTGTTGTGTCGATTTAGCTATGAGTTAACCCATTTTGGGTTACGGTTTTGATGTAATTCGGATTTCCATGGATTGAGTAATTGATTTTTGTTATTTTCATATGCTATTGCATGGATTGTGTGGTTATTCTGATTTTATTGCTTTTATTTGGTGAACATGATGAGATTGAGAAATGAGTCATGTTAAGCTTCTTAGATAATCACCATTGTAGTATTGAATGCTAGAGATAGATTTGAGAATCAATGAAATCAATCTAGGATTCCATGTGCTTAATGAGCTTAGAACTATTAATCTTCAAATTGTTGGGTGCGGAAGTTTAATAGGGAAAAGTAGGAAAACATAGCCAGAGAAGGTATGTTTCACAACTTAGAGAATTCGATTTACAATCAATGCATGTGAATATGGAAACAACATAATCCGTAGGTTTAATCTATAGAGTCTGAATGAAGTCAAAACCCTACCCGTTTGTTTGAATTGATTTTACCCTTGTTTTAATCTTGCTTTCACAATTTAGTTTTGAATACTTAGCAAATTTTGTTTAGTTTTAGTTTAATTTTCTCCCATTAATCCAAACGATTTCGATTGCTCCAACTTGAAAACAATAGAAAACTTAGTGCTTAGCAACCAATCCTCGTGGGAATGATACTCACTCATCACTTTATTACTTTATGCAACTAGTGCACTTGCTATACATTGCATGTTGTAGTTACAACGCATTTAGTTTTTGGTGCCATTGCCGGGGATTGAGTTTTGTGTTAACAGTAAATTTTTCTTGTGTTAGCTAGATTAGAGCTTTCTTTTTGCTTAATTGTTGTTTGTTTAATTTTTGTATTCTTTTAGGTTGGTTTGTGATCTCACTCTTTCTATTTTTCTGTGTAGTTTATACAAAGACCAAGACGTCAGCCAGTGGTTCCTGTTGATCCTGAGATTGAAAGAACCACTAGAAGACTTAACAAAGAAAGAAGAGAAAGAGAGGCTATAGTGGAACCAAAGGTTATAGTTGTTGAGATGGTAGAAAATAGAACACTAAGGGAGTTTTCATTTCCCTCAGTTGATGGCAGTGGGTCGAGTATTACTAGACCAGCAGTACAAGCCAACAACTTTGAGATAAAGCTGGCAATCATCTAGATGATCCAGTAGTCGGTACAGTTTAGGGGAGATTTGAAAGAAGACCCAAATCTACACATTGCCAATTTTTTGGAGATTTGTGATACTTTCAAGTCAAACGGAGTGTCAGATGATGCCATTAGATTGAGACTGTTTCCGGTTTCATTGAAGGATAAAGCTAAGGGATGATTAATGGCATTACCAACAGGAAAGATTACAACATGGAACGATTTAGCACAAAAATTCCTGACCAAATTCTTTCCTCCAACAAAGTTGGCAAAGCTGAGAAATGATATCACATCATTTCTACAGGAAGAGTCGGAATCATTGTATGAGGCTTGGGAGAGATACAAAGAATTACTGAGAAGGTGTCCACATCATGGGGTTGCCAGTTTGGATGCAAGTCCAAACATTTTATAACGAATTGATGGTGAATGTGCAAACTATGGTGGATGCAGCATCGGGAGGAGCACTGCAAAATAAGACTTCGAAAGAAGCTCACGGGTTGCTTGAAGTTCTGGCAAGCAACAATTATCAAAGACCTAATGAAAGGGTGCAACTGAAGAAATCTATGGGTCTTCATGAAGTTGATGCATATATAGCCATTTTAAAGTTTAATTGACAAAGACTTGAAATAGTTGGGAAGTATGTAGGTAAATTCCATTCAAGCACCTCAACTAACTTGTGAATTTTGTGCAGGTAATCACGTGAGCAGCGAATGTCAAGTAGGGAACACTTTTGCTTCAAAGATCATCATCGGGCTTGAGTTAACTACTTGGCGGGGAAATCAAAGGCAACCGAACAATCCGTACTCCAACACATATAATCCTGGTTGGAGGAATCATCCGAACCTATCTTGGGGCAATCAGAATCAACAGAATCAACAGAACAATCAATGGAACCAAAGAGCATTGCCAAACAACCAAACAGGGGTGAACAATCAATTAGGAGAGCAAAGAGTGACAAAATTGGAGGACATGTTTGGAAAGTTTATGCAAGAGACCATGAGGTTTTTATGAATGAGACAAGAGCAATTTCGAAATCCAAGAGTCCATTCAGAACTTTGAGGTACAAGTGGGTCAATTGGCTAATAAGTTAAATGAGAGACCATAGGGCTCACTACCAAGCAATACAGTGACTAACTCATGTGAGCAAGCGAATACGATAACCCTGAGAAGTGGGACAGTGTTGGAAGAGGTGGAAAAATCAAGAAAGACTCTGATGAGGAGGTTGATGAAGAGATAGTTGCTGAAGAGAAACCATCTAGTTCTAGGGAAGAAGAACAAAAACCGGAAGTGAGGCAAAGACAATGAAAAGAGAAATTGCTATTTCCCGAGATACCACTGACCTTGGCACATCACACTCCTCGTGCCGCCCCTTTCCTTTAGAAGACTAAAGAAAAAGAATCAGGATAAGCAGTTTTCCAAATTCATTGAAATATTTAGAAAATTGCATATTAACATTCCTTTTGTAGATGCATTGTAACAGATGCCAAGCTAAGCGAAATTTCTCAAGGAGATTTTATCCAACAAAGGGAAGTTAGAGGATGAGGAAACAGTGATGCTCACGGAGGAGTGTAGCACCATTCTCCAGAAGAAGCTACCCCCGAAACTCAAAGATCCAGGGAGTTTTACTATTCCTTACATTATAGGAGACATTACCTTTGATCGAGTTTTATGTGATTTAGGTGCTAGCATCAATTTAATGCCTTTTCCTGTTTTTAAGAGATTGTGAATTGGTGAAGTTAAGCCAACGACCATGTCGTTGCAACTTGCAGATAGATCTATCGAACATCCAAGGGGTATAGTCGAAGATGTGTTGGTGAAGGTGGGCCAGATTATCTTTCCCAAACTGAATTTTGTTGTATGGACATGGAGGAGGATAAGGAAATGCCTCTTATTTTGGGCCCACCATTTTTGGCCACAGGGAAGAGCACTCATTGATGTGCAAGAAGGAAAGTTACTGTTAAGAGTTCAAGATGAAACAGTAACGTTCAATGTGTTTGAAGCTATGAAGTTTCCATCCGAGTCGGATTCGTGCTTTAGTGTTGATGTGGTGGATAAACTAGTAGCGGAGATCATTGAAGAGAACACCCCACAACTCCCTTTAGAAGCGTGTATTGCCCAATCAAGAACAATAGAGATAGATGAGTCGGCAAGGAACGAATATGCTAGATTGTTGGAAGTGTTAGAGTAGATGCCCTAGAGCCAATCAATTATTGTGGAATTGACTCTTTATAATAATGTTCATTAATCAATAATAAAAGGCATTTTTATTCTATATCGCGTAAATCATTATTATTGCAATATGTATTGATATATGTCCTTAGAATGGTAGAAAGTGGACGCAGGGTATCAAGTGTTTCAAATCTTGATAGTGAGAACCCTATGACCACATATGGTGGCCATTCTAGAAACGTCCGTAGCCCGTATATTCAAGTAAGGGGCCACGAATGGTACGGTAAGGCTATCATAGTGTTGAACGACCTCGTCGAAAGGCGTGGTGGCGATTCTCACTTGTCAAGGTTGTTTGGTGACAACCTTTCGGTGCAACACATGGGTGCTTGTTGTAGGCGGATATACCGCAAGAAGTTCACTGGATCGACCCTCACCCAGCAGGATTCCCATATGGATGGTAACCCCAAAGGTGTCTATGGAACAAATCCTCTACGAATGGTGGTGCATGTGATCCTTGGACTTGAGATCACCGTGGAGTGCCTTTGTGCACGGTAGGTACCGATTTGATACTAGCCTAACGCAGCCTTCTATTCGTGAGTTTGCCCCGATGCGGTGGTGATTGGCGTATCAAGGAGTGTATCAAGACTATGGTGGATTGACAAAGGATTCATCACTCCCAAGTGCGGGAGAAGTTATTCTTCCACCCGGCCGCCAATTCGGTATATGGTAATGACACTAAAGCAGCCCGGCACGGTGGGATTGAGTTGTTGCTCTATCCGCATTATATACGGTCATTGGTCCGAGGCCGAATATATAATATCGGAGTAAGGAAGGTTGACACTATTTCTATGCCTTCGTCCTCGTCGAGATAACGGATGATGAAAGGATCGTGATTGTACGGTAACCATATCGCTTGATGGTGCAGCTACTTTGTGAATCCGAATCATCGGGGTGGCCTACGATGCCTTCGCTGGGGGAAAAACCAATCTTGGTCTCTGTATTAGTGAGACGATTAATTGGTGTTAATCACGATACTATACACCTACCGGTATGATGAGGAGCCTATGGGTCACACACATAGAAGATAATTTAAGAGCCAAGAAGAAGAGGGGCGTTTCGTCTTTTCGGGCGAAAGGTATTTTAGGTAATTTCACAAGGTGCAATTAAATTTGCTGAGGTCGTAGCCTTTTATTTAATTTGTTAAAGAAATTAAATAAGTGAAATTACAGTTAAATGTGTGTTCGCACATATTTAATTAAATCATCATTATTGATTAAATGTTAATTAAATATTAATTGATTTTAATTAAGATAATGATGAATTAAATTAAAATATCAAATTGGGAGTGTTTGGCAACATGGGGTGTTTGGGTTGGAGCCCAAGCCCATTCCATGTGGGAATAGGGCAACTTGGTTTGCCTATAAAAAAGAATAGTGTGTGTGTGTTATGGGTGTGAATTCATTCTTTTTTGATTTTTGAAAAGAAAACCTCCACCAAAAAGCTCTCCCACGCCACTTTCAATCGTTCCATTGAAAAACAAACACTTTTGTTTTCTTCTTCTTGATTTCTTAAGGCCAAGGAGGATCTAGCAAATCCCTCCTTGGTTCTTGTTGATTGTCTTCGTGTGGACCTCTACGGTTCGATCCTACACTTGGATCGTAGCAAACACATTCAGAGACAACATTGGTGGAGCCTCCAAACGTGGGTATAAATCTAAACCTTTGGATTTATTTTTCTGAGAATTCATATTATGCATAAAAGCTGTAAAATACGTGCCTTGATTTTGGGTTCTAAGGACGATCCGTGGTTGTAAATTCTTTTGTTTTCCGGGCTGCGCACCGGAATCGGTTTCCTAACGGTGGGTATCGAGCCTAAGGGTACTAGATTTACGATTGTTGAATGGTTGATACATGTATTTGTTGATAACATGTTTGCCTTGATGAATTGCCATGAAAAACCCCGATTTTGAAAAATCAGCAAAATCAGCCAAATCCATGATTTAATGAGTGATTCAAATGATAAAACTGGTTTAATAATGTGTTGATGAATGTTATATTGGTTGGTTAATATCCTGGTTGAACGTATGTGCGTTTGATTTGATTTGGATTAGTGTTTATACACAAAAAAGCGCAAAAAGCGTTGATGCGGGAAGGGGTTGGGGAGGGTTTCAGTTCTTTCCGCGGCGAGCTCGCAGTCGGCCCGGGCGGCCGGAAGATAAAACCTCCGCGCAGGCCCGAATCCATGGGTGGCTAGACCTAATTTAAATCCCCTGCCACCGCGGCAAGATAAAACCTTTGCCGCGGCGAAGTATGCAAAGCAGGAAGTGCATCTTGTAAGTCCTCGCCGCGGCGAAGATAAAACCTTCGCCGCGGCGGAAGGATATAATTTTCCCATTTTGTATTTTTCCGAAAGGGACTAATCTGCAGGTTTTAATAACCTATAAAGCCAATGTACATTCTGCATTTAAGAGGGTAATTAATTAATTAACCCACCCAATTCAAAATTGATTATTTTTTTGAAATGTATGCTTTGTACTTGTTTGTATATTGCATGGTGCGTACATGAGCCTTAGAACCTAAGGGTGAATGTTTTAAATAATTTTGGGTATGTATGGTGTAATTTTTAAATAGGGCTGCGTGTCCTGCCTTCTCTCTTCTTCTTAATGTACATTCTTTTCTCATCTCATTCCCCTCGAATGTAAATCGAGGTTTCTAAATTTGTTGATGTAAAATTAGTTTAATATTAAATTTAGAATGACGTTTTTTGTAATGTACCTGGAGACAAAGCGAAGGACGAGGCAACCATACTTGAAGACTCAAGATATTTGTTACAGGGATCCCTAGGTGACCCACCCGATCCCTCTAGGCTCGAGGAGATCAAGGCCCCCTTTTTCCTTTAGTTAGGCCATGTACCGCACGTTTAATATTTTGTTTAGAATGCATGCTAAGGTTGAATGTTGAATAACATGCCAAACAATGTCATTCTAACAAAGATAATAATCTGATAAGACATTAAATAACAAACCCCTCAACTAAGAATATTAAGTCACGAATGCCTTCCATCACCATGGTTTTAATCAAACCCTGTTCATTGAAACCTTGTTCGCCAAAGCGAAGGGTACACTTCTACCGTGGAGGTTAAAATTCATTGGAGTTTTCCTTAATGGTGATGGGTCGACTTAAAATGACGGTTTTGCTTGTTCGCCAAAGCGAAGGTTGATAAACGCGTCATAGGCATAGTAGAATAGTACACATATTATGTGTATGTGGTGACATGTAGTGTCCACTCTCGCGTGCGAGAATCACACTTGAGGACAATGGTTGGAGCCATTGAATTGTGTGATTGGCTTGTTGGCTTTTTTCACATTTGAGGTTGATAGTGGGAGCTATCAATTGGTGTGGAATTAAGTTTGTTGGCCTACCTAATCAACCCATTTTGGCTTGTTCGCCAAAGCGAAGGTTTGAAATGGGCAGGGATGGGATCTCGGTCCACTAGGAAAGCCAACGGGCTTTCCCGAGCTTAATAGTGAGGGCTATTGGCTTGAGTAAAAGTAGGAGTATCGTTTAATAAAAGACCATATTAAATAATAATGAACTTTATAATAACTTTATCTTTTTTTGCAATTGTAGATTCACGAAAATGAGTATTATGAACCTGCGATCGATAATCGAAAAAAGAAAACAGGTTGGATGGATCCAATTTCTCGGTAGTATCGTAATCTTCGGATTATACTTAAGTCGAAAAGAAATTGTATATCCTTGAAAAGCCATACATGGCCTGGCGCGATCCCCGATGCCACTGGGGAAGTTAAGGATACTTATCAAAAGTTCCTTGATGATGCCCGATAGCGTACAATGCTTGATGTTAGCATCGATGACACCTATCTTTACCAAAAAGCGGCATAGAATATGGATGCTTCTTCCGTAATTCTACTCCTCAAGGAGCTTTATGAAACAAATGCTCGACATGAGAGGTACAAGGTGTAGCCTTGTTTGGGAGTCGTCGTGAGGGTGCCCAAGTTGGTCCTCATGTTGCTCAAGATGATCAAGCACATTGAGAGGCTTGAGACTTTGGGATGTGGCTTGGATGCGGGAATTACAAATGGATTTAATTGCAATCCTTGCTGACTCATATCTGCCACCGTTCATAATGAATTTCAATATGAACACGATGGAGAAAACCTGTCGAACAACTTGAACATGCCCGGGGAGGGATGCGACGAGGACTTGAAAAAAGTCCAAGCTGTTTCTTTGGAATGCTGCCGTAAAGCAAGGGTAACAAGGCAAGAAGGTAAGGCCAAGGCCAAACCCAAGCCCAAGCCCAAAGGACGAGGTTGCTCTTGGGCACGAGAGTGGCATAGGAAAGGGCAAGGTAGTCTGCGGCTTTTTGTGGCAAGCCCCAGCCACCTTGGAGAAAACTCTTGCAGGCTTTCCTCGCAAGTAAGAAGAAGTCGAGGCTACGACTTGGTACTTTCATGATTGAGATTAACTTCTCTCCTTCAACATCTTGGGTCATGGACACGGGGATGTGGTACTCACATTTGTACTTGTGTGCGGGGACTAAGGCGAGTAGAGTGCTCGCCAAGGGAGAGGTGGACCTACGAGTTGGAAATGGAGCACATGTGGCTGCATTAGGCTGTAGGGACTTATTGTTTATCTTTGCCTACGGGCTTATTGTTGGAACTACATAACGTTATCACGTACCTTCTATTTCTAGAAATATTATTTCGGTATCCGTTTTGGATAATATGGGGGTATCATTTTGAGATATCTAATGGATTGTTGTCCTTTAGTTTGAATGGTATTCTATTTGGAATTGCAAGGTTATATAATGGATTATATGTTCTTGATTTAAACAATAAAGATATTCTCAATATTGAAACCAAGAAAGCTAAACATAAGCGATCAAAACCAAACATATCTCGGCATTGTAGATTGTGTCATGTTAATAAGACTCGCATTGCAAAACTTCAAAGGGATGGAGTTTTGGCCCCTTTTTGACTTTCGGTCATTTGAGGTATAGTCATGCCTTTTAGGCAAGATGACCAAGTCTCCTTTCACGGGACAAAGTGAAAGGAGCTCTTGGCTTGTTAGGGCATCATCCATAGTGATGTATGTGGTCCTTGCGATTGAAGCCGGAGGTGGATATTCATACTTCATCACATTTATGATGATTTCGGTAGATATGGTTATGTCTACCTTATGAGACATAAATCTGAAGCCTTTGATAAATTCAAGGAATTCAGGGAATGAAGTATGAATATGTTGGGCAAAAGTATTAAAGCTCTTCGGTCGGATCGAGGGAGGTGAATACTTAAGCTCGGGGGTTTTCCCAAGTACTGAAGGAATGTGGGATAGTATCACAACTCACCTCCTTATACACCCCCAACACAATGGGAGTGTCGAGGAAAGGAGGAATAGGACCTTACTTGACATGGTTAGGTCCATGATGAGTTTTAGTGATTTACTGCATCGTTACGGGGTTATGCCACAGAAGGCTGCGACTCACGTTTTAAGGGCCGTATGTTGCCGTCAAAGTCTGTAGATAAGACTCCATATGAGCTATGGATTGGGCGAAAGCCCAACTTGTCTTATCTAAGGATTTGGGGTTGCGAAGCTTATGTTAAGAAATTGACTTCGAACAAGCTGGGCCCAAAATCCTGTAAATGTAAATTTGTGGGGTATCCAAAGGAGACCAAAGGATACCATTTCTACAACCCGAGAAGAGCGCAAAATCTTTGTTGCTCGACGGTGTCTTCCTAGAAAAGGAACATTTTTCTAAGAAGTACTAGTGGGAGAAAAGTAGAACTCGATGAAGTTCTAGAACCACAAGATATACTAGACGAAGGACGGGATGATGTGCCACAAGGAGTGGTTGAGCATCATGAGGAGGTTACTCCACAAATTGTGGATCAAAGTGAACCGCCTCAGGTAGCACGAGCTACGTAGATGCGGGAGAGTACGCCATGAGCCCAGAGATACGGTTATCTCGTGACTCAACATGGTGACGTACTAGTCTATCAAGGCGATGAACCCGAGAACCTACGAAGACGGCTATATCGGATCGATTCCATTAAATGGCTTGAAGCCATGAAATGCGAGATGGACTCCATGTACCAGAACCAAGTGTGGTCTCGTGGTGGAACCTTTGAAGGGGTAAAACCTATAGGGTGTAAATGGGTCTTCAAGAAGAAGGCCCGACATGGATGGCGCGTGCATACCTATAAAAGCATTTGGTTGCCAAAGGTTTCAAACAAATTCATGGCATTGACTATGAAGAAACCTTTTCAGCGGTTGCCATGATTAAATCCATCCGGATTATGCTTGCAATTGCCGCATATCATGACTATGAGATTTGGCAAATGGATGTCAAAAGCGCTTTCTGACGGAAACCTTGAGGAGGATGTGTATATGACACAACCTCGATGGTTTCGTTCTTGATAGTCAAACTAATAAGGTATGCAAGTTGCAGAGATCCATTTATGGACTCAAGCAAGCTTCAGGAGGCTGGAACATTCGTTTTGATGTAGTAAAAGAGGGGGTTCGGTTTTATCAAAAATGAAGATGAGCCTTGTGTTTACAAGAAAGTGAGTGGGGAGCGCATAGCATTCCCTAGTGTTGTATGTCGATGACATACTGATCGGAATGATATACCAGACTTGCGGTCGGTAAAGACTTGGTTATCCAAGTGCTTCTCCATGAAAGACTTAGGGGAAGGCGACCTACATCCTTGGTATAAAGATCTATCGTGATAGATCGCGTAGGTTACTTGGCCTAAGTCGAGTGCATATATTGACAAAGTCTTGAAGCGATTCGAGTATGGAAGAATCCAAGAAAGGATTTCTTCCGATGTCACATGGTGTTTATCTCTCTAAGGAATTGTGTCCTAAAACACAAGATGAGAGAGATAGGATGAAGAAAGGATCCCATATGCATCAGCAATTGGATCCATCATGTATGCCATGCTATGTACTGGATTGATGTCTCGTGTGCTTTGAGCACTTGTAGTAGATATCAATCGGATCAGTAGCATCAGCGGATGGGTTTGTCCAAGAACATTCTTAAGTACTTGAAGAGGACTAAGGATATGTTCTTGGTTTATGGAGGGGAAGATGAGCTCCTTTGTAAGAGGATACGGTGATGCTAGTTTCCAAACGAGATAAAGGCGATTATCGATCGCAATCGGGGGTTTGTATTTTGTCTCAATGGCGGTGCGGTGTTGGAAGAGCTCAAGCAAAGCACTGTAGCGGACTCTACAATGGAGGTGAGTATATTGCATTGTCGAGATGCGGCCAAGGAGGCGATCACGGATTAAGAAGTTCGTCAGCCCGAACTTGGTGTGGTTCCTACGATTGTTGATCCTATAGACATCTATTGTGACAACAATGGAGCAATTGCTCAAGCTTAGGGAACCACGGTCTCATCGAAGTCAGACACATACTCGGGCGATTCCATCTCATCGAGAGATAGTTGAGAGGAAAGAGCGTGCAGTTAGTAAAGTGCATGCGCGACAATCTCGCGAGATCCACTTACAAAGCCTCTGTCATGCGAAGCATGAAAGGCACTTGGGAAATCATTTGGTATTAAATACATGAATGATTGGCTATAGTGCAAGTGGGGAGATTGTTAGAGTAGATGCCTAGAGCCAATCAATTATTGTGGAATTGACTCTTTATAATAATGTTCATTAATCAATAATAAAAGGCATTTTTATTCTATATCGCGTAAATCATTATTATTGCAATATGTATTGATATATGTCCTTAGAATGGTAGAAGCAGTGACGAGGGTATCAAGTGTTTCAAATCTTGATAGTGAGAACCCTATGACCACATATGGTGGCCATTCTAGAAACGTCGAGTGCCCAGTATTATCGAAGTAAGGGCACGAATATACGGTAAGGCCTATCATAGTGTTGAGCGACACCTGTCGAAAGCGTGGTGATCTCACTTGTCAAGGTTGTTTTGGTGACAACTTTGGTGCAACACATGGGTGCTTGTTGTGGCGGATATACCGCCCGGCAAGTTCAATTGGGTGACCCACCAGAGGATTCCATATGGATGGTAACCCTTGGGTGTCTATGGAACAAATCCTCTAACGAATGGTGGTGCATGTGATCCTTGGACTTGAGATCACGGAGTGCCTTGTGCACCGATTGGTACGATTTGATACTAGCCTAACGCGGTTCTATTCAGTTGTCGATACGGTGGTGATTGGCTATATCAAGGAGTGTATCAAGACTATGGTGGATTGACAAAGGATTCATCACTCCAAGCGAGAGAAGTTATCTCACGGCGCAATTCAATATATGGTAATGACACTAAAAGCGTAGGCCACGTGGGATTGAGTTGTTGCTCTATCCGGATTATAATACGGGTCATTGGTCCGGAGCGAATATATATATCTCGAGAGTACCGAAGGTTGACACTATTTCTATGCCTTCGTCTCGTCGAGATAACGGATGATGAAAGGATCGTATTACAGGTAACCATATCGTTGGCGGTAGCTACTTTGTTTGAATCGAATCTATCAAGGGTTGGCCATGATGCCTTGCTGAGGGGCCAATCTTGGTGCGTGTATTAGTGAGGACGATTAATTGGTGTTAATCACGATACTATACCACTACCGGTATGATGAGGAGCCTATGGGTCACACACATAGAAGATAATTTAAGAGCCAAGAAGAAAGAAGGGCGTTTTCGTCTTTTAGGCGAAAGGGTATTTTGGTAATTTCACGGTGCAATTAAATTTCTTTGAGGTCGTAGCCTTTTATTTAATTTGTTAAAGAAATTAAATAAGTGAAATTACGGTTAAATGTGTGTTCGCACATATTTAATTAAATCATCATTATTGATTAAATGTTAATTAAATATTAATTGATTTTAATTAAGATAATGATGAATTAAATTAAAATATCAAATTGGGAGTGTTTGGCAACATGGGGTGTTTGGGTTGGAGCCCAAGCCCATTCCATGTGGGAATAGGGCAACTTGGTTTGCCTATAAAAAAAGAATAGTGTGTGTGTGTTATGGGTGTGAATTCATTCTTTTTTGATTTTGAAAAGAAAACCTCCGACCAAAAGCTCTCCCCACGCCACTTTCTTTGTTCCATTGAAAACAAACACTTTTGTTTTCTTCTTCTTGATTTCTTAAGGCCAAGGAGGATCTAGCAAATCCCTCCTTGGTTCTTGTTGATTGTCTTCGTGTGGACCTCTACGGTTCGATCCTACACTTGGATCGGTAGCAAACATTCAGAGACAACATTGGTGGGAGCCTCAAGCGTGGGTATAAATCTAAACCTTTGGATTTATTTTTTCTGCAATTCATATTATGCATAAAGCTGTAAAATCCGTGCCTTGATTTTGGGTTCTAAGAGGCGATCCGTGGTTGTAAATTCTTTTTGTTTTTCATTTGGCTGGGGGGGCATGGCCGGCCGGTTCGTTTCCTAACGGGAAGGCCCTAACTTTGAATCCGATTGATAAGAGCCAAGATCTAGAATTTGAGAATTTGATTTTGAAAAAGAGAAGGAAAGGAAAGAAAGGAAGAACCTCCAAAGCTTGAGCTTAAAACCTTTACCTTTCCCACCCTCAAATATGTGTATCCTAGGGAATCAAAAACCTTCCTAGTAATAATCAGTTCAAGGTTGAGCAAAATGGAAGAAGAGCGGTTAATTCGGGTGTTAAAGGAACACAGATCGGCAATTGGATGGACTATTTCGGATATTAGGGGCATCTCTCCATCTTTTTGCATGCATAAAATACTCATGGAGGATGATATCAAGCCTAGAGTTCAACCACAACGAAGATTGAATCCTTCGATGAAGGAAGTGGTGAGAAAGGAAGTGGTGAGAAAGGAGGTGGTGAAACTTCTAGATGCGGGAATAATTTACCCATTTTTTATAGTCCATGGGTGAGTCCGGTGCAAGTGGTTCTGAAGAAGAGAGGTATCACAATGGTAAAGAATGAGAGCAATGAATTGGATAACCAACTAGGACGGTCATCAAGGTTTGGAGAGTGTGCATTGACCTCTGGAAATTAAATGAAAGCGAACAAGGGAAGGATCATTTTCCACTTCCTTTCATTGATCAGATGTTGGAGGGAGATTAGCGGGAGCATGCTTATTCTTGTTTCTTGGATGGTTATTTTAGGATATAATCAAGGTTGCTATCGCTCTGAAGATCAAGAAGAAGATGACCTTCACTTGGTCTATGGCACTTTTGCTTACGAAGGATGCCCAAAACCCTTTTGGGTTGTGTAAGGGCCACCCAAGCCACATTTGGGAAGAAGGGAATGTATGATATCGATCTTTGGAGATATGGTGGAGGCGGTTTATAAGAAGTCTTCATGGATGACTTCCTCTTGTTTTTAGTTCGTCCTTTGATTAATTGCTTATCTAATCTCTCTTTTTGTTTTGCAGGCGATGTCGGGAGGAACGAACTTGGTTGCTCAAGTTGGGAGGAGTGCCAACTTCATGGGTCGAGAAAGGAATAGTGCTTGGTCATTAGAATTTCAAAGGATGGATTAGAAGTGGATTGAGCAAAGCCGGACGTGATTGAGAAGCCGCCACCACCCTCAATGTTAAAAGCGGAATTCGAAGTTTCTTGGGGCATGCGGGGTTTTATAGACGGTTCATTAAGGATTTTTCTATATTGATTAAAGATGTTGCTTTTGATTTTAATGATGAATGCATGCATGCCTTTCAAACTCTAAAAAAATTATTAGTGTCTGCACCTATTATTGCAGTTCCCGGTTGGGGACTACCATTTGAATTGATGTGTGATGCTAGTGATTTTACACTAGAGGTAGTGTTAGGATAGAGGAAAAACAAAGTGTTGCATGTAATTTAGTATGCGAGTAAAACACTAGGTTTGATGCACAATTGAATTTTACACCACCCTTTATTGAAAAAGGAATTGTTGGGTGTGGTTTTTGCTTTTGATAAATTTTGTTCATATTTGCTAGGTGCCAAGGTGATAGTCTACATGGACCATTTAGCACTCAAGCACCTATTAGGAAAGCAAGAAGTGAAACCTCGGGATAAGATGGATCCTATTGCTACAAGAGTTTGAGTTGGAGATACGAGATACGAGATAGGAAAAGGTTGAAAAATGTGGTGGCAGACCATCTGTCAAGGATTGAACGACCAATTCAGGGAAATGAAGAAGAAACCCAAATCAGAGAAACTTTCCCTAATGAGAAATTGATGAGAGTGGAGGAAGCACCATGGTATGCAGATTTTGCAAACCAACCCTTTGTCGCGAGTGCTCCCCGTTGCCCAATGACCTTCCAACAAAAGATGAAGTTTTTCTCAGGTTTGAAATACTACTTCAGGGAAGAGCCATTTCTTTATAAACAATGTGCTGATAAGATGATACGTATGTGTGTTTCGAAAGAGGAAATGGAGAGTATTCTACGACACTGTCATGAGAGGGAAGTAGGTGGCCATTTAAAGGAGGCTAGGGCCGGCGACCAAGGTTCTTGATCCTGGTTTTATTGGCCAACCCTTTTCAAGGATTCTTTTCGGATGGTTCAAGAATGCGACCAATGCCAACAAAGTGGGAATATTTCAAAGCGAGATGAGATGCCACTAAACAATATCCTAGTTGTTGAGCTGTTCGATGTATGGGGAATTGACTTCATAGGGTCTTTTCTCAAATTCTTACGGGAATATGTACATATTGGTAGCGGTGGACTACGTATCAAAATGGGTGGAAGCAGTTGCATTGCCATCCAATGATGTCCGGGTGGTGGTTAATTTTGTGAGAAAGAACATTTTCTCAAGGTTTGGAGTACCACGGGCAATCATTAGTGATGGAGGATTGCATTTTTGCAATAGGCAATTGGATGCACTGTTGGGGAAATATGGGGTGAAACATAGAGTTATGACACCTTACCATATACGAGACTAGCCGACAGAAGAATTGGAGCTTTGTCAAATAGAGAACTAAAGGGGAATCTTAGAGAGACGGTCAATGCTCGGAAAGGAAGGATTAGTCCACAAGTTGGATGATGCATTATGGGCTACCCTACCTTGCATTTAAGACTCCAAGATTGGTATGTCTCCATTTAGGATGGATACATGGGGAAGGCATGTCATTTCTTTGGTAGAACTTCGAGCATAAGGCCTATTAGGGCGGAGGTGAAGCGGCTCAAACATGGATTTCTGAGGCTGGCTTTGGGAAGAAAGGATGCTTGACTTTGAATGAACTCGATGAGTTAGTCATGAAAGCTTATGAGAATGCTAGGATGTACAGGAAAAAGACCAAGAAGTGGCATGACAAGCATATCGGGGAAGAAAAAACTTTGAAGTGGGTGAGAAAGTGTTGTTGTTTAATTCTAGACTTAGGCTTTTCCCTGGAAAACTTATGTCTAGATGGTTCGGAACCTTCATAGTTACAAGAGTTTACCCATTTGGAGCGATGGAGGTGTCACATGAAGAAAAAGGCACATTTAAGGGTCAATGGCGAGGAGGTTGAAGCCATTCATCGGCGGAGTGATGAGTTGCAAGTCAATTCCTCTCGACGACATTGAGCATGAAGCTGGAGAGAGTCGAGCTTTTCGACTATAAACAAGCGCTCCTTGGGAGGCAACCCAAGTGTTTTCATTTGTTGTTGTTTAATTACTATTTTGAAGTTGTTAGTTTTCTTATGATTTTTAGATGAAATCTAATTTGTGTGCTTTTGGTGTTTCGGGTGAATTATTGAATCAAGGCAAAAAAATGGAATTCTTCTAGTTTTTGCCGCGACGAAGAAGTTTATTTGCCGCGGTGAAGCACATTTTGCAAAAATTGGAAGTCGGAAAGGTCCCCGAGACCCTTAGCGCGGCAAGAAACTTTTTCACCTTTTTCAAAGGCGATGAGCCCTCTGTATTTTTCCGCGCATGAAAGGAAAGTTAGGGCAAAATTCACTAAGGAAAATTCGCGCGGTGAAGATTGTTCTTGCTTTGAGGTGATGAGCTTCTGTAATTTTTCACCACGGCGAAGAATTTGTCTTCGCCGCAACATCGACTGGGTTAAAAATTAGGGTTTCTGAATTGAAGAACTTTGCTGCGATGAAGCTTGTTCTTCGCGGCGATGAAGTCTGCTTTTTATAAATACCCACGCAACTTTTCATTTTCAACGCAAAAACTTCAAACACTTTTGAGAGCAAATTTTCCCACCTTCAATCTTGAGCCTTTCCGGTGAACTTCCATCACTTGTTCTAACTCCTAAACTCACCCAAACACAAAATCAACTCATTTTAGCAAGGATTTCTGTGAAAATTTGTGAATTTTTTTTGGAAACCCTTGGTTTACAAAATTTGGGGATCTTGCAATCTAGGCTGAAATCGGTGAAATTGGTGATGAAAGCATCTTGGGATTGGTAAGATTTCAAGCCCTCCAAACTTTAACTTAACCAATTTCGATTTTTAGAGTTGAATCTAAGATTTGATTGTTGAGTTAAGTTTTGGGATTTTCGTGAAGTTTATGTTTTGATTGTGATTAAGGAAGTGTGGATCGTGAATTGTGTGATATTGAGGAGTTTGGGTTTTGAATTTTGGAGTGTTTGGTTGAGTTTGGAAGAATCAAAATTTAAGGGGGGGTCCCCTAGTTGCAAAAATTTTGGAAGGGGTGGGTTGTTTTATTACGTTGATTGATTGTGGTTGTTTGTAAGGCGTTTAGGGTTGAAATTGTTGGAGTAGGTGCCCTAGAGCCAATCAATTATTGTAGAATTGACTCTTTGTAATAATGTTCATTAATCAATAATAAAAGGCATCTTATTCTATATCGCGTAAATCATTAGTATTACAATATGTTTTGATATATGTCCTTTAGAATGGTTGACGGGTGACGAGGGTATCAAGTGTTTCAAATCTTGATAGTGAGAACCCTATGAGCACATATGGTGGCCATTCTAGAAACTTCGTAGCCCGGTATTATTCGAGTAAGGGGCACATATAATACGGTAAGGCTATCATAGTGTTGACGATCTACGAAAGGCAGATGGCCCTGGAACCCTTGATCTCACTTGTCAGCGTTTGTTTGGTGACAACTTTGGTGCAACCACCATGGGTGCTTGCCCGTAGGTGATTACACCGCAGGCAAGTTCACTAAGAAACCCACCCTCCCACGTAGGATTCCCCCATATGGATGGTAACCCTAGTGTCTATGAAACAAATCCTCTACGGGAATGGTGGTGCATGTGATCCTTAGACTTGAGATCATTAGGAGCGCCTTGTGCATCGATTGGTGTAGTTTGACACTAGCCCTACGGCAGCTTCTTTCAAAAAGGAAAGTCAACAACACGGTGGTGATTGGCTGCATCGAGGAGTGTATCAAGACTATGGTGGATTGACAGAGATTCATCACTCCTGGGCACGGGAGAAGTTATCACGATGCAATTCAGATATGGCAATGACACTTAAATCGTGGCCATAGTGGGATTGAGTTGTTGCTCATCCAAGGGCCTTTATATACGGGTCATTGGTCTAACTAATACATAATATCGAGAGTAACTGAAGGTTGACACTATTTCTATGCTTTTGTCTCTGCGAGATAACGATGAAAGGATCGGATTCCGTACTAAAATCATATCGCCGGAATTGGTAAAGTTTACTGTTCATCAATCTATCGGGTGGCCATGATGCCTTGCTGTGAGGTTCCAATCTTGTCTCTGTATTAGTGAGGACGACCAACCTTGGTGTTAATCGGCGATACTATACACTCACGATAGACAAAAAAGGAGCCTATAGGTCACACACATAGAAGACAATTTAAGATCAAAAAGAAGAAAGAAGGGCATTTTCGTCTTTTAAATTTGGTGAAAGGGTATTTTGGTAATTTCATAGTGCAATTAAATTTGCTTTGAAGGTCGTAGCCCTTTATTTAATTTGTTAGAAAAATTAAATAAGTGAAATTACGTTTAAATGTGTGTTCGCACATATTTAAATATATTATCATTATTGTTAAATGTTAATATATATATTTAAATATATATTAATTGATTTTTAATTGAGATAATGATGGAAAATAAAATAAATCAAATTGGGAGTGTTTGGCAACATGGGGCGTTTGGGAAGTTGAAGCACTGTAAGTATGGGATTAGGGCAAATTGTTTTTACTATAAAAAGAAAAATATGTTAATTAAATAAATGAGATTTTTCTTTGTAAAACAAAAACACATAGCCCCCATTTGACACTCCCACGCCAAAAACCTTTTTTTGGCCTAAATCAAATCAATTTATTTTCTTTTCTTCTTAATGTTGAAGCCAAAGAGGATCTAGCAAATACCTCTTTGGTTCTTTTGGAAGGAATTGTCTTCGTGTGGACTACGTGGGCGATCCTACACTTGGACTCAGGTAGCAAACGCTTCAAAGACAATCGTGGTGGGAGCTCAACGTGCGTATGGTTTCTAAACCCACGTAATAATTTAATTTCGCCCGATTCTTGCTTTAATATGAATTGTAATTATTTACCCTTGATCTTGGCTCATGTAACGATCTTTTGTTATATTAATTTTTGTTTTCCCAGGCTTTGCGTATACGAGACCGTTTACTAACATAAATTTTGGGTTGAATTGTTAAGTTGATTGGTAGTTTGAGAAAGCTCAAATTGTTGTCCAAGGGTAAAGGAAAAGGAAAAAAAGTGCACAAGTATTTGTGAATGACAAGGCTCGGAAGCGATATGAAGGGGCAATCCAAAAGGAAAGATAAAGGATTTATTCCCTAAGGCGTGGATTGACCGCTGAGGCCAAGCTATGGATTGGAGTCGGGAGGGAGACGTTGGGAATTATTTATGAGTGTACCTACACATGCAACCGTAGAGCCAATAGTGTGAGAGTTTTATGCCAACCTCCAGGAGGTGTGAATGCAGTGCTTTGTGTTTGTGAGGGGTACTGATGTGGCATTTAATCGAAGTCATCAATGATTTTTATAACTGCCTAAAATTGGCCACCGTAATGATTATGAGGATTTTTAGGAAGACACCGGTTTAAGGATGATATTATTCTTTCGATCATTACAAAAGGCCGGATACCACTTGAGATTTCAAAAAAGGGAAAAAAGGGCGGGAAGAGCATCAAGGGAACTAATTTGACATTGGTAGCTCGGTTGTGGCAATACTTTATTTACTGCGAGGATGATGTCGGGAGGCCTTCTCTATGGGCGGTGACTTATGAGAAGGCATTATTGCTACATTCTATTGCCACGGGAAGAGAATGGATGTGGGACAAATCATCTGAACAACATTCAGACAGCAACCAAACCAAAGGTATGCAGGAGTTACCTTTCCCACATCTCATTACGAGTTGTGCACTTCGAAGGTGGGCGCCTCGGGAGGCATAGATGAGCCACTTATCTATGCCCGCCCCCAGGCTCAACTCAGACTATTATCACAAGCATCTTCGAACGTCCAACAGGAGCACAGTCGGGACAAAACGGACAGAGAACCACACAAGGCAACTTTGCCACATCATCCATTCCACATCCCAACCCCTTTATGAGGGAAATGATGCGGCGAGATGATAGGTCGAGATGAAACGGATGGCAAAAGCGTCGAGGATTGGGCGGAGAGCAAACCCAGATGATGTATGACATGCAAAAGGGTTTGCTTCACCAAGCTCAGCGTTGATACTTTGGGAATTCCAATGGGCAAATTCCGGGATTCGAATGGATGGAGTTCGAGACTCGAAGAGGGGCGACAGAAACGAGGATGCCGAAGAATGAACTGAGCAACTATTTTTGTATTTTACTTTTGTTTGTTTTAGTTGTTTTTGTATTTTCATTTCGAACAGTGAACTAATTTGCTTTTTGTTTTGGATTGTTTAAATTTTGTTTTAGTTTCCTAGTAGTTGAAAAGGCGAGATTAGGGTTATAATATTTTCACATTAGTCAGTGAACTTTTCTAGCATAGTGGCCACCATAGTTTTTCAATTGTTTTTACAGATTTTGGTGATGAAAAGGTCAAGGACCGGGTGTGCATGCTATTGAGCGGAACTTCGACTTCACGAATTAATAAGGGAACTATCTCGTACCTTTGTAGATTTCTATTTTTCTATTCTTAAATTGTGCATAATGTGACATTGGGGACAATGTCATCTTTAGTTTGGGGGTAGGAAAAATTTCAAATTTTTTTATTTGTGTTTATTTTATTTTCATGTTTTGTTGTGTATGCTAATGATGAATTGTATAAATCGATGATGAGAATAGGGTTGTTGGGATTTTATTGTTGAAAAATGTTAAGCATTGCTTCAAGTTTATGTTGATTAGTGAATTTTGATTGAGGTTTGTTGAGTGGTTCAACCACCATTTTCATTTATTTCGGCATGCTTAGATTCATTTTATGTGGTTAGGTAAAGTTTTGACAATGTTGGTGGACTCTAGAACCTAGTAGAGAAATGCTTGAGGTGAAATTCTAGGAATAGACATTGTTGAGGAAATGATTTAGGCATTTTTTGGAACGTTTGAGCCTTTCGGCCGACCCATGAATGAATCTTTCCTAGTCACCCATTTGAGCCTTATGAGATCATCATTGCTTTATTTTCCTTGCAAACCAAAAATTGTCCAATCCAATTACCCTAAACACTTTATCATAGGAGAATCTTGGACCTAATGCAAACACAAAGAAAAGAGTTGTGTGAATGAACTAAAAGAATAGTTTGGGGGTTGTGAGAAGGGCAAGAAGAATAAGAGAGGTAATTAACCTCAATTTGAGATTTTTGTTATTTTCAAAAAAAAAAAAATTTATTTTGAGAATTGCATTGCAATAGCAAAAATAAGAATTGTTCATGGTTGAAGGTTGTTAAATGGTTGACATTTTGAGTGATGGTTGAGAAAGGAAATGGGAGTTGGATTAAGTCTTAGTGTTTGCTTTAAGGAAACCAAGTTCTCTTGTTTGTTTATCCTTTCCTTTCCTTTTAAGTCCACTACCTGAGCCTAACGTTACAAGCTTGCAAAGACCTTTTGATTCTTAGCGGTGTCTAATCCTCATTAGTGGAGAGTAGTTTGATATTTAGGCTTATGGAGTCTGCCACCATTTGATAAACTTTGCATGTTTGCATAAAATAATCCGAGAAGTCGGAAGGTGGATTGAAGTGGGGATCACCTACTCGAGGACCAATAGAGAAAGATAGTCGATGCAACTTATAACTTCTTGGAGTGTTGAACATTTTTCTAGTAATAATTTTTTAACAACCTTTGAGACTTGTATAAATTCTAGGCAATTCGTATGTTGAGTTGAGTCTAATTTTTGTTGTTAATTTCCAGTTTTGTTATGTTGTGTTTTGGTTGTTTATTGTTTTCCTTCTTTGAGTTTTGTACTTGATGCTCAGGGACGAGCATGTCTTTAGTTTGGGGGTATTTGATAATCCGAGGATTATACTATTTTATTTAGGCTTTTCTGTTTGGATTTTAAAGATACTTCTTAGTTCATTTATGCAGAATTACTACTTAATTCTTAACATTTTGTGTTTCAAGCCAAAATGGATATTTTGAAGCAAATAATGGCGGCGGGTGGAGTTTGGACTCGAAGTAAGCGGATCTCGAAGTTGGGGAGAGTTACGGCGGTGAAGCACTATGAAGCTTGTTCCCATGGGAGAGCATCGAAGATCGAAGATTCAAGCAAAGAAGCAAGCGGAGGGCAATTCTATAATTTTAGAATTCTTCATGAAGATTCATCAATGGAAGAAGTTTGTTCTTCATCATGGCGCCCCGAAGGGGTTACGCACAAGAGTCAATTTTTACTTTGTCGCTGAAGCGAGATTCCTTCTTTGCCACGGCGAAGTTTGCGAATTCTAGATTTCTCTAAAACGTACAGTTTCATTTTAGGTAAAGTCTTAGGTTTTTGGGCGAACTATAAAAGCAAAACTTTGCCATTTTGAGATGGTTGGTCGTTTTTAGTCTAGAGCAGCTTATTCTCATTTTCCTTAGTTTTAGATTTGACGAATTTTGGGTTGAAAAGTGTGAAGATTTGGGGCTGAATCTTGTGGATTCTTCAACTAGGGGAGATCTCTTGTTTTTTCTCTCATTTCAATTTGTTGATTGAAGGGTTATTCGATTTTCTTGCTTGTTGTGTCGATTTAGCTATGAACTAACCCATTTTAGGTTACGGTTTTGATGTAATTCGGATTTCCATGGATTGAGTAATTGATTTTTGTTATTTTCATATGCTATTGCATGGATTGTGTGGTTATTCTGATTTTATTGCTTTTATTTGATGAACATGATGAGATTGAGAAATGAGTCATGTTAAGCTTCTTAGATAATCACCATTGTAGTATTGAATGCTAGAGATAGATTTGAGAATCAATGAAATCAATCTAGGATTCCATGTGCTTAATGAGCTTAGAACTATTAATCTTCAAATTGTTGGGTGCGAAAGTTTAATAGGAAAAAGTAGGAAAACATAGCTTGAGAAGGTATGTTTCACAAATTAGAGAATTCGATTTACAATCAATGCATGCGAATATGGAAACAGCATAATCTGTAAGTTTAATCTATAGAGTCCGAATGAAGTCAAAACCCACCGTTTGTTTGAATTGATTTTACCCTTGTTTTTAATCTTGCTTTCACAATTTAGTTTTGAATACTTAGCAAATTTTGTTTAGTTTTAGTTTAATTTTCTCCCATTAATCCAAACAAATTCGATTGCTCCAACTTGAAAACAGTAGAAAACTTAGTGCTTAGCAACCAATCCTCGTGGGAACGATACTCACTCATCACTTTATTACTTGTGCGACTAGTGCACTTACTATATATTGCATGTTGTAGTTACAACGCATCATAGAGGGAAATCTTCAAAACCATCAGAATCATCAGGGTCTTCCTCACTCGTCCCTTGCTCATTTGAACTATCATCACCAAAATCGGCACCACTCAGCCCGAGAGTAGCTACACTCACTCCCCTTGATATACCTATAGGTACATATCTACTCTCTTGCGTCACCACCATCGTAAGGGCTCTCTCGTACTCATAACTTACCTCCATCTCTCCTTTGCTTGACTCGCCTGACTTTGAATGCGACATCCAATAAGTCTCTTTACTCAACTCGACTCGACCCAAAGCTGAAGGCCAGAATCTTTGCCAAAAGCTAAGATCGTTACCACTACAGGCCCGAACACAACTCTGCCCACTCTACTCGATTCAGGGACGGTAGAAGTGATTATCTCTTGATGGTTTTTTCACCAACCCCTCACACTTTTCGGACTTCTTGGTCAAAAAGGGGAGACCCGAGTGACCACGCCCCAAACTTTTCAACTCATAACCTGCCTCACTCGGCTAGATCTACGGACCGGATGACTAAGACGCCTTAGATCTAATTCCAAAAGCACCTCTGAACCTTATGGCTCCCGAGTCAATCCACCTCACAACTCGGTCAAGCGAGCAGGCACGCAGTTGAATTGGGTTCTTACATAAATTGACTTCATCTTCTGTCTCCTTAAAACCCAGAAAACCCAAAAACGATAAAAACTAGCCAAAATCCAGAACCTCACTCTTCAAAATACAAACCTTACCAAATCAAAAGGCTAAATATCCAAAACTGTAATGCCCCGCTTGAGGTACGTTGTTATTGTTTCCTCTTTCGCTCTTATTTTTGAGTTGATTTTTGGGTGTTATTGTTTGATTTAGTGTTGTGTTGAGCGTTTGCCTGAAATTGGTTGAAAAGCGAAAAGAAGATGTCTGCCGTTCTTCGCCCGGCGAAAGAGGGGAGGTTAAAGCCACGGGGAAGGCTGTTGGGCGCGGTTTCACCGCGGCGACAGAGGTTTCTTCGCCACGGCGACAGGCCGAATAAAATGTTGATGAAGTTTTAGATATTTTCTTCCTTAAGGACAATTTGACCTTTCTACCCCTAATTAAGCGGGGAAAAGAAAAGTGGGGAGTTAATTGTAAGGAATTTTCATGGAGAATATGTTGTTATGGGGGTGAGTTTGTAATGAATTAAAAGGATATGGATGGAATTCCCAAAAGAAGAATAAAGGCAAAATGGGAATGAGTGTGTTTATATTTCATTAAAAGGAATTAGAATCAAAGAAACCCCTCATTTCTTCTTCTCAACGTGACTCTTCATTCTTCTCTCTCAATTCTCTTCTCTTTTTGAGTCAATTTTTCAAGGGGGATTTTTGAAGTGATTTGGGGGTGGAAAAGCAACCTAAGGCTTCCTAAGGTAAGGATTTCTCCTTAAGTTGTGTGATTTGTGAGTTTTAGTTCATTTTGGTATTTGAGGGTTTTCATTCTTTTGGTTAAGATAAGAGGAAAAGTCAAGCTAAGCAAGTGAAAGGAAGGATTTGTGAAGTCTCTACATAACAAGTAAGTAAAACCCAACCCAAGTTGAGATTTATGAAATTTCTTGATTAGGGTTTTGTTAGACTTGATGTATGTATGTGATGTACATGTAATATGACATGTATGAAGGATTAAATAGAGATTTCTATGCTTTGTGATTGTTTATACCTTGCAAATTTGAGAAATGGGTTGTTGGTTTGGCAAGGTAGTTGAGATGGGATTTGAAGGGGGTGTTATGAAACCCTTTTTGGAAGTGTTTTTGTTTGACAGTTATTATGGCTTTGTGAAGGGGTTTTTCCCCATTTTGGATGGTTAAGAAAAGTTTTAGAATCATGGCTATGATAGAGTTTCATAGTGCACATGAGTTGTTTGATGAAATGCCTAATAGAGGGTTTGAGTATGAGAAATGAACCTTAATTCTTGCAACATTGCATGTTGGCATTTCATAAGTGCATTAGTAGTGATGAACCATCCATAGGCACTAATTGTGCATTGAAAAGTGACCCTAAGAAAGTGTAGGAAAATGGTTTATGCAATTACCCCATGAGTAAGAGAACTTAGTGGGTAAAATTACTCTAAGGGTAGAGCATTGAAAAAATGCTACAATAGAATGAATTAGAAAAAGTAGTATAGTTGGGATGATGCTTTGTGATCATCACCCATTTCATTATGGGAAACGGATTGATGCTTGGTGATCATCATCCGAATAGCCCTTAGAGAGATGGGTCGATGCTTTGTGATCGTCACCCGATGAGTAGTAGCGATGGGTAGATGCTTTGTGACCACTACCCGGTTAGTTAAGAGATATGCAGTTGATGCTTTGTGATCATCATCCAACGGCTAGTAGAAGGCGGGTTGATGCTTTGTGACCATCACCCGATAGTGACTAGAGACGGGTAAATGCTTGGTGATCGTTACCCAAAATCCATGAGGAACGGGTAGGTGCTAGAGGACCTCCACCCGATAAGTTAGAAAGAACCGAGTTGGTGCTTTGTGATCCTCGCTCGGTAGTCACTAAGAACGGGTTGAGTGCGTGTGAATTCCACCCGATAGCCATAGAGAAGTGTGATGGTCTTGTGTGAACGCCATCCGGCCGTACCTCCGTAAGATGAGGCCATGATGTTATTAGAAATAGAAAACGAGAATCATAAATAGCATAAGGAAAGAATTAAGAGTTATTCATACGGGGACGACGAGAGAGAGAGAGTTTTACTTACGAGGCATTATTTTGTGCTCACCCCGTTATTTCCTTTGTGGATGCAAAGGTTCTAGGTGATGTTGCGGTCGGAGGGCGTTGGCAAGCAATGAGGAATAGCTACACTATTTTCCCCTGTTTTGTCTTTTAAAAATACATTTTTGTAAACGATTACTCTTTTATGTATAAAAGACACATGAATAGGTAATGAAAAGAAAACTTTAGGCCCAACTTTTCTATTGTTATTATGCATGCATTGTACAGTTTTCATGATGTTACATTTTTGGTATCGAGCAAAGATTTTGGGATTGAAGCGATTGTACTATTCTCATTGCCCACGGCGTCCTCTAACCGGCCCGTGTGAGTAATTCTTTCCTTATAGCAATTGTTCCTTGAGTTTATTAGTGTGATCATTTTGTAGATGAGGCGTAGTTATCGAAATCGCGGTAAGGGTGTGGTGAATGAAGGAGAACCTTTCTAACCCACCCGCAGTCTACCCGCCCCTCCCTTGGATGAAGCTAGAATCGGGAATTATTCAGCAAGTTATGGCAGAAACTCGGGGAGAGTTGTACCCCCTGTTCAGGTACCGCCGATTACACATGTCGAAAGAGGACAAAGCGGTTTACCTCCCAAAGCTGGGCGAGCAGTTGAACGGTTACGGGTCTCTCTAGCCAAAGGCATCAACCCTCGAGTTTAAGGGTACTGAGACCCGGTGATAGCGAAGAGTGGCTTGGGAGTCGTAGAGCGAGCCACGAGTTTATTTCCCATGTCGGACCAGGGGAGAAGATCCGGTATGCGAAGTTTCTTTGTTTCGGGGTGATGCCCGAATTTGAGGAATTAATGGAAGAAACTCATGACGATAGTAATGACGTGGGAAGAGTTCAGGGCAAGAGGTTTGAGGTATAGAACGGAGGACCAAGTTCATGAGAAGGTCCAAGAATTTATCGTTCTGACAAGGGACAGCGCCTGTGAAAAGAAAAAGTACTCAAGGTGAAGTTCAATGTTTCTTGCAAAGGTTTGCACCGAGGAATAGTGAGGCACTCCAGGCCTTGAGAAGGGATAAGTTTGTACATGGATTGGGAAGTGGAGATAGCCGGGATATTATGACAAGCTCCAACCCTCCTCGAAATTATAGTGAGGCTTTGAGGCGGGCGATGAAGGCGGAGATTTTTGAGAATAAAATCTTCCCCGTAGGATCCCTCGACATGAGGAACGAAGCTACCCTCCGCCTCATAGAGAGAAACATGAGGATGTAAAGGGTAAAGACATGAAGAATCGGAAGAAGAAGTTCCGGGTATAGACGAGAATAGAAAGGAGTGGAAGAGTAAAGCGACCTCGGACGGAAGGGTTTCCTCCTTGCCCTAAATGCGGGAAGAATCACCCGGGAGAGTATATGAGGGATCAGAGAGTGTGTTATAGGTGCCAGAGCCAGGGCACATGATGAGGGTGTAAAGCCCTCCTCTTCCACCAACTACTCGGGGTTTAGGAAAGTGTCTGCGAATGCTAGAGTGTTTCTTGTGGCACAAGGGGAAGACGAGAGGCCGATCCCATCAGGTATCTTAATTCAGGTTATTATTTCATGCGATCCTTTATATGCTTTAATTGATTCAAAAAGGGTGCCCTACCCGTTCGTTCGTATCTTATGGGATGCTTGAGAGATTAGGTTTGAAACCTACTAGAGCATCACAACCCATTAAGATAGAACTACCGATAGGGGTTAGTGTTGTGACTCAAGAGATTTTGTTAAGAGAGTCCTTAGTGATCCGGGGTAGAGAGTTAATCGTTGACTTAATAGTTTTCGATATGCCCGATTTTGATGTGATTCCCTGGGCATGGACTTCCTAGGGAGATATGGAGTAGAGATTGTTTATCGGAAAAGAAGGCAAGGTTTAACCTTGATAGTGGGAGATAAGTTTAGTTTTGGAGAAGGCCATCGAGTTGAGCATCTTTGATTAGTAATGTGAAAGCGGGAAGATGTTGAGAAAGGGTGTTCGGGTTATATTGCCCATGTAGTGCAAAGTGGTGATGTTCCCAGGTTAGGGAGATCGGAGGGAGTGATGTTCGAGACTTCCTAGATGTATTTCCGGAAGAGTTACCCGGGTTTGCCTCGAGGAGGAGGGAGGTAGAGTTTAGTATCAAACTAGCACGGGGGAGGGGCAAGCACCAATATCTAAAGCCCTTATCGAATGGCCCCAGTGAGCTCCGAATTAAAAGGGGGCAGCTCCCAAGAGCTTTTAGATAAAGGTTTTATCCGACCAAGTCATTCCCCTTGGGGAGCTCCAATCCTATTTGTGAAAAAGAAGGATGGGTCACTAAGGATGTGTATTGATTATAGGGAGTTGAATAAAGTTACGGTGAAGAATAAGTACCCACTACCCGGATAGATGACCTTTTTGATCGGTTGAAAGGAGCGCGGTGTTCTCCAAAAATTGATTTGAGGTCCAGGGGTATCATCAAGTAAGAGTGGTTGAGCAAGATGTGGCTAAAAGAGCGCTTTCGTACAAGATATGGGCATTATGAATTTGTAGTGATGCCTTTTGGCTTGACTAATGCCCCGAAATTGCCGTTTTTATGGACTGATGAACAAGGGGTATTCAATGAGTATTTGGATCGCCATTAGTTGTTCTTCATCGACGACATTCGATTTACTCAAAGTCAAGAGAAGAGCATGATAAACACTTGAGATTAGTATTGCAACGGCGGTGAGAGAGAAGAAGTTGTGTGCTAAATTCTCTAAGTGTGAGTTTTAAAAGGCTTAACCAAGTGATATTCTTGGTCATACCCGAGTGTCGAAGGAAGGGATTTGGTAGATCCGAGTAAAGTGCGAGCAATCCCCACAGGTGGCGAAGCCAGAACAAAGGTGAAAGAAATCGGAGTTTCTTAGGCTTGGCGAGGTTACCTCACCGGCGATTTGTAAGCGGGGATTCGCCCTTGATTGGGCTAAAGCGATTGTGACTCTTACCAAAGCGAAAGAGACTCCGTTTTTATGCAAGTCGCGGCATGTAAGAAAGCTTTCAAGAATTGGGGGAAGAAGAGGCTAACATCGGCCTCCCTGTGCTAGTGTTACCACGGGAGGGTGTAGATTATGACATTTATACGACGCCTCTTGCGGACTTGTCTTGTGTTGATGCAAAGATTAGGTAGGGTTATAGCTTATGCTTCTCGTCAATTGAAAAGAGTACAAGACCAGATACCCTACGCATGACTTAGAGTTAGCGGGGTACGTGTCTTTGCCTTAAAGATTTGGAGGCACTCACCTTTATGGTGTGAAGAGTAATATCTACACCGATCATAAGAGTCTAAAGTACTTCACTCAAAATGGAGTTGAATACGAAGTGCAGCCGGTGGTTACTGGTCAATGATTATGATTGTGAGATCAAGTATCAAGGCCCAAGGGGAAGGCCAATGTAGTAGCCGATGCCTTGAGTAGAAAAGCCCATGTTTTCCAGGCTTACTAGGCAGAAAGAGTTAATTGGAAGATTTGTCTAAGGGAGTGATTGAAGTGGTTCCCGGGGACGAATTGCCCGGCCACTTAGAGGCACAATCTTCTTTACTAGAGGAAATTAGAGAAAAGCAAATGGTAGATGAGTGGTGTCGAAACGGTTAGTCAAGTGCGTGAGGGGCAACACATCGAGTTCTTTGTGAGAGATGGTGTCCTCTATTTTAGAAATTCCGGTTGTGCATTCCTTCAAATGAGGAGTTGAAAGCGAGAAAATTCTTATGGAGGGCTCATGACACATTACACCGCTCATCCAGGGAGCAACCAAGATGTATCGGGATGTAAAGAAAGGCTATTGGTGGATCGGGTATGAAGAAAGACATTGCGAGTTTGTGACTAAATGCCTAACCCTGTCAGGAGGTGAAAGCGAACACCAACCCGGCCGTCGTGGTTGCTTCAACCATTGAGTATCCCGAGTAAAAATGGGAGAGTATTTCGATGGATTTTATCACGGGTCTCCCCAGTACAGAGAGGGTATAATGCTATATGGGTGATTGTGGATAGGTTAACCAAGTCGAGCCCATTTTCTCCCGATAAATGAGAAATACCTTCTGGACGATCATGTTGGCCCCATTACCTTAAGGAGATAGTCGGATTGCATGGTGTGCCCGGAAGACTATAGTATCAGATAGAGATTCCAGTTTGTTTCAGGTTATACGGACAAGTTACTGAGGAGTTTGGGTACCCGTTTAGCATTCTTGATCTGCCTATCATCCCTGCAGACGGATGGTCAAACCGAGAGAATGAATCGGGTGCTCGAGGATATGTTAAGAGCCTTGTTGCATGGATTATAGAGTATCCTCCCGGCATGAAATGTTACCATTAGTGGAATTTGCCTACAATAGCCCTTATCGTCTATAATTAGATGGCGCCTTACGAGGCTTTGTATGGTAGACGGTGTAGTCTCCGCTTCATTGGGATGAAGTAGGAGAAAGAGATGAGTTGAGTACCCGCTCTTTGGGCCAAAGATGACTCGAAGCTAGTAGAAGATGTGGAAGTTGGTGAGAAATAGAATGAAACAAGCCCAAGATCGGTGAAGAGTTATGCCGATTTAAAGAGGAAAGAGGTAGAATTCCCAAGTGGGCGATAAAGTGTTTCTGAAAGTTTCCCCCATGAAGCGAGTAAGCGCTTCGGAAGCAAAGGGAAGTTAGCACCGAGGTTTGTAGGTCCTTTTGAGGTCTTGCAACGAGTGGGAAAGGTGGCCTATAGATTGGCACTACCACCTAGCTTGGACGGGTGCATGATGTCTTCCATGTCTCGGATGCTACGAAAGTATGTAAGTGATCCCCTCCCACATCCCCACGAGGCGTAGAAGACGTTGGAAGTAACAGAGAATCTAGTATATGAAGAACGTCCGAAAGATCTTAGATCGAAGGGTTAAAGAATCCTTGGAACAAGAGTGTTCCGCTAGTTAAGGTCCTTTGGAGGAATCACAAAGTGGAAGAAGCCACTGGGAAGTAGCGGGACATGAAGACTCGTTTTTCTAGAGTTATTTGCGTGAATTTCGTGGGGACCGAAATTCTTTTAAGGGGGAAGAATTGTAACGCACCCCGCTTGAGGTACGTTATTCTGTTTCCTCTTTCACTCTTATTTTGAGTTGATTTCGGTGTTATTGTTTGATTTAGTGTTGTGTTGAACGCGTTGCCCCGAAATTGGTTGGAAAACGAAGAATTTTAGTTCTGCGTTCTCGCGGCGAAGAGAGGTTAAAGCCACGGGGAAGTCGGGCCTTGGACAGCGGCCCATGGGCGGCGGATGAGGTTTCTTCCACGGCGAGAGCCGAATAAAATGTTGATGAAGTTTTAGATATTTTCTTCCTTAAGGACAATTTGACCTTTCTACCCCTAATTAGCAGAAAAGTGGGGGAGTTAATTGTAAGGAAATTTTCATGGAGAATATGTTGTTATGGGGGGTGAGTTTGTAATGAATTAAAGGATATGAATGGAATTCCCAAAAGAAGAATAAAGGCAAAATGGGAATGAGTGTGTTTATATTTCATTAAAAGGAATTAGAATCAAAGAAACCCCTCATTTCTTCTTCTCAAACGTGACTTCATTCTTCTCCTCTCAACTTCTCTTCTCTTTGATCAAGGTTTTTCAAGGGGATTTTTGAAGTGATTTGGGGGTGGAAAAAGCAACCTAAGGCTTCCTAAGGTAAGGATTTCTCCTTAAGTTGTGTGATTTGTGAGTTTTAGTTCATTTTGGTATTTGAGGGTTTTCATTCTTTTGGTTAAGATAAGAGGAAAAGTCAAGCTAAGCAAGTGAAAGGAAGGATTTGTAAGTCTCTACATAACAAGTAAGTAAAACCCAACCCAAGTTGAGATTTATGAAATTTCTTGATTAGGGTTTTGTTAGACTTGATGTATGTATGTGATGTACATGTAATATGGCATGTATGAAGGATTAAATAGAGATTTCTATGCTTTGTGATTGTTTATACCTTGCAAATTTGAGAAATGGGTTGTTGGTTTAGCAAGGTAGTTGAGATGGATTTGAAGGGGTGTTATGAAACCCTTTTTGGAAGTGTTTTGTTTGACAGGTTATTATGGCTTTGTGAAGGGTTTTTCCCCATTTTGGATGGTTAAGAAAAGTTTTAGAATCATGGCTATGATAGAGTTTCATAGTGCACATGAGTTGTTTGATGAAATGCCTAATAGAGGTTTGAGTATGAGAAATGAACCTTAATTCTTGCAACATTGCATGTTGGCATTTCATAAGTGCATTAGTAGTGATGAACCATCCATAGGCACTAATTGTGCATTGAAAAGTGACCTAAGAAAGTGTAGGAAAATGGTTTATGCAATTACCCCATGAGTAGAGAACTTAGTGGGTAAAATTACTCTAAGGGTAGAGAGCATTGAAAAATGCTACAATAGAATGAATTAGAAAAGTAGTATAGTTGGGATGATGCTTTGTGATCATCACCCGACTGTTATGGGAAACGGATTGATGCTTGGTGATCATCATCCGAATAGCCCTTAGAGAGATGGGTCGATGCTTTGTGATCGTCACCCGGATGAGTAAGTAGCGATGGGTAGATGCTTTGTGACCACTACCCGGTTAGTTAAGAGATATGCAGGTTGATGCTTTGTGATCATCATCCAACGGCTAGTAGAAGCGGGTTGATGCTTTGTGACCATCACCCGATAGTGACTAGAGACGGGTAAATGCTTGGTGATCGTTACCCAAAATCCATGAGGAACGGGTAGGTGCTAGAGGACCTCCACCCGATAGTTAGAAAGAACCGAGTTGGTGCTTTGTGATCCTCACTCGGTAGTCACTAAGAACGGGTTGGTACTGTGTGAATTCCACCCGATAGCCATAGAGTGTGATGGTGTTGTGTGAACGCCTATCCCGGTAGTACCTCCCGGTAAGATGAGGCCATGATGTTATTAGAAATAGAAACAGAATCGAAATAGCATAAGGAAAGAATTAAGAGTTATTCATGCGGGGAGACAGAGAGAGAGAGAGTTTTACTTACGAGCATTATTTTGTGCTCACCCGTTATTTCCTTTGTGGATGCAGGTTCTAGGTGATGTTGCGGTCGGAGGGGCGTCGGCAAGCAATGAGGAATAGCTACACTATTTTTCCTGTTTTGTCTTTTAAAAATACATTTTTTGTAAATATTACTCTTTATGTATAAAGACACATGAATAGTAATGAAAAGAAAAACTTTGGGCCCAACTTTTCTATTGTTATTATGCATGCATTGTACAGTTTTCATAGATGTTACAAAAACCTTCAAAATTGCAAAACGAAATGGCCAAATCACTACAGGAATGCCTAGTTCAAACTAAAAAAAACTCGCACTCTCTTTTTCTTCAAACTCTTCCAAATAAACTACTAAACTTGACTAAAATTCCTTCAAAACTACCAGAAACACTAAAAGAAGTCAAAAACAAAACAAAAGTTCGAAGAAAATCAAAGACTTTACCGTGATTGGTTAAAAAAATAACCGGAGTAACGCTACTGCAACAGAGAGAACTTTGAAAGAAAGAGAGAGAAAATGAGAAACGAATGAAGATGAACAATCTCCCCAAAGGAATTTCACATTTTCTACACATCAAGCCTGTCCAAGCATCACACATGGTAGCCTCTAATAGGTCATCGAACAACGAGACTTTTCATTTTTCTGCCTCAAAGCAGAAATGAAATCATAGTCGTGCACGTGTTGCATAGCAAGTTGTCCTTGAAAAGGCTCAACCTTTTGCTTCCTACTCAAAGTTCAAAGTATTCACGCCTTGCACATGCTGCTCGATTCACCCGATCCAGTAAGAGTCACCACCACATGATACAAGGTATGTCCTAAAAATCTCCATCCTATTTGTGTAATGCCACAACATATAGCTCACATTCACTCACTCAGCTCGTCACATTGAGTGGCGGATACATAAGGCACCAAATCCAACCATTTGGTCCAGACCGAATGGGTACCTTGGGTAGAAATTTGACCTCCTTGTACTTAAAAAACGCTCATTTAGTTAAGTCAATAGATTCATTCGATATTGCACACCAAGAGAAGATCCTTCAAGATTCTGCTACTTCTACCCACTTGGTCAAAGACACCAAATGAACGTTTCTCTAAGGAATCGATTCACATCTTCTTGCTCAGTTGTATGCACCGAGTAAGGACACCTTCACTGGATGTTCCTCACATCCTTTCACTCGGTTCAATGCACCGAGTAAGGACACCTTCACTGGATGTTCCTCACATCCTTTCACTCGGTTCAATGCACCGAGTGAGGACACCTTTACTGGATGTTTCTCACATCCTCTCACTCGGTTCGATGCGCCAAGTAAGGACACCTCCACTGGATGTTCCTCACATCCTCTCGCTTGGGTCGATGCATCGAGTGGAACACACCTTCAAGGAATCGCACAACCTTCACTCGGTTTGATGCACTGAGTGAGGACGCCTTTGGATATGTTTCACACCCTCCCTCGGTTCGATGCACTGAGTGAGGCCTCTATTTATTGCCTTTTTTTTGCTCGATTCGATGCGTCGAGCAATAACAAAATCTCAGTTTACGCCTCATACTTACCCACTCAGCCTAACATATCGAGTGAGTCACCCTGAAGTTTACTAAGGACCTAGTTCCATGAACTGAAAAACTGGTATCATGAACCGAAAAGCTGGTATCTATATACATACTCGCCCAGTCTGATATGCAGATTGACTAAATACACCTTCATGTAGCAGTGACTGCTTTATAAGTTAATTACTCCTTAACTTAAAGAGTAGGGGGCAAACTGTTAGGGCCAAAAAATGTCTTCGGCCTCAGTAGGCCCAAAAGTGAAACACTGTAAAAGGGGCTCACGACCATGGCCCATTTTTTGGTTAGGCTCACAATAAAACTCGCATAATGGGCCAGCCCATTACACCTATTAGGTTGCTTGCAGATTGAACCCAATCACTAAGGCATTGATTCATTTAGGCCTCACCATCAGTTTATCAAGGCCCATGCCCATTAATCCAAGATCACCTACAGGACTTAAGGTTTACTTGGACCTTAAGGCTGTTTACTTCCTATTTCGATACTATCTAGATTCTCTCGAAGAGATCCATTAATATCCTAATTCGTCTAAGATCTGAATCTTAGAATAAATAGGACTCTTTCCCTTACTAAGGCAAAGGTGAATCGAAGACTTTCCTTTTCACTAAACCTCAACCACTATGGACTCATAGTCCTACTAGGATTTAGAGATCCTACAACTACTATGTAAACATAAGCCTGCCCTCCACAATTCATTCAACATTACACCTTCAAACCCCCTAGTTCTCACCCTTGAGAGCTTTACATCACCGTCGTAGTTATATTCTTCGACTAAACTTCCGGTAACCCTCTCTTTCCCTTACCCTCACTAAAGTAACCTCATTCAGCCTTGTTGACTTAAGCATCGGAGTGCCTACGGCAAACACCACCTCGGTTCATTTCTGTTCGCTTCACGCTTGTTTCTTTGTGTGTGCAGGTGCAGCGGATTGCTAGTGGCCTCAACCTCACGAGATCAAACCTCCCATTCCATAACCATAGATTTTGTCGTCTACACTAGCAAAACATGGCATTGTTTTTTGAAAATTCCACATTTTCAAAGCATACAAAAGCATTAGTTGCCAATGATCAATTTTTAGTTGGGCATTTAAGCTGAAGAGCTTGTCAATTGTGAGAAAAGAATGTTTGCTCTTTTCAGCTCTTATTTCAGCATTGTTTATAACTAGCTCTCAATATCCTAGTAATGTAAGTGGTATTTATCTTCGTGTGTCTATTTAGGCTAATAATTATAAAATTCTTAATCGTTTCTAGGTCCATTTATGGAAGATAATTTAATGTTTAATTTTCACAATTGTTTGCTGTTTTTCAGATGGTTGATGCTTTACCTTACTCACATAGGAGAAAATTCTTCTTCTCGAAAAGAAAAATAAATATGAAAAAGTAGTGATTACTTCCGATTGGTGATTCCAAAACTGAAATTCGGGGATCATTGTGTGTAGAACTTGAAACCTGAGATAATTGTTAGGATGGTGCACTTGTTAGGTTGTCAAATTCCATCCCCTCTTCACATCAATAATAGTGTAGCAAGGACATGTTTTAATTATATTATTAGATAGTTTTGGTTATATTTGTCAAATGGTGAATCAATAATGGTTTGGTTGTAGTAGATACCATTTTAAGCAATGGTTTTACGGTCTGTTGATTTTAATAAGCTTTGATGTTATATAGATTTGAGTAGCTAAAGCTAACCTATACCTAGGGTGTTTAAAACCGGTTAACCAGTCCGAACCGGTTGGTTTTTAAACTGAATTGGAAATTCGGTTAAGCGAAATTTTTGAATCGGAATCGAATCAGTTCAGGGGTTAAACTGGTTTTGAACCAAACCAATAATCCAGTTAACTAGTTTTGAACTGGTTTTACATCAAGTTTGCAATCGAGCATATCCAACAACTTTAAAACTTAACAAACATACTCCTAAGAAATTACATCGCAATCCCTACAAGTTTGAGATCCAACAAACACACCCTTACGACAGAGAAACCCTAGTCGCCACAATTTGTCATGCCACCGTAAGACACCACAAACCACCATGTACAAACACCAATCAAACCCACAACACAAACCAATCGCTGGTGCGTCTTGGGAGTAGAAGGGATGGCAAAGACTGCGAGATAGTGGGTTGGATTGCGTGAACAAGCGCATGATGGGGTTGCTTAGTGATGTTTGGGGTAACCAAATGTGATGGAGTGGCGGGGGAAGCAAGGATTGGAGCAGAAGATCGTGCACATAGGCATCCTGCTCCTAACCAGTCACGCGAAGGGAGATCGAGAGCCAAGGATGACGGAGAGTCAATCACTACTTGAGGATCTGCTTTAGACTTTAGATAAATCAAAAGTTTAGAACTGCAGATTTTAGGTTTAGAAATTTTTAACATAATCGATTTTTAAAATCGGTTCGGGTAAACTAGTTTTCAACTAGGGATGAACTGGTAACCGAATTGGAAAACCGATTCAACCAAATTTGTGAACCAAAACCGAGTTGGTTTTAAAAAAAAAAAAGGCTAGTTTTCCGATTCGTTTTTCTTGTTCGGTTCAGTTTTCGATTTTTCTGTTTAACATTCCTACCTATACCTATGATATCTGCTGGTAATTCATATTTTATTTCTGCAACATATTTAACTCATTAGTTGATATTTAAGGACACCTCATTTATCATATATATTTTGGCTTTCCATCTTTGTAAAGAATTCAATTTCCCTTTTCTTGTTTGAAAATATGCAATTTTTAACTAATATTTGTAAACTGTAAACTGTTGGATGATATGTGCAGAACTTATGACTTTGAAGTAAGCTAGAGAGTGATAGCAAAATCCGATTTTGTGCCCTTTTTTGAGGTTTTAGAACCATAAAACGCAGCAGTTATAAAGTATGTACAATAATTAACTTGTTAGTGTTAAAGTAGGTGTCCTAGAGCCAATCAGTTATTGTAAAATTGACTCTGTAATAAATGATTATTTATCAATAAAAGACATATTTTTCTATATCGTGTATGTAATGATATATGTCCTTAGGATGGTAGAACCGTGATGAGGGTATCAAGTGTTTCAAATCTTGATAGTGAGAACCCCATGATCACATATGGTAGCCATTCTAGAAACGTCCGTAGCCTTAGTATTATTCTGACCAAGGACACAAATAATACGGTAAGGCTATCATAGTGTTGAACGACCCTGTCGAAAGGCAGTGACTGATCTCACTTGTCAAGGTTGTTTGTCGACAATCTGGTGTAACACATGGGTGCTTGCTAGAGGCAAGTTCACTGGATAGACCCACTAGAGGATTCCATATGGATGGCAACCCCAGTGTCTATGAAATAAATCCTCTAACGGATAGTGGTGCATGTGATCCTTAGACTTGAGATCACCAGAGCGCCTTGTGCACCAATTGGTGTAGTTTGACACTAGCCCAACGTAGTTCTATTCAGAGCTATCAATACGGTAGTGATTGGCTACATTGAGAAGTGTATCAAGACTATGGTGGATCGACAAAGGATTCATCACTTCTAGGTATGGGAGAAGTTATCTCAGTAGGTAATTTAGTAAATGGCAATGATATTAAATATGTGGCCATAGTAGGATTGAGTTGATGATCAATCCAATTTAATATTCCTGTCATTGGTCTAGTAATTGAATACAAACATGTCGAGGATATCTAAGGTTGACACTATTTTTGTACCTTAGTCTCGATGATATAATAGTTGATGAAAGGATTTGATTGCACAGTAACCATACCGTTGGACAGGCTGCGGTTTCGCTGAATCCGAATCTATCGGGTGGCCATGATGCCTTGCTAGGGGCCAATCTTGGTCTGTGTGTAGTGAGACGATTAATTGATGTTAATTGCGATACTACACACTCTCGATATGATGAGGAGCCTATGGGTCACAAACTTAGAAGATAATTTAAGAATCAATTTGTGAGAAGGGTATTTTTGTCTTTTAGGACGAAAGAGTATTTTGGTAATCTCACAGTGCAATTAAATTTGCTGAGGTTGTTGCTTGTATTTAATTTTAATATTAAAATTAAATTAGTGAGATTATATTTAAATATATCTATATATATATTTAAATTAATTATTATTATTAATTGAATGTTAATAAATTATTATATATTAATTGATTTTAATAATAATAATTATTAATTAATTAAAATACCATAAAGGGTGTGTTTGGTTGCAAGGGTGAACTAGGGTTGGAGCCCATGCCTATTCCTAAGTGGAATAGGGTTTTAATTGTTGCACTACATATGTGCAACTTAAAATTAAAACATAATAGAATTATTCATTCAATTAAAACCCTAGCCACCCTATCTCTCTCTCTCAAGAAGAAAACTTTTCTTGTTCTAGCAAAATAATCAAGGGTTCTTCGGATTATCTTCGTGTGGACTTCCGTGGGTGCGATCCTACTTTGGATCGATTGGCGAAAAATCACGTGAACAGTAGATGGTGAACAGTATCCCGTGAATAGTATAGTGTTCCTGTCCAAAATCAGAGATATTCGAGGGAGCCTCCAAACGTACGTAAGTATTCTAATCCTTGAATGGATTTAATTTTTACAGATTTTTGTTTATAAACATGTAAATGATAATCTATACTGGATCTAGGCAAAGAAAGGTAATTGATTTACTGATTGAATTTTTGTTTTTCGCTGCGTATGGTATATCAATTACTTACAGTGGTATCAGAGCCTCAGGTATTAGATTATATTGTTTAATTGATGTTTGATAACATGTATATTTGTTTGATAACATGTTATTGCATGATTTGAAGTGTTTTTAAATCTGGAAAATTCTGTATGTTGAATGTCTTAATTAATCAATTGATTAAATAATGTGTTGATTGAATGTGTATTGGTTGGTTGGTATCCTCGTCGAATGTTTAAGCATTCGATTTGATTTGGATCCGTGTCATTATGTGAAAAATTGCAAAAGACATTACTGTGTCTGATTCACTGTTTTGTGGCGTTAGCCGTGGCGAAATAACACTTTGCTACGGCGAGATGCAAAAAGTGAATCTGGCAGTGGCGAAATTTCGTAAAAGTAGATCTAGCCGCAGCGAAATAAAACTTCGCCGCGACATAAAACTCTTTGGAACGATTTGTGTTTTCTGGAAGTTCACTGTCGCCGCGGCAAAATAAAACTTTGTCGTAGTGACCATCTGTGCATGCACTTCATCAGTGCGAAGAATTTCTTTGCCGTAGCAGGAAACCTACTGTTCCGGTTTTGCTTCCCGTTTTTTGCACAGGGGCTAAGTTGCAGTTTTTGAACCTTTAAAGCCAATATTCATTCTGCACGTTTAAGGTGGTAACTTGATAATTCAACCCACCCAATTCAAAAATTGATTGTTTTTTTAATGTATGCAATGTTCTTGTTTGATAATTGCATGGTGCCTTTGATACTAGGGGAGGGGGTGTTCGGTTAGGTACCTGCACTTTTGAAGGACCGCCGAACCGAACGCGTTTGGTTCCTAGATACCCAGAACCAGAACCTGTAACAACGGTTCTGGTTCTAGTTCTGGGTACCCTAAAAAATTCATGACCCCCCAAAAGTTTTTAAAATGGCAAAAAAACCCTTAAAAACTTACAAATACCCCCACCTGGCACTTATTAACAAAAATAAAATTACAAATTATAAATTCAAAATTACAAACTCCATTACTTTGTAAAGGTAGATTCTCAAAAGTCAAACTAACTTTAAATGTTATGAAATATAAATATAAATGTATTCACACATTACTTTTTTTACAAAAGTTTTTATTAACCCCCCTAATCTTTTATTTTATTTTATATTAGTCTCGGTTCCTGGTTTCTGGTTCCAGTTCCAGTTCCTAACTATAGGAACCGAAACCGAAACCGAATCACAACCGAATGACGGTTCCAAAAATTTGGAACCGGAATCAACCTACCCATTGACGACTGGTTCTGGGTAGGAACCGGAACCAAACCCAAGGTACCCGCCAGTCCTGGTTCCAACAGGTTCTTTTGAACACCCCTAGCTGGTACATGATCCTTAGACCTATTGTTTATTGTTTATTGGGTTTGTTTATAATTTTTATAAACAAATAGGACCTGCGTGTCATGCGTCTCTCTCTCTCTCTTAAATCTCCATGTATTTCTTCTCCTTAATCTCACTCCCCTCGTATGTAACGCGATGTTTCTATTTTATTGATGTAAATTAGAATAGGTTTTTTATTATAAAATTATTTGTAATGATCGTGAAGAAGAAACGAAGGAGCTATGAAGAGGAATAACTTGAAGATCCAAGATTTATTTTTAAACCCTAAGTTGACCCACCAATTCCTTTAGGCTCGAGGAAATCGGTTTTAGTGGGTCATGTACCGACACGTTTTTATTTTGTTTAGAATGCATGCTAAGGTCGAATGTTTAATAACATGCCAAACAATGACATTCTAACAAAGATAATAATCTGGTGATACATTAAATAAAAACCCTCAAATAAGATATATTATGTCACGTATGCCTCAAATCACCATGGTTTTAATCAAACTATTGTTCGTTGGAACCTTGTTCGCCACAGCGAAGGGTACACTTCTACCAATAGGAGGTTAAAATTCATTGGAGTTTTCCTTAATGATAAGGGGTCGACTTAAAATGATAGTTTTGCTTGTTCAGCAAATGTTGATAAACATGTCATAGGCATGGTAAAGAAGTACACATATTGAGTGTACGTGGCGACATGTAGTGTCCACTTTATTGATACTGGGAATCACACTTGAGGACGATGGCTAGGCCGTTGGATTGTGTGATTGGCTTGTTGGCTTATTTCACATTTGAGGTTGGTAGTGGGAGCTATCAACTGGTGTGGATTAAATTTGTTGGCCTACCTAATCAATCCATTTTGGCTTGTTTGCCACAACGAACGTTTCAAATGGGCCATATGGGATCTTAGTCCACTAGGAAAGCCAACGAGCTTTCCCAAGTTAATAGTGAAGGCTATTGGCTTGAGGGAAATAGTGGGAGTGTTTTTAATAAAAGACCATATTAAGAAATAATAAACATTATATTGACTTTACTTTTCTGAATTGTAAATTGACTTAAAATGAGTATTATGAACCTGCGACCGATAATCAAGAAAGAAAATAGGTTGGATGGATCCAATTTCTCAGACTGGTATCGTAATCTTCGGATTATACTTAAGTCCGAAAAGAAATTGTATATCCTTGATAAGCCATACATGGCTGAGCTTGATCCTTATGCCACTCAAGAAGTAAATGATACTTATTAAAAGTTCCTTGATAACGTTCAATGCTTGATGTTAGCATCAATGACACCAGTGCTGCAAAAGCAGCATGAGAATATGGGCGCTGCTGCCATTATTCTACACCTCAAGGAGCTTTATGAAGGGAATGCTCGACATGAGAGGTACAAGGTGTTGAAAGCACTGTTTGGAAGTCGCCTGACCGAAGGAGCCCATGTTGGCCCTCATGTGCTCAAAATGATCGAGCACATGAAGAGGCTTGAGACTTTGGGGTTTGAGTTGGATGCAGAATTACAAGTGGATTTAATTCTACAATCCTTGCTTGACTCTTATGCACCATTCATAATGAACTTCAATATGAACGCTATGGTGAAAACCATGTCGGAGCTTTTGAACATGCTAAGGACTGAAGAGCAGGACTTGAAGAAGTCGAAGCCTATTTAACTAGTAGCTGCCAGTAAAGGAAAGGGTAAGGACAAAGGAAAGGCCAAGGCCAATCCCAAGCCCAAGCCTAAAGGACAAGATGCTCTCAAGCCTACGGGTGGTGTTGGGAAAGGTGGGAAGGTAGTCTGCTTGTATTGTGGCAGGCTTGGCCACTAGAAGAAGCACTGCAAGGCTTTCCTCGCAAATAAGAAGAAGTCAGATGCTTCGACTTCATGTATTTTATGATTGAGATTAACTTCTCTCCTTCAACATCTTGGGTCATTGACACAAGATGTGGTACTCACTTTTGTACTTATGTGCTGGGACTAAGGTAGAATAGATTGCTCGCTAAGGGAGAAGTGGACCTACGAGTTGGAAATGGAGCACATGTGGCTGCATTAGCTGTAGGTACTTATTGTTTGTCTTTGCCTTTGGGCTTATTATTAGAACTCAAAGACTGTTATTTTGTACGTGCAATTTCTAGAAACATTATTTCAGTATCCGCTTTGGATAATATAGGATATCATTTTGAGATTTCTAATGGATTTTTGTCATTTAGTTTGAATGGTATTCTATTTGGAATTGCAACATTATATAACTGATTATATGTTCTTGATTTGAACAATAAGGATATTCTCAACGTTGAAACTAAGAAAGCTAACATGGCGAATAAAACCATACATACCTTTGACATTGTAGATTGAGTCATGTTAATCAGACCCGCATTGCAAAACTTCAAAGGGATGGAGTTTTGGACCCTTTTGACTTCTAGTCATTTGAGGTATGCGAGTCATGCCTTTTAGGTAAGATGACCAAGTCACCTTTCACTAGACAAAGTGAAAGAGACTCTTGACATTAGGCATCATCCATAGTGATGTATGTGGTCCACTAATAGTTGAAGCCAGATGTGGATATTCCTACTTCATCACATTTACTGATGATTTCAGTAGATATGGTTATGTCTACCTCATGAGACATAAATCTAAAGTCTTTGATAAGTTCAAAGAATTCAAGAATGAAGACAGAATATGTTGGGTAAAAGTATTAAAGCTCTTCGGTCAGATCGTGGAGGTGAATACTTAAGCTCAGAGTTTTCTGAATACTTGAAGGAATGTGGGATAGTATCACAACTCACCCTTCCGTATACACCCCTAACACAATGGAGTGTCTGAAAGGAGGAATAGGACCTAACGAGTGTCTGAAAGGAGTAATAAGACCTTACTTGACATGGTTAGGTCTATGATGAGTTTTAGTGATTTACCTACATCATTCTAGGGTTATGCCCTAGAGACTGCAACTCACATTTTGAACCATGTGCCGTCAAAGTCTGTAGACAAGACTCTATTTGAGCTATGGAATAGGTGAAAGCCCAATTGTTCTTATCTAAGGATTTGGGGTTGTGAAGCTTATATCAAGAAATTGACTTCAAACAAGCTGGACCCAAAATCCTACAAATGTATATTTGTGGGGTATCCTAAAAAGACCAAAGGATACTATTTCTACCATCCAGAAGAGTGCAAATTTTTTGTTGCTCGTACTGGTGTCTTCCTGGAAAATGAATTTTTTCTAAAAAGTACTAGTGGGAGAAAAGTAGAACTCGATGAAGTTCTAGAGCTACAAGGTATACTAGACGAAGGACGGGAAGATGTACCACAAGCAGTGGTTGAACATCAGGAGAAGGTTACTCCATAACTTGTGGATCAAAGTGAACCACCTCAAGTAGCACAAGAGCTACGTAGATATATGAGAGTATGCATGACCCTGAGAGATACGGTTATCTCATGACTCAACATGGTGACGTACTTGTCTACCAAGACGATGAACCCAGAACCTATGAAGACGCTATATCGGATCCAGATTCTGTTAAATGGCTTGAAGCCATGAAATCTGAGATGGACTCCATGTACCAGAACCAAGTATGGTCTTTGGTGGAACCACTTGAAGGGGTAAAACCCATAGGGTGTAAATGGGTCTTCCAGAAGAAGACTAACATGGATGGCAAAGTGCGCACTTATAAAACACGACTAGTTGCCAAAGGTTTCAAACAAATTCATGGTATTGACTATGAAGAAACCTTTTCGCCGGTTGCCATGATTAAATCCATCTGGATTATGCTTGCGATTGCTGCATATCATGATTATGAGATTTGGCAAATGGATGTCAAAACAACTTTCCTGAACAGAAACCTTGAAGAGGATGTGTATATGACACAACCTGATGGTTTCGGTTTTGATTGGCAAGCTGAGAAGGTATGCAAGTTGCAGAGATCCATTTATGGACTCAAGCAAGCTTCAAGAAGCTGGAACATTCGTTTTGATGAAGCCATAAAAGAATTCGGTTTTATCAAGAACGAAGATGAGCCCTGTGTTTACAAGAAAGTGAGCGGGAGTGCAGTGGCATTCCTAGTGTTGTATGTCGATGACATACTTCTGATCGGGAATGATATACCGAACTTGCAGTCGGTAAAGACTTGGTTATCCAAGTGCTTCTCCATGAAAGACTTAGGAGAAACAGCCTATATCCTCATAATAAAGATCTACCAGATAGATCACGTAGGTTGCTTGGCCTAAGTTAGAGTACATACATTGACAAGGTACTAAAGAGATTCAGTATGGAAGAATCCAAGAAGGGATTTCTTCCAATGTCACATGGTGTCTATCTCTCTAAAGATATGAGTCCTAAAACACATAATGAGAGAGATAGAATGAAAAGGATCTCATATGCGACAGCAATGAGATCCATCATGTATGCCATGTTATGTACTTGGATTGATGTCTCATGTGCGTTAAGCACTTGTAGTAGATATCAATCGTATCCAAATGAGCATCACTAGATGGCTTTCAAGAACATCATTAAGTACCTAAAGAGGACAAAGGACATGTTCTTGGTTCATGGAGGGGAAGATGAGCTCACCGTAAGAAGATACAATGATGCTAGTTTCCAAACAGATAAAGATGATTATCGATCACAATCAGGGTTTGTATTTTGTTTCAATGGCAGTGCAGTGACCTGGAAGAGCTCTAAGCAAAGCATTGTAGCGAACTCTATAATGGAGGCTCAGTGTATTGCATTATTCGATGCAGACAAGGAGGCAATCTGGATTAAGAAGTTCGTCACAAAACTTGGTGTGATTTCCATGATTGTTGGTCCGATAGATGTCTATTGTGACAACAATAGAGCAATTGCTCAGGTAAAGGAACCATGATCTCACTAGAAGTCCAAACACATACTTAGACATTTTCATCTCATCAGAGAAATAGTTGAGAAGAAAGATGTACGGATCAGTAAAGTACATACTGATGACAATCTCGCCGATCCACTGACGAAGCCTTTGTCGCAACTGAAGCATGAAAAACACTTAAGGTCATTCGGTGTTAAATACATGAATGATTGAATATAGTGCAAGTGGGAGATTGTTAGAGTAGATGCCCTAGAGCCAATCAATTATTGTAAAATTGACTCTATAATAAATGTTTATTTAGCAATAAAAGGCATATTCTTTTATATCGTGTATGTAATGATATATGTCCTTAAGATGCAGAACCGTGACGAGGGTATCAAGTGTTTCAAATCTTGATAGTGAGAACCCTATGATCACATATGGTGGCCATTCTAGAAACGTCCGTAGCCCCAGTATTATTCTGACCAAGGACACAAATAATACGGTAAGGCTATCATAGTGTTGAATGACCCTGTCGAAAGGCAGTGACTGATCTCACTTGTCAAGGTTGTTTGCCGACAACCTAGTGCAACACATGGTGCTTGCTAGAGGCAAGTTCACTGAACAGACCCACCAGAGGATTCCATATAGATGGTAACCCTAGTGTCTATGGAATAAATCCTCTAACGGATGGTGGTGCATGTGATCCTTAGACTTGAGATCTTCAGAGCCCCTTGTGCACCAATTGGTGTAGTTTGACACTAGCCCAAGGTAGTTCTATTTAGAGCTATCAATATGGTAGTGATTAGCTACATTGAGAAGTGTATCGAGACTATGGTGGATCAACAAAGGATTCATCACTCTTGGGTACAGGAGAAGTTATCTTATTGGGTAATTCAGTAAATGGCAATGACATTAAATCTATGGCTACAGTGGGATTGAGTTGATGCTCAATCTAATTTAATATTCTTGTCATTGGTCCAGTAACTGAATACAAACATGTTGAGGATATCTGAGGTTGATAACTATTTCTGTACCTCAGTCTCGATGAGATAACAGATAATGAAAGGATTTGATTGCACGGTAACCATACCGTTGACAGGCTGCGGTTTTGCTAAATCCAAATCTATCGGGTGGCCATGATGCCTTGCTAGGGGCCAATCTTGGTCTGTGTGTAGTGAGATGATTAATTGGTGTTAATCGCGATACTATACACTATCGATATGATGAGGAGCCTACGGGTCACACACTTAGAAGATAATTTAAGAATCAGTTTGTGAGAAGGGTATTTTTGTTAGTGCATATTAGTGTATGCCCTAGAAACCATTCGTGTTGTGGGATTCAGAGCATTTTGTCTCGTATCTATATATCATAAATAATAGAAGAAAGAGTTCTTCAATTCATATATGTAAATTGCTTCCTTTATTCAGTCATGCATTTAAAATAAAGTACGTATATGAATAGTCCAGATGATTCTATTAATTGATAAATGAATTATAAAAAACGGTTCCCTATAGAAGCAATATAATTTGGGCAACTATATTGCACAGTAGGCATATCGGATGCTTCCGAAAGATATCATGAGTTGATATAAGTACAGATGACGATGATAGTCATGTCACTGGGGCATTGGTATGGATTAGCGATTGGTGAACTGTTTTTCGAATGTGACCGAATAACGACAAATCACTTGGAAAAACATGTAGTCAATGATTTATCGTTTGGTTATATCAGTGCACGATGTAGTCCTTTCACCTGAGACATTGTAGTTGGATTCGATACGGATGCGTATGGTTCATACGGTGTATAAGTACGAGACTAATCATGTTTAGTATAATAAAGCCTATTTGGTCATGCGTTGTTCATATGCGAAACGAACGATGGTCAAGAGGGGATCCATTGACTCGAAAATATAGGATCGGGAGTACCGCTGACTCCATCCGGATTCGAGTTCCTAGACAAACATCGATAAATGTTGAAAAACAGAATCTCTGGCCAGAGTCTATTATTAGTCATACAAAAGCAAGTTTGTGATGACGAGTTCCGAACATATTGATCGACGATTCGGTAGAAGATCGAGTTTAGGATTTTGACGTTCCATGAATCCGTGCTTGATCAGGATATTTTAATGGAGGGACTTTACCTGCATGGTACGTATGACCTAAAATGGGTTCGATGAAGTATTTCTTTATCGTGGTTTAGGGACTATGACACATTGCTAGATGTTTACCATAGTCTTTGGGCCTCTAGACAGGTTTTCGGATTCATCCAGAACCAACTCACAGCTAATCCACGGTAGACCTACATGGTCACACTAATAGCCTTGAGAAGTTAGAGAATGATGAGAGAGAGAAATGATTATCCGAAGAGGGCTAGCACCTTCCGAGGGTAATGACGGGATTTCTATGGTAATAGTTACATAGAAAATTGTTTGTGACATTTTAAGGGTTAAAATGGTCAAGCAATAATTAATTATATTTAATTATTATATCTTAAAGCGTTAAGATTAATGAGATGAACGAAAATAACCTTTTAATAGTTAAAGGGTAAATTTATGGGTTGTTAATGTAAACTAGTTTAGTTTACATGGGCCCTTGAATAATATTTATTATTCAAATGGTAGCATAATAAATTCGTGGGGTCCCCTTTTAAAATAAGATTTTATTGGGCTTGGAAGTGAAAAACAAATAATTACAAAATTGCCCAAGTATATATATATGCAAAAGGTTGCATTTTAGTTCATTATTCACTTGTTCACTCAAAACAAACTAAAAGCTCTCTCTCCCTAGCCATAGCCACTCTCTAACCCTCTCAAGGTGGTGTTAAAGTGTGGAGGTCTCATCATTTTGAGGCTAATCTTCATCAATCCAAAGCAAAGGAGTAGGTATAATCTCTTTTCCCAGCTTTGTTTGAAAACCGATTTTTTGAGTCCAAGCTTTCATGCTTTCACTTCTCATTTCCACCACTCTTCATGCATGCTGTTCTTTCAAATGGTATCAGAGCTTAAAAGCTCCATGCATGTTGTTTTTGAGCAAAAAATCTGGTTATAACATGTGTTCATATGTTCATCATACTTGGTTGAATTTGCATGTTGGTGATTTGGTTCAAAAATGATTTTTTCATCTTAGATCTCTCCATGCATATCTCGGCCATACTTAGATCAGAGGTAGATGTTCATTTTTCTTCTCATTCTCATATGTTTGAATGATGGTAATGGTTATAATGAGCATGCCTTTGTAATGAATGAGTTGTTTGATGTAATAAACATGTTTGATGCATGTGTGTGTCTCGGCCATCTCTTTGTTTTAGGAAAACATGTTTTTCTTCTTGCTCTAATATGTTTGGATATGTTAGAATATGATTTATAGCATGTTTGGATGATGGTTATTGCATGAGATGTGTTGAGAACTACATGCATGCATATATGTCATTCTCGGCCATGACTAGTTTTGCCATAAGGATATGTCATTTCATTCATGCATTGATGAATGATGTTTTAGGAAAAGTTGCATGATGGTTTATTTAGAAAAATGTTCATGCATGTTCATTTTCATGACTTTGATTAAATGATTTATACTTTGACATGCTAAATGTGTTATCCTTTAATTTGATTAAAGTATATTTTTGCATGAAGTGTATGCAAATGTTGCAAGTGTTTAGTTGTGGAATTTGATGTTAGCATAAAGTTATGGATTATTAATTCTATGATGAATTGTGATATTATATATGATGGTGGTAATTTTAATGTAGGATATTTAATTTGATTAAATTATCTTATAATGCATCATTGCATGGCATAAATTATTATATTTTTGAAATGTAATAATTTGGTTGTTTGAATGGTTTCAAAAATTATATATGATTGTCTTTGAGAAGATAAATGTGTCATAAAAAGTATTACTTTAGTTAAAAGTAACTTGTGTCATAGAATGATTACTCTTAGAGTAATATAACCCATTTTTCTATGTCATGCATGACTTTTGTGAAAAGTATTGAAATGATGATAATAGTTAAATAATATATCTTTGGGTAGAATATGACAAAAGTGTTTGTGTAATGATTCCTATGAAATGTGTAATTGTTGCATGGCCCAAAGTTATAATTAAATTACCACATGAATATATATATATTTTAAATAATTGTTTATTATATTTGGTATGAATGTTTAATATTTATTTATGTGATGAATGAATATTAGATTAGAGGGTTGATCATGGGCGCCATTTAGTTTTCAAAAATATTCAAAAGTGTTTGTAATATTCTTTTATTAAATGGCATGTAATAATTAAATTTTATTTATTTATTGTAATCGGGGCCTGCGTGCCTAAGATCCAATTTGTAATTGAATCGGCTAGACGGGAACCGAAGAGCATCCGGATGACGATCCAATCGAAGATATAGTATTAGGGTAAATAGTTTGCCTTTAGGATGTATTTTTGAAAAGCCTCATGGTCAACCCACATGCTTTAATTTATGCATATATGTGATATGTATGAATGGTTAATTAAACATGGCACGCTAAAAATGAATTAACTAAGGTTAAACATAAATCTCCCCAATTTAAAATTATTAAATCCAAGTCTCCCATTGTGGGATAACTAAATTCTTTGATATAAATTTTAATATCCCAAGATTTCTATTATGTGAGGGATATAATCTTTATATCATAGAATTAAGTTGATCTTGTTCTTGGATGGATATTTTCACCTTGACCAAGAATTCTATTATGTGAGGACATGATGAAAATGTCATCCTAAGAAAGCACAATGGTTCGGATTTAAGTAGCCTAGGGTACCAAGAATTCTATTATGTGAGGTATCCGAAGCTAGGACAAGGAATATGAATCAAACCTTATATAGTGATATAAAAGGAAAGTAGTTTCCTACTTATTAGACTTAATTAACCAAGAATTCTATTATGTGAGGTTAATTGAATTTGATAAGAAATTGATTCCCCACTAAGAAATTTAATCCAACAAAAATTTCCAGATCCTATTTAAGGGAGTGTAGGACTCGAATAAAATAGTGGGAGCTAATTTGGTTATGCATTGAAAGGTTTAAAAGATTACAAGACACTAATACAATTACTTTTCTTTGCACTTTCATCTTTGTGACAAATAATCGAAAAATGGCCAACAATGTTCTCCTAAGGATAATGGATAATAACATGTTAACCGGACCCAACCTAAAAGATTGGCTAAGAAATCTTAGAATTGTTCTAGATTTTGAAAGAATTGCTTATGTCTTGGAAGCACCTCTTCCACTTGATATTGGATCGGATGCTCCACAAGCTGAGCTTGATGCTCTTGAAAAGTGGAGAGAGGATAACAGGAGGGCTAAAAATTACATGCTAGCCTCCTTGAATAGAGAACTTCAAACTAAGCATGAAGAGGTTTCAAATGCTTATGATATCCTCATAGCTCTGCAAGAGTTGTACAGTGAAAATCCAAGAGTGGTTGAGTATGAGTTATGTGCATCCCTCTTTAGCATGAAGTTGAGGGAAGGGGTACCTCCAGATGATCGTACTCTTAAAATGATCAATGGATTAGGTCGACTGGATGGATATGGGGTGGTCATGCCAGACCGCCTCAAAGTGAATTTGATTCTACAATCCCTTCCTCCAAGTTATAAACCGTTTATAATTAACTACAATCTCAATAGGATTGAGAGAAACCTCTCTGAATTGCTAAATGAGCTTAAAGAATTTCACAGGCAGAATGTGAAAGGGAAAGGACATGAGGATGTCTTTGCCACCTCCACCAACAAGGCAAATAAAAGGCCCAAAAAGCTACCAAAAAGAGGTCCAAAAGTTGGACCCAAGAATAAGAGCTTTAAGAAGCCAGCGGCGAAGGCAGAGAAGGCCAATGCAAAGGGAAAATGTTTCCACTGTGGAGAAGATGGACACTGGAAGAGGAACTGTCCTCAATACTTGAACAGTCTGAAGAAAGGCAAAGGAAAAGCAGGTACGAACCAATGTCTTATGATTGAATATGAATTAAGTGTTAATTCAAATAGTCATTCCTAGATATTAGATTCAGTAGCAACATCTCATGTTTGTATGTCTTTGCGTGTACTTCAGAATAGTTCTGAGGTGACAAAGGGCGAGATCATTTTGAGGATGGCAAATGGGGCACGAGTTACAGCCGAGGCCATGGGGACTTGCCCACTAAGACTACCTTCAGGACATGTTTTGAATTTGTTTAAAGTATTATACTTTGAAAAGGCCACTAGAAACATCATTTCTATTTCTGCTTTGTGTAAAGCTGGTTATTATGTACTGTTTAATGGAAATGAATGTTCAATACATTTTGGAAATGTTTTAGTTGGTAAAGCTGTGAATACAAATGGTTTGTATGTCTTAGAATTAAATTACTATGCTTTAATCAATACCATTTCTAATAAAAGAACTCGATCTGAATCAAATCCTAAAATTCTATGGCATCATAGATTGGGTCATATAGGAGAGAGAAGATTAGTATAGCTTGGAGAAAGTGGGATCCTAAACTCCTTGGGTTCTGAACCCTATCCAACCTGTGAATCATGTCTCCAAGGAAAGATGACCAAGTCTCCCTTTAAGAGTAAAGGAGAGCGAGCTAAAGAACTATTAGAACTCATACATACAGATGTTTGTGGACCATTCAATACTTTAGCCAGAGGAGGATTTGAATACTTCATTACCTTTACAGATGATATGTCACGATATGGGTATTTGTATTTAATGAAATACAAATCTGAATCCTTTGAAAAATTTAGAGAATTCAAGAATGAAGTAGAAAATCAAACTGGAAAGAGTATTAAAATACTACGATCAGATCGTGGGGTTGAATACTTAAGTACAGAGTTTCAAGAGTTCTTAAAAGAAAATTGGATCATCTCACAATTGACTCCTCCTTATACACCCCAGCTTAACAGAGTGTTTGAAAGGAGAAATCGTACCTTATTAGATATGGTACGATCGATGGTGAGTTTTACAGACTTACCAATGTCTCTGTGGGGGTACGCTCTCCAGACTGCTGTGCACATCCTTAATAGGGTCTCGTCTAAAACTGTCCAGAAAACACCGTATGAGATATGGTATGGAAAACGTCCAAGTCTAAATTATATGAAGATTTGGGGTTGCCCAACTTATGTTAAATTGGTTAAATCTGATAAGCTGGATGTTAAATTCGAGAAAGATTGGTTCATTGGATATCCTAAAGATAGTTTAGGATATTACTTTTACTTCCCAAGTGATCAAAGAGCTTGGATCAGTAGAAATGTGCGCTTCCTTGAGAACGAGTTCTTAGGGAAAGGCAGTGTTGGAAGAAATATTAAACTTAGGGAAGAGTTCGAAGAGCCAAGAACCGAGATTGCTGAAGATGGAACGTCCACTCAGCGAACCTCAGTATCAGATACTATAGTTCCAGTATGAAAGTCTTCTAGAATATCAAAACCTCTAAAGAGATATGGGTTCCTACATGAGCAAGATTTTGAATCTTACCTAGTGGGAGTAGATGATCATGGTGATGATCCTAGAAGCTACGAAAAAGCAATACTGGATAGAGATTCAGGAAAATGGCTGGAAACAATGGATTCTGAGATAGAATCAATGCATGCCAATCAAGTATGGTCGCTTATGGATCCACCAGAGGGAATAGTTCCTATAGGTTGTAAATGGGTCTACAAGAGAAAAGTTGGCAAGGATAGGGAGGTAGAGACCTTCAAAGCTCGACTAGTAGCAAAAAGGTTATACTCAAAAACAAGGATTGGATTATGAGGAAACCTTCTCGGCTGTAGCTATGATTAAATCCATCCGTATAATGCTAGCCATCACAGCATACCATGATTATGAAATTTGGCAGATGGATGTCAAAACAGCTTTCCTTAATGGGTTTATTGAGGAAAACATCTACATGGAACAACCGATAGGTTTTATATCCTTTGCTGAAAGACATAAGGTATGCAAATTGCATTGATCCATTTATGGATTGAAGCAAGCTTCAAGAAGTTGGAACATTCAATTTGACGACATAATCAAATCGTTTGGCTTTGTCAAGAATCCAGATGAGCCCTATGTATACAAATGGGTTAAAGATCATGCCATCACGTTTCTTATATTATATGTAGATGACATACTTTTGATGGGAAATGATATAGGCATGATGACAGAGGTTAAGGTTTGGTTGTCCAAAACCTTCTCGATAAAAGACTTAGGAGAAACGACCTATGTCCTTGGCATTCGTGTCTATAGAGATAGAATGAAAAGGGTAATTGGATTATCCCAGAAATTGTACATAGAGAAAATGCTAAAAAGATTTAGCATGGAGAACTTTAAGAGAGGTCTCTTTCCCTTCACTCACGGTTTTCATCTTTCTAAGGAGATGGGTCCAAAGACCGATGAAGAGTAGTAGCAAATGCGTAATGTGCCTTATGCATCTACCGTAGGTAGCTTAATGTACGCAATGCTATGTACAAGACCTGATATAGCTTATGCTGCAAGTGTTACGAGCAGATATCAGTCAAACCTAGGGGAGAAACATTGGTCGGTTGTAAAATCAATCCTTAAGTACTTGAGAAGAACTAAGGATCTAGTTCTGAGTTATAGATGTTCAGAGTTAAACATTCAAGGATACTCAGATTCTGGTTTCCAATCAGATATTGATGATAGAAAGTCTACGTCAGGGTACATTTTTATATGTAATGGAGGGTGCTATTAGTTGGAAAAGTTCCAAACAGACAACCACGGCTGACTCCACTACAGAAACTGAATACATTGCTGCTTCAGAAGTAGCGAATGAGGCTATTTGGATGCGAAAGTTCGTAATTGAACTTGGTGTGGTTCCGAACATGGCTTACCCGATAAGCATGTTCTGTGACAATACTAGAGCTATTGCACAGGAAAAGGAACCAAGGACACACCAAAAATCCAAACACATTCAGCGTAAGTATCACATTTTGAGAGAATTCGTTAGAGCTGGAGAGATTATGATTTTGAAGACTCATTCAGCAGAAAATGTAGTTGATCCACTGACTAAGGCGATGACACTAAAGCAATTGGACCATCATCTTGAGAAGATGGGTATGAGATACAACATCGAATGGCTTTAGTGCAAGTGGGAGTTTGTTTGTGTATATTAGTGTATGCCCTAGAAACCATTCGTGTTGTCAGTTTCAGAGCATTTTGTCTTGTATCTATTTATCATAAGTAATAGAAGAAAGAGTTCTTCAATTCATATATGTAAATTGCTTCCTTTATTCAATCATGCATTTAAAATAAAGTACGTATATGAATAGTCCAGATGATTCATTTAATCGGTAAATGAATTATCGAAAAGGGTTCCCTACGGAAGCAATATAATTTGGGCAACTATATTACACAGTAGGCATATCGGATGCTTCTGAAAGATATCATGAGTTGATATAAGTACGGATGACGGTGATAGTCATGTCACGGGGCATTGGTATGGATTAGCGGTTGGTGAACTATTTTTCGAACGTGACCGAGTAACGACAAATCACTTGAAAAAGCATGTAGTTAATGATTTATCGTTTGGTTATATCAGTGCACGATGTACTCCTTTGACCTAAGACATTATAGTCGGATTCGATACGGATGCGTATGGTTCATACGGTGTATAAGTACGAGACTAATCATGTTTCGTATAATAAAGACTATTTGGTCATGCGTTGTTCATATGCGGAAATGAACGATGGTCAAGAGGGGATCCATTGACTCGGAAATATAGGATCAGGAGTATCGCTGACTCCATTCGGATTCGAGTTCCTAGACAAATGTCGATAAATGTCAGGAAACGGAATCTCTGGCCAGAGTCTGTTATTAGTCATACAAAAGCAAGTTTGTGATGGCGAGTTTCGAACATATTGATCGACGATTCAGTAGAAGATCGAGTTTAGGATTTTGACGTTCCATGAATCCGTGCTTGATCAGGATATTTTAATGGAGGGACTTTACCTGAATGGTACGTATGATCTAAAATGGGTTCGATGAAGTATTTCTTCATCGTGGTTTAGGGACTATGACACATTGCTAGATGTTTACCATAGTCGTTGGGCCTCCGGACAGGTTTCCAGATTCATCCAGAACCGGCTCACGGCTAATCCACGGTGGACCTATATGGTCACACTAATAGCCTTGAGAAGTTAGAGAATGATGAGAGAGAGAAATGATTATCCGAAGAGGGCTAGCACCTTCCGAGGGTAATAACGGGATTTCTATGGTAATAGTTACATAGAAAATTGTTTGTGACATTTTAAGGGTTAAAATGGTCAAGCAATAATTAATTATATTTAATTATTATATCTTAAAGCGTTAAGATTAATGAGATGAACGAAAATAACCTTTTAATAGTTAAAGGGTAAATTTATGGGTTGTTAATGTAAACTAGTTTAGTTTACATGGGCCCTTGAATAATATTGATTATTCAAAGGGTAGCATAATAAATTCGTGGGGTCCTTTTTTAAAATAAGATTTTATTGGGCTTGGAAGTGAAAAACAAATAATTACAAAATTGCCCAAGTATATATATATGCAAAAGGTTGCATTTTAGTTCATTATTCACTTGTTCACTCAAAACAAACTAAAAGCTCTCTCTCCCTAGCCACAGCCACTCTCTAACCCTCTCAAGGTGGTGTTAAAGTGTGGAGGTCTCATCATTTTGAGGCTAATCTTCATCAATCCAAAGTAAAGGAGTAGGTATAATCTCTTTTCCAAGCTTTGTTTGAAAACCGATTTTTTGAGTCCAAGCTTTCACTTCTCATTTCCACCACTCTTCTTGCACATTGTTCTTTCAAATTTCGTCTTTTAGGACGAAAATGTATTTTGATAATCTCACAGTGCAATTAAATTTGCTGAGGTTGTTGCCTGTATTTAATTTTAATATTAAAATTAAATTAGTGAGATTATATTTAAATATATCTATGTATATATTTAAATGAATTATTATTATTAATTGAATGTTAATATATTATTATATATTAATTGATTTTAATTATAATAATAATTAATTAATTAAAATACCATAAAGGGTGTGTTTGGTTGCAAGGGTGAACTAGGGTTGGAGCCCATGGCTATTCTTAATTGGAATAGGGTTTTAGTGCAACTTAAAATTAAAACATTAAGGAATTATTCATTCAATTAAAACCCTAGCCACCCTATCTCTCTCTCTCTGAAGAAGAAAACTTTCTTGTTATTCTTTCTTGATTCTTGAAGCCCTTGATTGTTCTAGTAAAATAATCAAGGGTTCTACGGATTATCTTCATGTGGACTTTCGTGAGTGCGATCCTCCTTTGGATCGATTGACGAAAAATCACGTGAACAATAGATGGTGAACAGTAACCATGAACAGTAGCTGTGAATAGTATTCCCGTCTGAAATCAGAGATATTTGAAGGAGCCTCCAAACGTACGTAAGTATTCTAATCCTTGAATGGATTTACTTTATACAAATTTTTGTTTATAAACATGTAAACGGTATAATCTATACTTGGATCTAGACAAAGAAAGGTAATTGATTTACCGATTGAATTTTTGTTTTTCGCGTATGGTAGATCAATTGCTTACAGTTAGATGAGTAGTAGAATCGACTCTTATCGTCTTTCTTGAAGTTGCTGTTGAATTGCTTCATTCCTTTTCTTACATTTTGATATCTTATTGAAGAGTTCTGAAGTTTACAACGTTGCTGTCATTTATATACTGAGTAGCTCCGTTTCTTTACCTTTGTTTGGTGGGAAAGAAATGGAAGATTAGAGGGAAAATATCATCATGAAATGATTTTTTCCCCCTCTTTCATTGATTCAATTTTTATCATTAAAATTATAACTATATTCAACTTAAGAATTCTTACCTTTTGATTTCAACTTGCATTCATTTACTGAATTACTGAGATGACTTTAAATCTTAATTCCTAGATCAGAAATTTACTTCTTGTATATATAAAAATATTTTAACTCAACCACTAGCCTTGTGGTCGGAAGACAAGACTTTAGTCATCTGATGGGTTATTCAGAGGTCGTGTCTTGGGTTTGTAGGGTGTTCAATGGACTTCATGGACTAGTTGAAGTGTACACAAACTGACTTGGACATCCCGGTTAACCAAAAAAAAAAAAAAAAAAATTTAACTCATTGATCTCAATCCCTTAAAAATTTATAGCTTGAAAAACATCGAGTCTTAATTTATCTGATCCCTAATAAATGACTTTAGCATAGAAGTTTGCACAAACATATTTTTCAAGTTTTTACATTTTTAGTTTACAAGTTTCACGTTGTAATTTTACAAGTTTTATGTTGATGTATTGACAAACAAAAACCCTAATATTTATAAGCTCAAATATAGTCTGATTATCCCAAATTGCACGTTGACCATTTCTGTACTTTTGACAATGGCTAATACAAGCTTGTGTGAGGAAATCCCATACCTTTTTCTCTTGGAAATTTAACGATCAAGATTAATACCCATTTAAACAAGAAATAACAATTATTATGAGAAATTTTGAAGTTGAATTTATATGGCTTGAGTCTTTCTGTAAGTTTGATGAAATATTTCAGCAACCTTAGCTGCATTACTTCAAACTTTTAGGTTAAAAATGCCAGAATACTCGAATCATTGCATTATTTTTTGAATGGTTAAGTTAGAAATCCTTAAAACAGAACATTTACTTTATATGTTGTCAATTGAGAATCATTTTAACATAGATTTACATTGTATCAGTTCATCACAACTCATTAATTTTTTTTCAATATTTCCATATCATAAGTTGCTATTCAAAATTTTATCATTAATAATTGTTATTATAATTTATTATTGCTAAATGTTGGGGCCAAAAAATGGCCCGGGCCTTAGCAGGCTCAAATACGAAACACCTTCTATGTAGCCCAAAGTCGAGGCACAATCGTGGTTGGATCCACGATAAGATATGCATAATGGGCCAACCCATTTCACCAATCAGGTTATTCACAGATTAGCCCTAACCACTAAGGCCTTAATCCGATTAGGCCTCGTCATAAATTGATATGGGCCCAGGCCCATTGATCCAAATCATTCTCAGAATCCAAAGTTTATTCCAACTCTAAAGCCATCTACTTCCTATTTTGGTACAATCTTGATCTTCGTAGAAGATCCATGAATATCCTAATTCCTATAAGATCCTGGATCTTACATTGAATGAGATTCTAACTCCTTCAAAGGTAGGAAATCAAGAATTTTCCTATTCACTAAATCTCTATTACCATGGACTCATCGTCCTACTAGGATTCAAAGATCCTACTACTACTATATAAACAGATGCTTATTTTCTCATAAGGCATTCAACATTACACCTTCAAACCCCTTTGTTCTCACTCTTGAGAGCTATACATTGCCGCCATAGTTTTAGTCTCCGACTAAACTATTGGTAACTCTCTCTTTCCCTTACCCTCACTAAATTAGCCTCTTTCAGTCTTTACTGGCTTGAGCATCAACGTGCCTACGACAAACACCACCCTAGGTGTTTCTCGTTTGCTTCACGTTTGTTTCTTTATGTATGTAGGTGTAACAGATTGCTAGTGACCTCAACCTCACGAGATCAGACTCCCCTTTCCGTAACCGTAGATTTTACCATCTACACTAAACTAAAAATTGTGGTATTATTTTTCAGATCCAACATAAAAAAAATTTGACTTGTTTGATTTGTGGCTTAAAAATAGTTTTCAAAAAATAAAATACGATTCAATTTTTTTAGTTGTATATTAATATTTTTAATATTTGAAAACATGTTTAAAATAATATTAAAAAAATGTTTTCTAATTTCACACTAGCTTTTAGGATTGTATTGGAAAACTGATTCTGAAAATAATTTTGACTCATTTCTACCAAACATATTTTCATAAGATTTGTTGTATTACTTATTTTTATAAACTAATACAATGTTTATATTCTATGTGAAACAGACATTGACCCAACAGTATTCTTTGTCAATGGTAGAAGGAATTGCTTATGAAGGGATTGCTTATGCTCTTGAATTAGAATCTTTGTACCGTTCTCCAGGACAGAAGAATCAATTCAATAATAGAGTAATGCCACTGTGCATATGATGAAGATTGTTGATTTTAGAGACTCAAAGATCTATTATTGAACAAGACATCTCTTATAATTCAGTGCTAAAATCCAAAAGAGACTGCATGATGGCGTTATTCTTTACCCTTTTGAAGCACATTTCCAATATGCTATGTTGTGCTGTGGTGGACAAATTGATGACTTCTTGAAAAATACATCAAGCCAATTAACTTTTATATGGAATTTTAGTGGAATATTAGGCCGGGTTTATAAAAGTACTTGTAGAAGAAGCAATAGTTGTCACTTCAAACCAAAAAAGTTGAAACATTTTGTCCCTAAAAGATGGAGGCAAAATAATAATGTAACTCCAAATGGGATCATAAAACCCTATGACAATACTTGCTTTTATCACAAAGAACTAATTAATATTAATTAAGGTTAATATTCTATTTTAATCAAGAAATTTTAATATAAGGTAAGTGGGAATTGTTAAGCCTTTATAAGAGAATGGATATTTTCCATAACTTTCTTTGAGTTTTGACCATATAATTAGATCCACTAATTATGTCACTTCAAACCAAAAAAGTTGAAACATTTTGTCCCTAAAAGATGGAGGCAAAATAATAATGTAACTCCAAATGGGATCATAAAACCCTATGACAATACTTGCTTTTATCACAAATAACTAATTAATATTAATTAAGGTTAATATTCTATTTTAATCAAGAAATTTTAATATAAGGTAAGTGGGAATTGTTAAGCCTTTATAAGAGAATGGATATTTTCCATAACTTTCTTTGAGTTTTGACCATATAATTAGATCCACTAATTATTCCACAAAGTTTCAATAATGGAGTCTATCTTGATCTTAGACAAACCATCTTTTTGCAAGTAAAATCACGTTTCATTAATTTTGACTATGATTTTATGGAATACTCCTAACTTTAAGTTGTCACTAATTTAAGAGAAAAATAATACCATGTATAAAACTCTCTATCCAAATTTACTTATACAATTACAAACTACTAATCTAGCATGATTTGATTAAAAATTTGAAGTTGAAATAGTAAAAATAAATAAGATAAATATTAGTTAAAAGTTGGCAATAGGGTGAGTTATCATGTAGTGGGATTTAATTGAGATCTCCTAAGTATCGTGAGACAAAGTTTCCACCCATGGTTTCAAAAACTAACACCATCACCCCCAAAGACAGCTTCCGTTAGTTAAATTTGTATTAATATATAAATACCCATAAGTAAAAATTTTAATCACAAAAAACTATAATAACTCCAACAACATGCGAACCACTACACCGTTTTCCTTTACAAAGAAAGCAAAAGTCCTCATTTTTACACGATGTAATAAAATAAAATGAAAAAAAAAAAAGAAGAAGAAGAAAAGAAATTAAACAAAGGAAATGAAAATCATTTAGTTTGTCTGTGATTGCTTCTTAAATATTTTCTTTCCCCTTCATTTTTGATCTAAGTTTCAATGGAAAAAGATGTCTTTGTTTACCTCCGGCTAGGTCATGTTGGGTGTGAGCAAAAGTCTTTTAACGATTGAGAATGCAGGTTGAAAGACGAAAAGTCTCTCTTTCAACCTTTCTAATATGTGAAAAACTTCTGGAACTCGGTGCTACACTAGGAAGAGAGGTTTCCAAGGAAACTTTTCTAAACTTAATTTCCAACAACCCAAGATTTTTTGCATTCTCAATTGCGAATTGATTAAATTTACCAATAAACCATTGATCCGTTAAATTTGTCTTACTAAAACTAACTTTGGGGTGTTGGCCTTAGTTTTTGAAACCTATGGGTGAGCGTAGTCCTTTCGCGAGACTTGGGAGGTCTCGAGTAAAAATACATCTTATTATATATCAACAGAAGTACCAATTTTCCTTTTAAACTTCAATCATTTTTTCTAGCAGCTATATTTCACACCGACCTTAATCTTATATATGTTTGTTACTAGTTCAATTTGTTAACAAACAAAAAGGGAAATCATGTGGAATAACCACATTTGGAAGGTGTTAAGGAAAAATAACCAAAGTTGAAACCTCCTTCCATGTTAACCATGAACCTTCAACAATGACACGCCTTCGATTGATTTTGCTAAGTGAGAAAAGCAATGAATTGAAACAAAAGAGTTTGTTAAAGAGAAAGGAGGGCGACGAAGCTTGCGGAAAAGAAAGGACTGTCATTAGTGAAAGATGGAGTTACATTTAGAGTTCTCAAGAGATACTTATTACTAACTCTTTCCAACTGCTCTAGATTTAATGAATGCTGAAACTACTAAAAAAACGAAGCTTATCATTTATTTTATTCAAATTTTCTTTGTCATTTTAGTTTCCTAGGAAGTCTAATGCATTGTGTTTAGTTTTAAGTGAAATATATTGATTAGTTGTGATATTACTAAGCTTGAAGGGCTGTTCCAAGACAACTATATAAGTCCTTAGAGGCTGTTTGGATTGGGGGTAAATAAGATAACGGGGGTAATCTTCATTTATTTTGTAAGATTCTTGTGTTTGGTTTGCAAGTAATAAAATATTACGGTAATCTTTTATTGTAAATAGTGTTTACTGTTGGTAATGTAGGGGGTAATCTTATTACCTTGTTATGGGGTGTTATTAAAACATTACCGGGCTAATATGATTTTTTTACTCATTTTGCCCTTAACCAAAAACCATTTTGGACACAATTGCCTTCAAATGTCTACCAAATAACAATTGTCCGGTCTCTCTACATTTGAGAAATTAGCTAAAACACCCTAGCCACAAAAAAGTTTAAAAGTTAACAAAATACCCCCAGTCACCCAAGACCACTGCCAGCCGTGACTCACCACCACTGGCCGCTGGTGTTAGTAATCGGAATGCTACACGACCAACGAGATTTGGCCGGTCGTGTGCCGAAAATGGCCAGATCTGGCATTTCTATGGCCGTTTGACGGCCAAAGATGTGGTTATTGATTTGGCCTTTTCACGACCAGATCTTGGCTGTTTCACGACCACATCTTTGGCCGTGAAATGGCCATAGATCTGGCCATTTTTTGACCATGCATTTGTGATCCATGGCTATTTCCGGCTTTGCCGGTGCACAGATGACTATATACGGCTATTCGTGCGCCATTTCGTTGACTGTCGATGGCTATTGGCGGTGGTGGCTGGGCCGATAGTGGCTTGGGGTGGGTGGGGGTGATTTTGCTACAAATTAAAGTTTTATATGGTTTAGGTGTTTTAGCAAAATTTCAAATGTAAGGGGTTAAAAAAATGATTTAAAAGATAATAATAAAAAATACTATTATATTAATATTTAAAAAGGAGGGCAATTTAGTAATCTATATAACATACCCACCCATTTATCCTCCCGACCAAACATATTATTCACCAATTTATTCAAACTAACCAAATATATTTTCTAAATATTCTTAGTAATCTTTAAGGTGATCTTTCCCTATAATAAAACATTATATGATCCAAACGCTCCCTTAGTGTTGTACTTAATTTGTAGAAGGAAAGTGATTATTGAATTTGAACATAATTTTTAGATCTTAATAGATTAATTGTCATCCTAACTCTGTATCTTGGGTGGATTCCTTTGAGTGGTGAGAATTACTATATATCTCTTTGGTTAGGATTCCATTGAGTGGTGAGTTTCTAAATCCTGTATCCCTTGTTAAACTCCATTGGATGGTATATTATGTATCCTTTTATATATCTAACAACAATAAAGTGTTAGGATCCCACATCCACTAAGTATGAGATTAGTAGGTGGTTTATTAACCCCTAGGCTCCTAACCCTTACAAAAGTTGGTTTTAAGGGTGAGTTCTACCCTATGGGTTTGTAACAATTGGTATCAGAGCTAGCCACCACATGTAACAGGCCATCGTAATGGACAATGTGGAGAGCTGCTACTCGTGAGCGGGCAGGATTTGTGAAGTCACCTAGCTAGGAAGATGGGCTGCTATGGGTGTCAGCTTCAGAAGTGTGGTAGAATGTTAGGATCCCACATCCACTAAATATGAGATTAGTTAGGGGTTTATTAACCCCTTGGCTCCCTCTTTTTACAAGCTCGTTTGAAAACGAGTGGGATCCGCGAAGTCACCTAGCTGCGAAGATGGGCTGCTATAGGTGTTGGCTTCAGAAAAGTGGTAGAATGTTAGGATCCCACATTCACTAAGTATCAGATTAGTAGGTATTTTACTTTGATTTCCCAACAAAATTTAAATTGATAGAGATGGGTAAAGTAAACTATTTAACTTTTAGTAATCAAGCTTAAAAAAGAGTATTGTAAACGGTGATGATCCACTTTTGAGTGAGAATAAGAAATATGCACATCATTATGTCCATGCTATAGGATACATGAAATGACAAAAAAGTAGGACTTGGACAAAATTTGTTTAATTTGTTGGGAGACAACAAGCAATAGTGAGTGAAAGCTACTAGTTTACAAAGTAAAATCCACGTCAACTGTTGCCTTATCATGCTCAATCTAATACCTAAATTTTGTCTTCCCCTTTTTAAATATTTTTCATATGATCTTTAATGGGTTAATTTACTTCTTTTTGTATATTAAATTTCTTTCTCTTATAAAGATTTAACCTTCACCGGATGCAATATGGGTAATCAAAGACCTTTTATTTTTATTTTTTTTAATTGGTTTGAAGTTGTTTTTCACAAATTGACATGTTTGAGATTGACTACTAGGAGTTGATATGTTAATTTTTGAAACAAATGGGATTGACATTTAGTCATTCAAATAGTGGGGTTGAAATAGAAATTATTTTCACCAGTTTAACATCTAATTCCAATTTTTCCCTTAAAAAATAGTGAAAATTTTCATTTTACCATTTATTTTGAACCCTGTTAAACTCTGAGTGATTTTTTACTAATTTTCAAAACGCAAAAAATGATTTTTTGAAGAATATACACAAACCTAACATTCAATTAATAATTTTTGAAATCTCGAGAGCAATATTTAAAATAACCGTTTAAAGAGTGTTGGAGTTAAGTGAACTCTATTTAACATTTAGGTACCCATTTTAAAGTGCAGCGGAATATTTATCAAGTAGATTAAGACATTTTCAGTTTAACCATATCAAACACAAGTGCAGAAAGTAAAGAACATAACTATATACATGCTTCGGATAAATCCTTTTTTAGCCTACATCCATGGGACCTTGTCCAGATCGAAGCACTCCACTAAGTCAAAAACAAATTACAAGATAACATTCAAAGTTGATCTAAGTTACATTAAAAAGAACTTCCTGTTCAACTTTACACTTAGCACCACACTCTGAATCCTTAACGTATAGCAACTATTTGGATCTTCGTCACGTCGGGAACATACTCGAGAACAGATTGTGAACCACCAAGCTTCAAATATTGACACCACGCGTCAGCATCATCAAAGGAACCACGTTCCAAGAGCCATAAGTCTATGTTTGATATGGTGAGGTTTTGGCACACAATGGAAATGAACCTTGAACCATAAGAGAAAGAATACTCTAAGAAATTCAAAGTACTATGAAACAAAATGTCAAAAGGTTAGATTTATAAACGCAAGAAAGAAGATTATATAATGAAGGGTTTCTTGCTCAACAATATAGTGCCAAGTCAGCCAACAAGGGACTGACCAATGTTTGTCAAAATAAGGAAAATATTCCTTCTTTTGGTTTGGATCATAAAACAAATTGGGAAAGATAACTTTATTCCCTAGGACCACTTAATGATATTATGACATATGTAAAAAGGTCCTAAAAAGCAAGAGACAAAGATAAACAATATCTTTTGCACTTTATCAGACATGTAACTTGTGCTGGGTTGCAAATATCTGAAGCGAGAGTGTAAGCACAAACCGTTGTGCACACATAGTCGAAACGAAACAAGCCAAGACATAAGTCTGACAATCAGTGTGCACATAGATCTGATGTGCACACACGCGACAAAGGAAACAAGCCAAATCATAAGATTGGCAACCAGTGTGCACATATAACTGTTTTGCACACATAACTGTTGTGCACACACAACTCATAAGTTTGACAAATATGAGTATTCCACATTCTCCCCCTTTGTCAAACTTATGAATAAAGAACATACTAAAAGAAATCAAGAGCAAACCTATTCCAATTAACCAATCAAACCTGTAGATTTGCAAAACAAACATACAAACAAAAAGAACCAACAACACAAATGCAAACTCAAGGTTAGTTAAAAAAGTATCAAGATAAACTAACTAAGTTCTACAGAAACATAAGACAAACAGTAAAAACAAATAACAAACTCTCTTATGGAGAGATAATAGTTCAAAGGTTAACAAAAAAATAATAATTTAAAGTCACTCCCCCATGCTTCTTACTCCCCCTCTTTGTTCATAAGTCTTGAATACTTTCGAGAAGGTAGAGAAGAGCGACCAACTTTCCTCTTGGTTCTGCATTTTGGAAGGGCAGTGATGGTGACGTGAGAGTCCTCCACTTGAACTTTTGGAACCGCAGCAAAGGAGGTGATAGGTAGTTTCATCTTGAATTGGAGGGGCATTGTCAATGCGCACATGGGAATCTGTTTGAGCAGCTGTATTTTTAGGAGCTTTTTCTTTTTCATCAGCAAGTTCTTGGTCATCCTCATGAGTAGTGTTTTTCTCATCTTTATGAGCTAGTTGTTATTCTTCAACTTCACGATCAGCCTATTCTTCATCTTGAATTTTAGTTGCAGCATCTTCAACAGGCATGGCAAGAGCATAAGGGACAACATGAGCAATTGGAGCTGTAGGAGGCACTACGTTTTGATCAGCAGGTTCTGTCTGAATAGACTTCTTTTTCTTCTTTAGCTTCTTCTTTAGATCAGCCTCCATTTTGTCCATCTGAGAATTGAGAGAAATGTGAATTTCCTTCACATATTGAAGGACAAACTCCATTGAAGTTTCCAAGTCTTGCATAACAACAAAAAGCTTAGACTGCTAAGTGATAGTCCTAGTCTGATCAATCGAGGAAGATGAGGGCAAGTTCCTTATAGGCTGTCTAAAAGACTTCTTGGTGACAACCTTTATCTTCAAAACAGGTTCTACTTCATAGGATTTAGGCTTATAAGTGGAAATGATCTTGTAGATGAAAGAAGGAAAACACAAAATCTGCAGAGAATGAGTTGATTGCGCTACAACTCTAACACTAGTGAAAATCAACTCAGCCAAATCAATTTTTTTCTTTTGAGAACTCCATAAAGAAGTTATGCTTGTTCAGGTCTAACAGTTGAATTGTGCATAGAAGGAGACCAATTTGGCAATGAGATTTTAAACAACAGTCTGTAAAACGGTGTGAGCACACCATGCTGAAGAACACCAATTCTCGGCCAAACAGCAATTGAACCACCAATTATCACTTTGACAATTTTGTCTAAGTCTAAACTCTTCAAATCAAAGTTCTTTTTGCTTTTCTTCAAACCAAGAGCATCCCTAACAACATCCTTCGTAAATAGGACCCAATGTCCTCTAACATAAACTCTATCATTGTGCTTATTTGAATTTGGTTCAACATTGTCCAAGCCAAAATTGGCATAAAACTCTTGAACAAGAGTTTGGACAGGGGCAGTCAAACTAGTGACAATTCTTAACCAATTCTTTTCCTTCATCATTGCATGGAATTCATCAAAATCTTCTAGCCTAACATTTGCTTTTCACAATTGTCTTCTTGACAATGTGGCTCCTAAATCTAATCTTAGTAGCAGGTAAAACAAAAGGAGAGATTTTTCCAGTCAAAGGCTCCTTCATAACAGCTTTTCCTTTCTTTTTTGCCAACTCTGTTGGAGTCAAAGGCTTTGAAGGTGTGGCTTTTGAAGAACCTTCTTTTCGCGATTTCAGAGTGGCTATTGGAGTGTTGTCTGAGGCACTGTCCAACGCCAAAGAGGATTTTTTAGGCGACTTCTTAGGCGAGACTCCTTTTGTGAGTGCACGGAGTCTTGGTTATAACTAGAAACAGGGGAAGAAATAGGTGAGGATGAACGACTGGTTTCTTCCTCATAGGACTCTTCTGGTGTCGCAGAATCAGACTCCGGTGGCTTTTTCTCCTTCATTGCCTTTTTTTTACTGGATTTCTTCAGGTTTTGAAATCCCTTCTTGAGTGATTCCTCCATGGCCTTTCTTTCTTGAATCCATGTGAGAAAACAAAGAAAAATTAGTAAAATTTTGAGAGAAATATTGTGAGGAACAGAGAAAACAGTCGACGCTATTAGGGTTTTAGAAAATGAAGACTGACGCAAAAGATATTAGGACAACACATTTATGGTAGGCGGCGATTCTAAGGGGCTAAAAAAGAGTTATACCAAAAATAGAACTCTATCCTAAATGAGTGTACATATGCAATCGTGTGAGCACACATCACTCCAAAAGATCATTAGAAATTTTCAAAAGACTAGACTTTATTGAAACAAATTTTTAAAAGCATAAAATTAAATGATGAAATGCTTCACATAAATTTTTGAGGGTAAATCTATGCAATTCATCCTAATAAATCAAAATTTTCAATCTTAAAAAGCACAAAAACTCATACAGAAGTTGTCAACATAATACAATCAAAATAACACTTCCTCAATCACACACAAGTGAGATAAATTTCCAAGAGCTTGTCTCAGTGTGTGATAATGTCCTCAAGGGGGTAAAATGACACATTGGTCAATTTTAAATTTTGCAAGGGAACCTCCGTCTTCCCTCATGCCCAACTATATTTTGCATTTTTCTTTTTCAGCATAGAAAATAAAGAATTTTCTTTTCATTTTGATTAAAGGGCAAGTAACTCTCATAAACATAACCAAAATGTAGCTTTCACACTTGCAAGAAGGTAGTCCTCTTAATCATAGATTTTCCAAAATATAGGGGTCTCTACAAATCAGAAAATTACTTAAAACAACTTTCACACTTCATGCAAGGTAGCTCTTTCATGATGGTGACAAGAATGGACAATTAATAGAGTCTTAGTAAACACAACATACCAGAGTTAGCACATAGACAAGAGAAAATAAATGACAATTAGAGTGCTAGCACAAATTAAGGAGTCTTGACAAACAAAAATAAAAGTAGCATGTTCATGCTTTATTCATCAACTGAAATGAAAAACTATTCAAGTTGATGTAGTCCAATGGACTTCCTCAAGAAAACAAAAGTATCATAGTCAAGTGCTTTTGTAAATAAATTAGCCAACTGGGATTTTGTGTTCACATGAGCAAGTGCAATGATGTTCTCCTCAACTAACTATCTAATGAAATGATGTCTTATGTCAATGTGCTTAGTCCTAGAATGCTGGATTGGATTCTTTGAGATGTTAATAGCACTCATGTTATCAAAAAAAATCATTATACAATCTTGATCAACACCATAATAATTCAACATTTGCTTTAATCATAAAATTTGAGTGCAACAACTCCCTGCGGCAATGTACTCAGCCTCAGCAGTAGATAGGGAGATTGCATTTTGCTTCTTGTTGTACCATGTGACAAGATTGTTTCCAAGATAGAAACATCCACCTGAAGTGCTCTTTCGATCATCCAAACTTCTTGCCCAATCCGCATCACTATATCTAACCAAACAACTGTTAGAATCAAATGAGTACCAAAGCCCAAAATCACACGTACTTGAAACATATTTCATGATTCTTTTCACTGCATTTAAGTGCAACTCGGATGGATTAGTTTGAAATATTGCACAAACACCAACACTAAAGCAAATATTAGGTCAGCTTGCAGTTAAGTAAAGAAGACTTCCTATCATGCTTCGGTATATCTTGTTGTCTACCTTTTTACCATGTTCATCTTTGCATAGCTTAAGGGTAGCACTCATAGGAGTTCTAGCATGCTTTGCATTCTCAAGACAAAATCTTTTCAACATATTTCTAGCATACTTTGATTGAGAAACAAACATGCCTTTATTCATTTGTTTAATTTGAAGACCAAGAAACATATTCAATTCCCATACCATCCTCATCTCAAACTCAATTTTCATCAAACTAATGAATTCAAGTGCATGTGAATGAGATGTAGAACCAAACACAATATCATCAACATAAATCTGAGCACACAAGATTTCATTGTTAGCACGCTTGATAAAGAGGGTTTTGTCGGCATTACCTCGTTCATAGTTATGCTCAAGAAGGAAAGTTGTCAACCTTTCATACCAGGCCTATGGGGCTTGTTTCAAACCATAAAGAGCTTTCTTCAATTTGAATACATGATCAAGTTTGTGGGGGTCTTGAAAGCCAATCGGTTGTTCAACATACATTTCTTCGGTGAGCATCCCATTCAAGAAGGCACTTTTGACATCCATTTGGAACAATTTGATCTTGAGACAGCAAGCAACAGAAAGCAGTAGGCGGATTGATTCAAGTCGAGCAAAGGGTGTGAAGGTTTCATCAAAATCAATTCCCTCAACTTAAGTATATCCTTGGGCTACAAGCCTAGTTTTGTTCTTGACAAAACTACCAAACTCATCAGTTTTATTTTTGAAAACCCATTTGGCACCTATTATGTTAATTCCCTCTGGTCTTTGTACAAGTGTCCAAACATCATTTCTTTCAAATTGTTCCAGTTTTTCTTGCATCGCCTCAATCCAATTTTCATCTTTCAAAGCTTGTTTGGCATTCTTCGGCTTTGTAAGAGACATATAACAAAGATAGTTAATTTCATTTGTCTTCTCCTTCTTGTAACCATTACCTCATTTGGATCTTCAATCATGGTTGAAGGTGGATGAGCTTTTTGAACCCATATTGGTGGATCTTTTCTTCTTTGATTTCTCCTTTGAATGTTTTCATTAGAAAGATCAACAACTAGCTCTATCCCTTCATTTTGCAATGATGAATTAGCAGATGATTCTTTGCATGGAGCAGATCCTATTGTTGTAGCACTAGAAATAGGTGATAACACATTTGACGAAGGTTTAGGTTCAAGAGATTCAGAAACGTTCACACCATCTTGTGTGGGCACACGAGGAACAAATTTATCTTGAATTTTACATTCTTGAGAATATTCTAGAAAATCTTATGCATCACTAAACACAACATTAATGGATTCTAAGACTTTTTCAGAACGAATGTTATAAATCCTAATGCATGGCTATTGGAAGAATATCCAATAAATACTCATTCATCACTCCTAGAATCAAACTTACCTAAATTTTCTCTATCATTCAAGATGTAACATTTGCATCCAAAGACATGAAAGTAAGAGAGATCAGGTTTCTTACCTTTCAACAGCTCATAGGGAATTTGAACAGTACCTTTTTTAAGGTAAACTGTGTTGGAAATATGACATGTCGTGTTAATGGCTTTTGCCCAAAGTCTTGTAGGAAACTTTTTGGTATTAAGCATCACCCTAGCCTCTTAAAGCACTCTATTTTTCCTTTCCATAACACTATTTTGTTGAGGTGTTTTTGGTGCTGAAAATTCATGGAATATGCCTTGTACATCACAAAAATTTGCAAAATCAGTATTCTCAAATTCCTTTCCATGGTCACTCTTAATTCTCACAATTTTTGTAGCCTTTGAACTCTTCTCAACAAGCAACCTTTTAGCCAATTTTTGAAATGCATTGAAGGAATTAGAATTCTCACGCAAAAAATCAACCCAAGCATACCTTGAAAAATAATCAACTCAAACAAACACAAACCTCGTACCTCCCAAACTCTCAACTTGCATAGGACCCATTAGCTCCATATGGAGCAATTCCAAAACATGTGAGGTATTGAGATTTTACAAAGCTTTATGAGATATTCTGGTTTGCTTACCATGTTGACATGGACCACACATATTACCTTTTGGAAGTTCAAGTTTTGGTAGTCCTTTAACCATTTCCTTCTTAGGGAGTCTTACCAAGTCCTTGAAGTTCATGTGACCATGTTTCTCATGCCAAAAGTTTGTGGAATCTATTTTTGAATTGAAACATGACACACAGTTAGAAAGCAAGTTACAATTGTCATTTGACCTTTTTCCCTCAAGTAAAGAAACACCTTTACCATTCAAGATTTGACACTTGTCATTTGAGAATTGAACCACAAAATCTTTATCACAAATTTGACTAATACTAATCAAATTAGCCATCAAACCATCAATACGTAAGACATCTTTTAAAACAGGAAAATCAGGTAGCACAATTGACCATTTGCCAAGAATTTTACCTTTCTTTCCATTTCCATTAGTGACATGCCCACTATCAACTGATTCAAGTTCAGTTGAGAGAGATTTATTACCTGTCATATACCTTGAACAACCACTGTCTAGATACCAAAGATCATTTTGAAATGCAACCAAAGAAGTATGAGACACAAAACAATTCACATTAGGCTTAGGTTTCCAAACACTTTTGGAAGAAAAACCATTGTTAGCATTATGATTTACATTAGCAACAAAAATATGGTTCTTAAAAACTTTCTTCAAATAAGCAATGAACCTGAAGCATTTGGGTCTGATGTGACCTTTTTTGTTACAAAAATGACAAATAGGAATGAATTTTGATACCTTCGTAACCCATCTCATAGCAATTTCTTTAGCAGGAGTTTTGGTGGCCTTCACAAATATGCTCGCACTAGCTTTCGATGTGCTAGCACCAGGACTGAATCCCAAACTATACCGATCTCCAAAGGATTTTCTTTGACCAGGCACTTCATCAAACTTAAGAGAACCTGCATTCAAATTATCAATGATGGCCTTAGCCTTAGTTAGTTCAGTAGTAAGAACAACTATCTTTTCGGACAAGGCTTTCTTTTGCTTCAACAAAATAGCATTCTCAATACCAAGGCTTCGTTTGGTTGCCAATTGGGAATACTACTTTTAGTATTCCCAAAAAAGTTAAACAGTAAAACACACAAAAACCAGAGTTTTTGGGAATACTACTCTCAATATTATTCAACTTTTTTTAAACCCCTTAAACTTATTAATTTAATTAAATACCCCTAAATATTTTTTTAAAAATTGCAAAAACACCCCAGTAATCCACATTTACCAGATTCCGGCCACCACCGTCCGAAAATGGCCGGAATCTAGTAGGATGACGCACTACCGGCTGAATCTGGCCGGTACTGCGTCGATATGGCCTTTTCCGGCCAGATCCACGGTGGATCTGGCCGGAAAAGACCAGATCTAAGGCCAAAGATCTCGCCGTCGTAATAATCTGTAACAATGGCCAACAAACGGTCGTCGTTGACCATCAATGATGACCATTTGTTGGCTATCGTTGACGAGCAAATAAGGCCGATCCGGTCGCTGATACCAGATCTCCGAGGCCGTAGTTCACGCGACGATCGGTAAGATCCAGCAGGTCATGCGCCGATACGGCAATTCCAGCCACCCTCCGGTGGTGATGGCCGGCTATCCGTATTTGAGGGTGGGTTGGGGGTATTTTTGTTAACTTTTAATGTTTTATTATAGGGGGTATTTTGTAAAAAAACAAACATAAGGGGTATTTTAGTAATTTATAAATCCTACATCGTAATACCTGCCCAATTCAACTTTTTTTTAACTTTTTTCAAAAAACTTTTCCCAAAAACCCAAAATTTTGAACCAAACTAAGCCCAAGAGATTGCAACTTTTTCACAACCTTTAGTCATTGGTCATACATTTTATCATATGCCTCTTGTTGCTTAGCATATATATCAACAGTGTCATCCAAAACTTCACTCTTACCATCTTCTTGATTCACAGTGAAGGCTAAAACATTCTCATTATCACCCGAATCATCATCATCAGTCTCATCATGCTCACTTTCACTCAAAGTGGCATCCATGACTTTACCTTTCTTCTTTTTCAGTGTGTTAGCACACTCAGATTGTATGTGCCCGAAACCCTCACATTCAAAACACTTGATAGCTTCATTTTTCTTTTCTTTATCTTTTGAAAATTTCTTTGTAAAGGTATCAGGTTTGATGGTCATAAGGCTTTTTCACGAAAGGTTTTCGGCCATAACCACTATATGAGGCTTTTTCATGTTTTTCTTTAAAAACTTTGCAAAATTCTTTGTAAGTAAAGCACAATTTTCATCATCCAATGAACTTAAATCACAATCATCAAAAGGATCAGAATCAACCTCATGTTTGAGAGCCAAACCTCTACTCAATTTCTGCTTTTCCCAACGTTGCAGATTCAGTTCATAGGTTTGGAGAGAGCCAATGAGTTGATCAATGTTCATAGCATCCATATCTCGACATTCTTCAATGGTGGTCACCTTTGACATAAACCTCCAGGGTAAAGAGCAAAACACTTTCTTGACAAGTTCAGCATTAGAATACGTTCTACCCAAAGCAAAACATTCATTAGAAATATCACAAACTCTACCATAAAAATCAGTTATAGTCTTATCAGCTTCCATGTTCAAATTTTCAAAATCAGTGACAAATCTTCTAAGCCTATTTCTTTTTAACCATAATAGTTCCCTCATTCTTGACTTGAAGCCTATCCTAAGCATCTTTAGCAAGCTCACAGTTAGTTATGACTTTCATTTGATTCACATTAACAACATTAAAAAGAGCATAAAGGGTTTTAAAGTTATAATTTGCCGAAGTTATCTCATCAGTAGTCCAACTAGCAATAGGTTTTGGTCTAGACACTTCATTTTCAACAATAACAGGTGTTGTCCAACCATCCACAACTGTGGACTAGACTCTTTCATCTATAGACTTAAGAAAAGCACGCATCCTAGGTCTCCATGTGTAATAGTTAGGTACTTCTAACAGAGGTGGTCTATGAGCAGATACACCTTCAGTGAAGAAACTCATGACAAAAAACAATCAGACAAATGCTAACACAACAAATGGTAGTGCACACACTGACAAGCAGCAGATCTAAAATAAAACACAACAACAGATCAGATTTTGACCAACAACTAGATCACTTAGATGCACACGAAAACAAGTAAAATGGGTAAAGATCTACTGAAGCAACTTATCAGAACTTGCTCTGATACCACTTGTTGCAGTTAAGTGAACTCTATTTAACATTTAGGTACCCATAAAGTGCAGTGGAATATTTACCAAGTAGATTAAGACATTTTCAGTTTAACCATATCAAACACAAGTGCAGAAAGTAAAGAACACAACCATATACATGCTTCGGCTAAATCCACTTTTAGCCTACATCCATGGGACCTTGTTCATATTGAAGTAATCCACTAAGTCAAAAACAACCTACAAGATAACGTTCAAAGTTGATCTATGTTACAGTAAAAAAAACTCCTTGTTCAACTTTACACTTAGCACCACACTCTGAATCCTTAACGTGTAGCCACTCCTTTGATCTTCTTCACGTCAGGAACACACCCGAGAATAGCTTGTGAACCACCAAGCTTCAAACACTGACGCCACGCATCAGCATCAGCAAAAGAACCACGTTCCAAGAGCCATCAAGTCTATGTTTGATATGGTGAGGTTTTGGCACACAATGGAAATGAACCTTGAACCTTAAGAGAAAAAATACTCTAAGAAATTCAAAGTGCAATGAAACAAAATGTCAAAAGGTTAGATTCATACACTCAAGAAAGAAGATTATATAATGAAGGGTTTTTTGCTCAACAATATAGTGCCAAGTCAATCAACAAGGGATTGACCAATGTTTGTCCAAATAAGGAAAATATTCCTTCTTTTGGTTTGGACCGTAAAACAAATCGGGAAAGATAACTTTATTCCCTAGGACCACTTAAGGATATTATGACATATGTAAAAGAGTCCTAAAAAGCAAGAGACAAAGATAAATAATATCTTTTTCACTTTATCAGATATGCAACTCATGTTGGGTTGCAAATATTTGAAGCGAGAGTGTAAGCACAAATCGTTGTGCACACACAGTCGAAATGAAACAAGCCAAGACACAAGTTTGAAAATCAGTGTGCACGTAGATCTGATTTGCATACACACGACAAAGGAAACAAGTCAAATCATAAGATTGACAACCAGTGTACACACTATAACTATTGTGAACACAAAACTCAAAAGTTTGGCAAATATGAATATTTCACAAAGAGGTTGGTCATCTTCATTTTTTTTTTGAAGTATCTACATCGTACCTTTCTTTTTCTTTCTTTTTGTTGGCATATACTGTCAAAAACAGAAGCAAAACTTTATCTTATTCCAATGATGTTCTACCGAAAGTAAGAAAAATTAGTTATCGTTCTACCGAAAGTTTGTCACTTAATTAACTTTAATATGACTTTGACTTGCAATTTAACGTTTATATAAAGTTATATGCAGATCAAATCAATAATCCATCTGTATGGTCATTATCGATTAATAAAATATTCTTTATGCGCATGAATTTCCTAACTGTACACAACGCTGAAAAGTTAATTCTATGGCACGTGATCTATATAGCGTATTACCTTTAAAAAGTTAATTACACTAACATTAGCGTATATATTTGATATTGTGGTCTAATAATTACGTAATCGTCGTATCAAAGATTGTGATACCATGAATTTTGAGTGTTTAAATCTAAAATGTCAAATGATATGATAGATACTTTTATTTATTTATTTAAACTTATGGTTCGGTAACTTCTTATAAGACCAGACTTAATTTGTTTCACACTGAGTTAACCTATAAATATAATGTTCTTCACACATCTATATATATGTTTTGAAGCTGATGTGATGTTAAGCCTTGTTGTCTATCTTGAAAAAGAGAAATAAAATATACAATAACCTACGTTTAGGCTCAATAGGATCGAGGAGTTGATAGGGTTCATGTGGTTGATAAAAAGTTTATAAGGATTGAAAGATATATAATTATACAGTAGAACTTCTCTATAGTCATAATGTTGAGACCAATTAAATTTATTACTATAAGGAGATTATAATTTAATAGAGATGTGGTTACAAAAATTATTGTTTTGATTTCTTATTTTATAATTAATGTTTTAGTAGTATTATGATTTCAATTCATTGTTTTAGTAACATTAGGATAGTACGGAAATGCATATCGAAGAGTCATTGTAAAATTGAGTGATCAAATTCGACAACTTCACTATACTAATCCAATGGATATTATTGTCTTCCTCAATAATCCAAATAAGCAACAAGTCATGTATGTTTTAACTGAAAAAGAAATCATTACTGAAATTAGATAAGAAGAGGAAGGAGATAATCTTGAGGATGATAGTACGGAAATACCAAAAATTTCATCCCAAGAAGCTCTAAACATGTTTGAGTGCTAAAAATATTTTGGCTTCAACAAGAAGGTGTTAATGTTGTTAGTTTATTATGTACCTACAAGATACAAGATGTGATAACAACTCTAAAACATAAATCATTGTCTCAAATAACTTTAAATAAATATTTTATTTCATCTTAAACCTTTAATGTAACATAGCATATATATTTTGCAATATGCATATAATTATTACTATGTAGAGGCAAGTTCCTTAAGACGGGACCTAGAAAAATTATAACCTATTACAATGTGAAATTTATTCTTATTTACAACTGACCCAAGTTGGGATCGAAAGTTTTTATGACTATATGGAGGTTATTCCTATAGAGAGTATCACTATAGAAATGTTCTATTATAACAGTAATATTTGTAATTAAGGTTTTAAAGTTCCCAAGAAACTTGGAATATCAAGTTTTGAACTCAATAATAATAGGAAAAAGAAGGATTACTTTATTTACACTCTAGTGAGACCAATTTGTAGTAAACGCATCCATTTTGTTCAGAAAGTATTAAAAACACCCCTACTGTTAGTGATATGTCAGGTTTTCATCCAATTTTAAATTGAAAAGTTTGTTTTACCCCTCCCATCACTTATCAACTTAAAACAATTTCTTTTTTATTCCACATTATTTTTATAAAACATTTAAGAATAATTAAAATGCTAGAATAGTTTTCACATCTTTTATTATTCATTTATAAATTTTATTTTAGTTATTTTGGAGGAAAAGATTTATTTCCAAAATATGGTTATTTTGATTTTGTCTTAATTATACTTATATATATTTTAAGGTTGATTATAATTTTCCAACTTTTGTTTATTTCATCAATATATATTTCAAAACATTAAATTACTTGAGATGGAAATTTTATATATATACAGTAAAATCTCTCTATAATGATACTCTATATAGGAATAACCTTTATATAGTCATAAAAAATTATAATCCCAACTTGGGATAGTTATAGATAAGAATAAACTCTACATTGTCATAAGTTATAATTTTTCTAATTTCCATCTTAAGAAAGTTGCCTCTACATAATAATTATCTATATATTGCAAAAAAATATATATGCTATGTTACACTAAAGGTTTAAGATGAAATAAAATATTTATCTAAAATTATTTGGGACAATGATTTATGCTTTAGAGTTGTTATCACATCTTTTAACTTGTGAATGCGTAATAACTCACTAGCATAGACACCTTCATGTTGAAGCTAAAATATTTCTAACTTCTCAAGTACGTTTAGAGTCTTGGCACGAAATTTTTTTTATTTCTGTACTATCATCCTTAGGATTATTTCTTTTCTCTTCTTATCTAATTTCAGCAATGGCTATGAAAACAATGAATTGAAATCCTAATTCATACTACTAAAACGTGAATTATAAAATATGAAATCAAAACATTATTTTTTGTAACTAAACCTCTATTAAGTTATAATGTCCTTATAGTAATAAATTAGTTTGATCCCACTATTATGACTATATAAATTTATATATAATCACCCTTAGGGTGTGTTTGGTTGGGAGTAATCTCCCATTATTGAGATAATGTCATCTTATATTACTTGATTATCACGTTTGGTTGTCAAGTAATATAAGATTCCTCTAATCTTCCAAAACTAATAGTAATTACAGTTGGTAATATAGAAGATAATCTGATTACCTTCATTTTCTTAGGTATCTTAAGATTATTTAGTAATCTTATTTTTGTTACAATTTTATCCTTAACTGTTAAAATTTTTGGGCAATAATGCCCTCAATTTGAAAACAGTTTACAAATATATTCATGGAGTATCTTATTCTCATATACCAAAAATTTAACACATAAATACCCTTGGACTTTAAAAAAATTACCAAAGGGTGGTGGCCAAATGTGGGTACCACCGCCAGTCACTGGCTGCCGGCCACCGCCACCGACCGACATCGGAAAGGTGCAAGACGGGCCAGAAATGGCCGATTGTGTGCTATTATGGCTTTTCCGACTAGATCTACGACTTCTGGCCATTAACGACCAGATAGATCTAGCCATCGTTGACAGCTACATTATGGTCATCAACGGTCGAAACTAACAGCCTAAGTTCTGGCCGTCGTTAACGGCCAGATATCTAGCTATCAACGGCTAGAACTCTCGCCATTAACTACGAACTTTGGCTGTTAATGACTAGTTCTAGCCGTAGATCTTGCCATTTTCAGTCAGATCCATGATGGATTTGGTCGAATGGCTAGATTGACGCATAGCCAACCAAATCTGACTGGTCGTGCATCGTTATGGCCATTGTCGTGGCCGCCGACGGTGGTGGCTAGTTGCCTGCAATGACTGGGGTGGGTGAGGGTGTTTTTGTTAAGTTTTAAACTTTTTTGGTTGCTTGGGTGTTTTAGTTAAATATGAAATGTAGAGGGTTAAATAAATAATTAAAAAAATAATAGTATATTAATATTTAAAAAGGAGGGCAATTTAATAAATTATATAACATACCCACAAATTTATTCCAACCAATCAAATACATTTCCCTAAACATTCATAGTAATTTTTAAGGAAATCTAATTTTCCATTAATCTAACATTCCAAGTAATACGATATTTTATGAACCAAACACACCCTTAGATCTTTATAGTAAAATATCATTATAATCCAATAAGTAAATCTAATAGTATTCAAGCATAGTCATGATAAAATTATATCAGGACGATCCTATATATATATATATATATATATATATATATATATATATATATATATATATATATATATATATATATTTCTCTTTAATTGTTGCGTCATTCATATTGGTTAGTAACACGCTAAGTACTGTTATCACTTATTAATAATGTAAAATTACGTACTTTTAATGAAATTTCAACTCAACAAGAAATGTTCTGAAACCCGAACCGAACCGGGAGGTCGAACCGGTTGGACTGGGTTTCGGTGAAGTTTCCGATTTGTAAAGAGTAAAAAACCAGGATTTTGAGTTAGACCGTTTCAAATCGCGGTTGGACTGTCTCACTATAGCAAACCGACGGTCCAACCGGTATAACATCCAAAACCAGTCCAACCTCCCATCCGGTCCACTAACAAATTGAAAAGCAAACCCTAAAATCAAAGTGTCAAACCCCCAATTTTTTTAAGTTTAACCCATTTTTATTTTTGCTTTTGCGGTTCAGCTGCGGCGCTGCTACTTTGCTCTGTGATCTTCCTTCAACTTGGCCCTCCTCCAGTTTGCTTTTTCTTTTTTAGTTTGGCCCTTCTCTAGTTCAGTTCAATCCTCCTCCTCCATTCGCGATCTCCTTCAGCTTCAGCTTTCAAGTGTGAATCAGCCTGCTTCTTCGGTTTGCCTCCTCTAGTTCAGTTCGTGATCTCCTCCATTCGCGATGTCCTTCAGCTTCAGCCTTCAAGTGTGAATCAGCGGTCAGCCTGCTTCTTCCTTTCAAGTGTGAATCAACCTTCTCCATTCGTGAATCTCCTTCAAGCTTCAGCTTCGCCGTCGCCATTTAAAAGCCTGCTTCTTCCTTGCCATTGCTGGTCTGCCAGATTCGTCAGCCACTACTTCAACTTTAGTTCAGAGTTCAGCCTTCACATCTACCGCCGTCTGCGAGCTACCGTCTGCCGTTGACCAAGTAACAAACTGCTGTAAGAGACTGAGAGTCATCCTATCTTTCTCTGTCTTCTATTTCATCATGATATTGTATTGATTCATGATATTGTATATTTGTATTATTGTGGATCTGTAAATGTGATGTGAAATTGTGAATCACTGAATCTATCAATTTAAATTTTGAAACTCTTAAAACTGATTTCTTATTGTGAATCTGTCATTTGTCAATTGAATTTCTGAAAGACTGAAACTCTAAAATGTAATTTCTCAAGGGAAATTAGAAATTGATGGTGAAAGTTTCATTGTGAAGCTTCATTACAAGATCAAAATAATTGAAAGTGGGAGTTTATTCATGCTGTGATAAACTGATAAATGATAATAACGTAGATGTATTTTCAATTTTCATATAGTTTTTCTTGGCTCCACTACTGGAATTTGGTGAATAACAATAGCCAGCGGGTGTGCTTCTAGTTGTTAGGAATACTGGAATTTTTATTAACTTTTATAAGATGCTAATGGCATCTCGATCACATTATGATCAGAAATTCAGAACACGCAGTAGCTACTCTTATTTACTGTCACTTGTTACTTGTATATAAATCCCGGCCATGGCTTATGAAATATGAACTAAAACTGAGTCATGATCAGAAAGTGTTTGCTATTGAGATTTATATTTAAACATTTCAATTGTAATAGTCAAATGCAACTAAGAATCCAACATGAGTAACATGATGAGTACAGAAATAAGAAATATTCTCATTTACATGATGCTGCCATAAAGTAAAATGCTATTAGAAATTCATAATTGTTTCTATATACATATAATATGAATTGATTTTATATTAATTTAAAGTTATGTCTCATAAATTATAACAAATTGATTGTTGGTTGCCACTTGCTAGGGGAGAGAATGTCATCATCTTCGTCTGCACATAACTCAACAGCCGCGTCCATTTCCTCGCAATCTTTTCGAGGAAAGACTGATATAGCATGGGGAAATGTTCTTGAGAGTGTTGATAAAGATGGAAAGAAAATATTATCTTGTCTTCATTGTGGCGAGGTTACTAGAGGTGGTGGTATTTTCCGAATGAAGCAACACCTACCAAGAGTAAAGGGGGATATTGGAAAGTGTCCAAAGGTTCCATTTGATGTTAAATTCCATATGAATGAATCACAAAAAGAAATAGGAGTAAAGAATAAGGAAAAAGAAGATTTTCGGAAGCATGCAACTCCTTTTGGTGCTACAATACATGAATTTGAGGGTAGTCAGTTAGATGAAGAAAATGAAGAGGTTTTCCCATCACAAATGACCATGAATAAAGGTGGTAGTAGTGGTGGTAAAAAACAATTTTCGAGCGGTAAGAGAAAGAAACCTACGGGGGTTAATTATTTTGCTCCACAAACTACTTCTGGGTCTCAGCCTTCAATTAGGAGTGTTTTGGCTAGAAAAGATGCAAAGTGGAGAGCAGACATGTCTGTTGCACGATTCTTTTATGATGCTTACACCCCAATGAATGCTTTAAACTCAATTTATTTTCAGCCGATGTTAGATGCTGTAGCTGCAATTGGCCCTGGTTATAAACAACCTACTTACGATGCTATGCATGTGAATTTATTGAGAGATGCTAAGAAGGAAGTCCAATTACTTGTTGACAATTATAAGAGTATTTGGGAAGAGGTTGGATGTACATTAATGGCTGATGGTTGGACGGATACTTGCCATAGGTCATTGATTAATTTTCTCGTATACTGTCCTAAAGGTGTTTGCTTTATAAAATCAGTGGATGCTTTAGATGTTGTAAAGGATGCCTTTACATTGTTCAAGTTTTTTGAGGAAATGGCTTTATGGGTTAGACTAAACAATATTGTCCATGTTGTCACGGATAATGGAGCAAATTTTAAAGCTGTTAGAAGAACGTCGTCTGAGAAGTATGAGAATATTACTTGGTCGCCCTATGCAGCACATTGCATAAATTTAATTTTGAAAGATATATCTGAGTTGGACCACATAGTGCATCTTGCAAAACGTGCTTCTGAAGTAACCAAGTTTGTGTATAATCACACAATTTTGATAGCTTGGTTGAGGAAAAGAGAGGTAATAGCTTATAAACTTTTAACTCATGCTTTTGTCAATTTATTACATAATAAATATTTTGTAATAATTTACTAACATCTATTATGTATGTATCACTTGAACAGGGTTGGAAAGAAATCATATGACCGGGTGCAACTCAGTTTGCTACTACTTTCATTGCATTAAGAAGTCTACATGAGCACAAACATGACTTGCAAGCTATGGTGACTGATAGGTTTTTTGTGGACTCTCAATATGCTAGAAGTAGTAAAGGCAAGAATGTTATTCCCATAATTCTAGATAATGAATTTTGGGATGACATGCATGGGTTTAGTTTCCAAAATTGTGGCTCCTTTGATGCGTTTGTTGCGGATTGTAGACTCAGATGAGAGACCTGCAATAGGATATGTGTATGATGGCATGCATAGAGCCAAAAAAGCGATCAAGAAGTTCTTTAAAAAGAAAAAGACATTGTACAAGCCTTATACTGAAATTATTAAGCTGCGGTGGGATAGGCTTTTGCGCCGCGACATTCATGCTGCTGCTTATTATTTGAATCCTGCTTTTCAGTATAACCGTGCAACTTTCTGCAAGAAACCAGAGGTTATGCGTGGTTTCCTTGATGTTGTCGACAATAAAGCAAGTGCATTCAAGTTGAACAAAACAAAGTTAGTGGACGAAAGTAGAATATATCGAGACCGCGAGGAAAGCTTTTCTCGTCAACTTGCCTTTCAAACTTGCAAAAACACACGACCTGGTATGTGAAACTTATTAAATTTCTCAATTTTAAGTCCAATTTCTAAGTTATGAATTTATGTTTATTTCATTATTTCATATGGTTAACACTTTAACTTTCAATTAGATGAATGGTAGAGGACATATGGGTATAGTACTCCACAGTTACAACAGTTTGTGATGAGAATACAAAATGACATATTTACCCACCTTAATGTCTAGTCTTTTATACTTATTTGCTGCCTAAATGTACTCATTATTATTCTATTTTGATTTAGGATGCAAATAGAGGCGTTAAATGCAAAACGGAACTAATTAAGTGAATTCAGACAATTTCGACATTGTTTCGTAATCTGAGCATAACTCTCTCACCCAAGCTCCGATTGAGATGATTCAAAATGATATGGAACGCTAAGAAAGATATATACAACTTTCATGTTTTGAGTTTGGAGAGATACTCTCTGAATCAAGGTTGTAATCGGGCTTGAAGTTGACGCACCTACACTGCCGACGTTCTGGAACATTCTGCCTTGTCATGCAAGTCCAATAGGCAATTTATTATTGGAAGATTTGAAGACCTGTTGCACGCAAGTTACAGCTGGAATCACCACTTTCCTATTTTGTATTAAGACTTTATTTTATTTTCAATTACTCAGATTAGAATAAAGGTTATTTTGGGATTTTAGAATATTTTTAGGAGATTTAGATTGAGTAGAATTAAAATTCGAATTGGGTATTGAGAGAAGGAGGTCAGATTAGGGATTACACAATATCACACACGCCTCTCTCTTCTCTCTTCTGGAATTTTTCTTCTTCGTTTTCTTCTTGAACTTTTCCTTGGAATTTTCGTGATGGCCATGAGTGGCTAATTTTTATAACTTGGTCGAACGAAACAAGACCTCGGAATCAATAAACAATGAGATCAATCTGGTTTTTTTCTTTAAGTGTTCAATTTATGTTTGAGTATTGGATGTTCTTCTATGCATATTTTAATGATTGTTGCATTTAATTACTAGGAGGCCTACTAGTTTATTAATTGTTGCAATCTACCGCTAAGTTAGATATCAAATCCGTAATTGTTTGATCCCTTTAACTTGTGAAGCAATTAGGGTTTAAGAATTTGCTGCGTCAGGAATTATTAAGTCTTAAAAAGAACATTTGATTGAATTAAATGCAACCGCTTGTTTGTGTTGTTTAGCTTCATCGATCTCTCTAGGTCTTAAGGCTGCCACTAGATTAAATCTTTAGCGCTTGTCTAAGGTTGTTTAGTAGTAAGGTTAATTAGATCGCTTGTTTCTTAATTAATTACAACTAAGGAGAGATAGGAAAATAGTTCCAACGGTGAATATTCAGGGTATGAATTGATTTATTTTTATATCGCTGATCAGTTGTAAGATTCCGATGGTGGATGTTGACCTAGACCAAGTTTCGTTATTTGATTGATTTCGATAGTTTAATTTGAATTGTTTTTCCTGAAATTATTTCTGTTTTACTCAAAAAACCCCCCAACCTTGTTCACGTAACATTAAATTCGGCTAGACACTCTCCGTGGGAATGATCCTGACTCACACTACTACATGTGTTTTTAGGTTTTAATTCTGGGTGCCTACAACAGCACACCAGTTTGCAATTTAAAATTTTGAGCCAAACTTCAACCTCTTCGGGATGTGAGTGAAATTGGAGTGTTTTCGAACGCATCCATACAAAAAGAAGGAATAGATTGGAGCATCAACAGTTGAATGATTTGGTTTTTATCCATTATAACTTGCGTTTGAAAAATAGGTATAAAGCATTGACAATTTTAATATTTTTATTATCTCGTATTTTTATTGATATTTTTATTTGGCGTGTCTTTCAGGATGTGTTACAAGAAAAGCAGTTGTGATCCTATCGATTATGAAAGCATTGACAAAACAGAATTTTGGATTGCTGATGGTGAACAGGAGGGTGATGAATTCAATTTAGATGAATTGGAGCAAGCACTTTACGAAGAAGGATCTATTCCTATCGGTGTTGATGATTAACCCTATTATGATTCAGCAAGTGGTTCACAAGGTTGTTTTCCAACTTTTAACCAACTTGGTAACTATTTTAAATTATAATATCAAAAAACAATTTACATTATAAGTTTTAACTTATGTTTTTATTTTTGCTAAATTTGTAGTTGATGGTGATGATAATGACGATGACTCGGATGATGATGTGGATAATCAATTTAGGATGGGTTGAACCGTTGAAGATCATGGATGGTGGTTTGGTTGGTGGAATGGATTGATATTGTGCAATTTTATATGTTGGTTGGTGGATTGGTATTTTGATATTTTGCAATTTTGTTTGTTTGTTGGTTGATGGATCATGGATTCATATTTGATATTACTTTGTATTTTGTAATGCCTTTAATGATGTTTGAAAATTGAAACTTTAGAGTTTAGACTTGAGTTGAGGATTGAATTTCAGAATTTGTAAACATTAAGTCATTAACTATCAAACTTTGATGGTTTTAATGTTTTTGCAAGGTTTGTTTAATTGTTTTTAGATTTTAGTTACATACAAAATCTAAAATTTCTCAGTTTTTTTTCGTTTTTGCTGACGTCATCATCCTGACGTCACCGGTCCGATCGACCGGTCGGTCGGGTCCAACCGTGCAAACCGGGAACCGGACATTTTGGCGGGTCGACTCTCGGTCCGGTTTTCAGAACATTGAGAGAGTACGTATTTTGTTGGAAATGTAACATCAACAACGACCACTCCCAACCTCACTAAGCAGACAAGAATTAATAAGCAGCACAACTTTTCCTTAAATTTCCAAGAGGGAGTCCCTCTGGTCTGTTTCAGTCATTGTAACTTCAACAGTATTAATTGGTGCAATTTCCATAAACAGGTCCGTGCATTTTCCTATATATTTGCTTCTTCATTTACCAAGAAAGCTCCCGATCCCTTTTATCTTTAGCTCTCAAACTCCTTTCCTCCTTCACTAAGTAAGAACCAACCTAGAAATTATAATTATTTATTTCTTCTCTTAGCTGTCTTTTAATTAATGATGCTAATTTTTCTGTTTTCATTTCTTTATTTATATTTTTCTTGATTTGCATTGTTAATTTAGTTTTGCGGAAGGAAGGCATAATGCATATCTTATTCAAAGATTTGCGGCTCATGGATCGTATGCAATAAATTGTTATTAAACTGGAAACGACATGCATCCATGTAGCATTCATATTATAAAGTAAATGGAATACGACAAAGGTCCATTAATGGGCACTGTTAAATCTATAATTAATAACAGGATTTGTTGTGTAATTAATTGACTAATGCATTTTGTTTGTCTCTTGCAGCAAAACATTCAGATTCAATGGCAATAATCACAATGATAATGATTTCAGTTCTTGTTTCCATACTGTTTATCTATTTTACTACTGTTAAGCAACAAAAAGATACCAAGCTGGCTGAGGTAACCATATATATTTTACTCAATAAGTTTTTTAGGTACCAATACTTGATATTATATATATGTTTTAATTTTCTGATTTTGCAGAATAATGTTGAAGTTCAGGAAGGTGATCATTTCAGTGACAATAGTAGTATTATTATTGATCCTGAATTAGACGAGGGTCAAACGTCAAGTGAATCTGGAATTTTGGAGATCCAGGGTCATGACTTGAATTTTCCATCAGACACACAATATGGGCTCCCTGAAAACGCTCAAGAGGTCTGAATTTCCTTATAATAATTTGCTACATAATATCAATAGACACAAGACTACAACATCGATCACTACTGCCAACCTCAAGAAAACCTGATGAAAACTATCTATATCAACTCTTAATAAACATATGGCTATTCATCTTTTAATTTACGTGTGTTTTAAAGCTACAAGTAGTAAATATCAGTAAACAAAAAACATATATTAAAATGTGTATCAATATCATGCATATTACACTCAGATTTTTTTCATTTGGTGTGTAAATAAAGTCTTCAAAAAGACAAAAATCTGACAGTCTTAACAAACTTTTTCCAATATTCTACAGTCAGATTTTTCTTTTTGTTAGACTTTGCAGAACAAAAAGTCTTTTGATCCTAAATTTAATCCATAAAAATAAATTAATGATTAACATAATTCATAATTCATAAATCATAAAATATAGTTTTATGATCACGTTGATAAAGCAGTCTTTCCTTTATAATATTTTCGAACAACTTTGTCTTGATTTTGTAAACTTTTTCGCAGCAAATTAAAACTCTCCTGATCTATGTTAACATAATCAATAAGCACAAGTTAATGATGCACTTTGATAAAGGACTGGTCTTTCCTGAATAATGTTTTTGAAAAAGCTTCAACGTAGTAAAGAAATGTTCTCAATCGTATACATCGTTATTTTAAAAGAAGAGGAGTGCTATTTATAATAGTGACTGCCAGCTATATATATATATACGAGGAGGGTTAGTGACAGTCACTAGCACTCCTCGATAGGATGATACTTGCATATCAATAGTCCACATTCAATTCCTTTACAGCCTTAATAACTTAACCAAAATTAAGAATTAGCCAAGTAATAGCACAATTTCAATTTTAAACTCCCCATTATAATTTCTCTAGTTAAAATATTACAAAATTTTAACAGTTAACTAATGATGATTAACAAAGAGATTACATTTTGCGTAACAAAATAATAACGATTTGTTTTCTTCATGGAATACAAATTGTTGAATTATTTGATTTCATGTGCTATGGCAGCTAGATAAAACTACCGGAGTTGACCATCAAATAACTGAAGAAACACTGCTCCCAACATTCCAAATGGCTCCACAACAAACTATAAGAGATCATGAAGCTGAAGCAGAAATTCTAAGAAAAAATGGGTCAAAAATTGCAGGCCTGGTGATCTCAGTATCAACAACTGGGATTGTTAGTTTTCTGATTGGCGTTTCAGGAAATCAATCATCAGCAACAACAATGAACAAGCTTCACTTCAAAGCAGTCATTCTCGCAATGTGTGCCTCTTTGCTTTCTGCTATAGTTCTGTTAATACTTTCGACCCTCCAGCTTAAATATTCTTCCTTGATTCTGACTGTGAGAATCATAATTTGGATTTCCACAGGTCTAATGGCACTTGGGGTTCTTCTACTCGTTGCATTTTACTTTCATATGGCATAAAATTGACTGGTGTCTACCCCAAAAAATGGCTTGTAATTAATGACTCATAATTACTTAAATAATTTTGCAATATATAATTTCTCTGCCACTTCACTGTTATTGAATTTTCTGTTTGTATGTTATCACCTTTGCCCTTGCAAGTGCAGCAAGAGCATTTATATTATATAGTTGGATTCTTTCAATTGATTTAAACATAATTTGAGTTTTGAAGGATCTCGTACAGTCGTATAGTTCATATAGTATAGTCAAAATATTACACTCATTTTTATAAAATGTTGACAATAATTAAATATAATTTTAGAAAAAAAAATAAAAAATAGCTAGCTCTCTTTTTTATGTGAAGTTATCTAAGTGTAGATGCGAAAAATCCACCTTTACGAAAATAGGGACTGATCTCGTGAGGTTGAGGCCACTAGCAATCCACTGTAACTGCACACGCGAGAAAACAAACGTGAAGCGAATGGAAAACACCAAGGTGGTGTTTGCCGTAGGCACTCCGAGGCTCAAGTCAGCAAGCCTGAGTGAGGCTAATTTAGTGAGGGGTAGGGAAAGAGAAGGTTACCAGGAGTCTAGTCGGAGACTATAACTATGACTGTGATGCGAAGTTCTCAAGAGTGGAAATTGCTGGGTCTGAAGGTGTAATGTTCGTGTCCTTGTGGGAGGGTTGGCCCTTGTTTAAATAGTGACTATAGGATCTTTGAATCCTGGTAGGACTAAGAGTCCTTGGAGTTGAGGTTTTGTCAAAAGGAGAACCTTTGGCTCCCTTACCTTAGTAGGAAAGGGAGTCCCAGCTGGTCTAAGACACAAATCTTAGACGATTTAGGGTAATGATGGACCTCTTTGATAGAGTTCGGATAGTACCGGGGTAAGTAGGCAACCTTGGGCTCCAAGTAGATCCTAAGTCCAGAAGGTGGCCTAGGATCAGAGGGCCTAAGCTCAAATAAACTGGCAGTGAGGGCTAAACGAATTAGGCCTCTACTGATTGGGTCTGAATGGTGAGCAACTGGGTAGGTGTACCGAACGGACCTGATATGCAAACTCTATTGCAGGCCCAATCGGAATTGGGCCCTCGCTTCGAGCTTTGTTGAAGGTGTCTTCGTCTTTGGGTCTATTCAGGCCGAGAACATTTTTTGGTCCTAACAATTTGCCCCCCACTCTCTAAGTTAAGGATTGCTTAGCTTAGAGAGTAGACGTTGTGTGGAGGTGTACCTAGTCGACCTTCGCGATCGACCGATCAAACATGTGAACATGATGCTTCTTTGTTCGTGGGAACGAATAGTATAGCTTTTGTTGTAGGTGATGCATTTGGTACACCAGGCCGAACGGGTGGAGGTGAAACATCATCATGCTTTCACTCGGCGTATCTTCGAGTGAGGGAGTGGAGTTGACCTTGATAGACTCGCCCGGTGCATCAGATCGAGAGGAAGCATGAAAGAATCTGCTTGAGGTATCCTCACTTGGTATGTCGCACCAGGTGGGAGGACCTCTATGATAGAGTTTGGATAGTACTAGGGTAAGTAGGCGACCCAAGGCTCCAAGTAGATCCTAAGTCTAGAAGGTGGCCTAGGATCAGAGGGCCTAAGCCCAAATAAACTGGCAATGAGGCCTAAACGAATCAGGTCTCTACTGATTGGGTCCGAATGGTGAGTAATTGGGTAGGTGTACCGAATGGACCTAATATGTAAACTCTGTTGCAAGCCCAATCGGAATTAGGCCCTAGCTTTGAGCTTTGTTGAAGGTGTCTTTGTCTTTGGGCTTATTTAGGCCGAGGACATTTTTTGGCCTTAATAGTTTACTCCCCACTCTCTAACTTAAGGAGTGCTTAGCTTAGAGAGTTAGCTTAGAGAGTAAATGTTGTGTGGATGTGTACCTAGTCGACCTTCACGACCGACCGGTTGAACATGTGAACGTGTTGCTTCTCTGTTCGCGGGAACGAATAGTATAGCTTTTGTTATAGGTGATGCATTCGGTACACCAGGCCGAGCTGGTAGAGGTGAAACATCATCATGCTTTCACTCGGCGTATCTGATCGAGTGAGGGAGTGAAGTTGACCTTGATAGACTCGCCCGGTGCATCGGATCGAGGGGAAGCATGAAAGAAACAGCTTGAGGTATCCTCACTCGGTATGTCGTATTGGGTGGGAAAATATGCGAAACGTCCCATGAAGGTGTCCTCACTTGGTGTATCGAGTCGAGTGAGTGGGTGTGCGAGTTGTCCTAGGAAGGTGTCCTCAGTCAGTGTAACCAGCCGAGTCGAATGCGCTAGGGTCATTCTAGTGGTGGAACCTTAGGCCGATTGGTCAAATCTGAACGAAAAGGTGTATGTGCACTTCCCACTCATGATTGGCTCGTTCGGTCAGGATGACCGAGTAACTAGGTGCTTTGTAACTTTTAGGCGAGGTTTGTCATGGGGCCTAAGGGTTGGGGTAATACTTCTGATCTTTCCGTTTGGTCGAGAGGGCGCACTGAATGGGTGTGAAGTGTTAGAATGTGTTTGCTTGGCCGTAGGAAATGGATAATTTGTATGTTAGACACGCCTACTCGGTCAAGTTCTCCGAGCAATTGAGCTGGGTGCATGCATGGGGTCACGTCTTCCGAGTGCACACGGATCCGCTACACGTGTGCAGGAGAGATTGCTCATTCATTGGGGCGGGAAAACGAAGAGCCGCTCTGTTCTATAACCAATGCAAGGTTGCTACGTGTCTCTTTTGCCAGCTTTTGTCCATAAAATTGAAGAGGAGATTGTGCATCTTCATTTCGTCTCTCGTTTCTCTTTGTATTTTCTTCCTCTTTTCAAGTTTTTTTAGCGGCGATGGACGTTCTTTCATGGATTTCGACCATTTTCATGGTAAACATTGGTTTTTTGTGCTGCTTTCTATTTCTTTTCTTCTCCTCTTTGTTTGTGTAGCATTTTTTTAGAGATTTGAGTCGGATTTGGTAAGTTTGCTTCAGCTTTTTGAAAAGGTTTGTAAAAACTGGGAGGTGTCGTGTTTCTTCATTTTTAGGTGGGGTAGATTTACTGGCGACTTAGGTTGTTTGGTTTGAAGTTTGGGGTGAACGAAGAAAACACGAAAATTTTCGCCTGGGTTCAAAGATTCTGGGTTTGGGGAAGGTAGAAGATGAAATATGTTTACGTTAGTTTCCCATTCGGCTTGTCTCGATCTGCTTGACCGGGTCGAGTGTGGTGCTTTCAGTGAAGAAGCGTGGTTTCTGGTAAGGGCTAGTTACTTGAGTCGCCCCGTCTTCCAGACTGAATGGTGAAAGACTTGCACAAGTGGTTCTGAGCAAGCAGGTATTCGGTCACGCAGACCGAGTCGAAGATCACATAGAGGTTGGAAAAGACTGTTTTGAGAACCAGTCGATCGGTAGCTCTGGGCGAGTAGGGCTTCCGAAACAGGGTTCAACTTTGAATTGAAAGTTAATCGGTCGCCCGGGTTGAGTGGACAAAGTGTTCAATGTCGCGGTCAGAGTCGAGCGACTTGAGTGAGACGAAGATGAAAGTTGGGAATGAGTATGAGAAGGCCCCAACAATGGTGATGATGCCTGAAGGTGGGGGTGTTCCGGTCGAGGTACCGAAGGGGGTGAACATGGTCACCCTTGGGCCGAGTGGCGCCACCTCGAGTGATGCTGAGTCGGAAAGGCAAGGGAGGAGTGGGGAAGACTCCGATGAAGTTGATGATTCTGAGAGTTTGCCCTCCACTAACAGTGGCTCCGAGGACGAGCCAAGTCGGCTTGTTAGCGGGATATTGAGTAGGGATTATCCGCCCTTGTTAAAGGAGAGTGATGTATGGCGGATCAGGACGATGTATCACATCCTAGAGTATGTCAAAATCAGGGTGCTGAGGTCGTACGAGCGGGTCAACTGGGAGGCAAAAGGTTGGGTGAGCACCTATGAGAAATGGTTCCACGACGAGCTAAGGCTTCCCAGCCCTCGTCTTGTCTGGGAGGTCTTGAACCATTTCATGATTGCGCCAACCCAGATTATGCCGAATGGGTGGAGGTTATTGATGGCTTTGGAGGACCTCTGTGTGCAGAATCAGGTGATGTTTGGGCTGCACGAGCTATTATACTTGTGTTTCCTAAAGGAAAACGACAAAGATAAAGGCCAATACCTGATCAACTTTAAGCATGATCGGGCTCACCTCGTGACTGACCTCCGATCAAGTGATAAAAATTGGAAGGAGCATTTCTTCTTCATGAGGGGTGGAGTGGTCTTTGGGCAAAGAGGCCATGGCGAGATTCCATACGCCTGGCGAGCGACTGGTGAGAAATTGTCTTTACCCACATTTTGATTACTAAAATCTTATTGTGTTTCCTCTTTGTAGATCTTGAATTCAATCATGCCGAACAGAGTGGGGATGACTTGGACGTGCAGACCTAAAAGATTCTTGCTATTCCAAAGCATAGAGGGATTGGCAGGTCCTATTGGAGGAGGCGAACGTGAGGACGAGTCACCTTTGGGCCAAAGTGGGTGTGATTCAGTAAGGTATCCCCTTCCTTTCGCTGAAGCAAACTTGGAGTGTGCTACTCATTCGCTACTGCAATCATATTTTGTCTGGTAAGTCGAGGTTGAACCCACTAACTATTGAGGAATTTATGATTACAGAAAAGCTTATGAAGAAGTTGACCGTCCCAAGCGCGAGTGAGTCTGTCTTAAGACTTTGCGAGAAGCGAAAGAAGGACTCTTCTGCCAGAGAGGAGAGAAAGGTGGAGGATGTGGTTGTGACTCCACCAGGTCGGACACCTACGGTCGAGGTTGGGTCATCCAAGACCATGGTCTTAGATGAGGAGATTGAGATACTTACTTTCAGCATCCTAGCTTCCGGGTCGACCTATTCGAACGTGGCTTCCATGAGCAAGTTTGCTAATTCGTTCTTGCTCCTGGTGGACGAGAGTCGTTTGAACCAGATCGGTGCTGTCACGGCCGCTAATTGAGGGGCTTCATACGCTTTCCAAGTATGAGCCATATTTTTTCCTTAATGTGTTTATAGTTATTGTATACTAATCGAGTCATTTTTTCATGCAGGCTTTCACAGTAGCCTGCACCTCAGGAAATCCATCATGTCATAAGAGAAGAGGATACAAGATGTATCCAAATCCAATGCCAATTTGCGACACAGAGAGACGATAGCCCAGAAAGCCGAGCAGCAGAGCCACCAGCAACTGAGAGAGGTCGAGACCAAGTTGGAATGATTGAAGAGAGAGCTAACAGAGAAGAACGCGGAGGTCGAGTCCCTAAGAGAACAGTGCCTTAATATCGTCGATGACGCCATCATCAGGGCTAGGGGAGAGCTGATGCTGGAGTACAAGGCCGGGAACACCTCCCAGTAGAACCCAAATGAGGACGTCCAGCTCTTGCGATAGATGGAGGAAGAGGAGGCTGCCGGTCGCCCAGATTATGTAGAGGAGCGGGTCGATGATCAAATATTCAACCTTGCTAGCCAGTCGAGGCGATCGGTTACGGAGGATGCTGGCGACTAGGCTGTAGGGGCGACCGTTGGGGTCACTGATAGGGTGACTGAATCGAAGATGGGTGAGACGGCTCGCACTAACGATGTGGGCCATGATGCCACTTAGGTTAATTTTTCCTTTCCTCATGTATTTTTAAGGCCTACGATGCCCTTTCATGGCGTTTGTGCCTTTCTTGTACCCGATACTTAGCCGTCTGAGGCTCTTTTGTTTATCTTATATTTAGCCGTTATAGGCTTTGTGTTTCCATTTTGTTGTTTTCCTCGTGGATGGATGAGTTGATTGCTTGATTGTTTGTAGATGTATGGGGGTTGAACCAACTACTTGTGCTGTGATGTGAATGAGGCTAAGTGGCTGAGTCGCCAGTGTCATGGTGACCAGATATGTAAGCCATTGAGTTGCTAGGTTAGTTTGGGTTGTCCGGTGGTGTAATGGTCTGAGCCGATTGAAGGTGTAAGTCAATGAATCGGTCTAAGCTGATTAAATATGCAAGTTTATGATTCGGTTTGAACCGATCGAAGGTGTATGCTAATGAATCAGTCTGAGCCGATTGAAGGTGTAAGCTGATGAATCGGTCTAAGCCGATTGAAGGTGTAAGTCGATGAATCGGTCTAAACCAATTAAATATGTAAGTTTATGAGTTAGTTTGAGCCGATCAAAGGTGTATGCTGATGAATCGGTCTAAGCTGATTGAAAATGTAAGTTGATGAATCGGTTTGAGCCGATTGAAGATGTAAGTCGATGAATCAGTCTGAGCCGATTGAAGGTGTAAGTCGATGAATTGGTCTAAGCCGATTAAAGGTGTATGTCGATGAATCGGTCTGGGCCGATTGAAGGTGCATGCTACTCTATCGCTGAATAGTTCTTTTATTGAATTTAGGCCATGAGACCGACTAACGGTGAATGAAGTGGACATACCCATTCATCCTTTTTTAAAACAAAAACAAGAAAACAGAAATGTCAATGAGAAAGTCTGACTAAAAATAGTAACGTTTGAGATGGATTGCATTCCAACTATTGCTGATGTCCTTGCCCTCGGGGATTTGGAGTCTGCAGGCGTCTTTCCCTACTTCCTTGGCGATCTTGTAGGGACCTTCCCAAGTAGGGCCGAGCTTGCCAGAGTTAATCTCCCTAGTGTTTTGAAAGACTTTGCGGAGGACCCAGTCACCTAGTTTGAAAGTTCTGACTTGGACATTACAGTTGTAGTGTCAAGCGGCCTACTGCTAGTAGATTGTGTTACGAATATTCGCCTGCTCGCGTAGTTCGTCGACTGTGTCCAAGTTATGACAAAGGTTCTGGTTGTTGGCTTCTTCGTCTGACCATTAGAGTCTAGTTGAGGGGACCGATACTTCGGCTGGGATGACTGCTTCAGATCCATATGTGAGGGAGAAAGGGGTTTCGCCTGTGGATGAGCAAGTTGTTGTACGGTAGAACCAGAAGACCCCGTGTAGTTTATCTGCCCATGCGTATTTGGATTTCTAGAGGCGCTTCTTTAAAGTTTGCATAATTGTTTTATTTGATGACTCAGCGTGGCCATTTGATTGGGGGTTGCGAAAGGGTAGAGAAGTTGAGCATGATCCCCTACATGTTGCAGAAGTCTTTGAAGCTGATGAACTGGGATCCATTGTCAGTGACTATTTCCTTCGGTATTCCAAATCTACAGATGACGTGTTTCTAGATGAAGGCTTTTACCTCTCTGTCTCTGACTTGGGCGAGTGCTTCGGCTTCGATCCACTTAGTAAAGTAGTCGGTGCCCGCCAACATGAAGACTCGCTGCCCGGGTGCGATTGAGAGTTTTTCGACTATATTCATCCCTCACTTCATGAATGGCCAAGGTGTGAGAGTGGAGTTGAGTCGCTCAGATGGGAGGTATGAGACATGAGCGAACCTTTGACAGCTATCACGTTTCTTCGATAGGCTATTGAGTCAGTGCATATGGTTGGCCAATAGTAGCCCAACGGTGATCACCCGGTGGGCAAGGCTACATCCTCCTGCATGGTTTCCACATTCACCTTCATGGAGTTCGGCGAGAACCCGTTTGGCTTCTTCTGGGCTTATGCCTTTAAGGTAGGGGCCAGAGAATGACTTCCTAAGGAGTTGGCCCTCGTATATGGTGAATCTTATAGCTTTCGCTCTTAAGTGGTGTGCTTCAGTCTTGTCGGCTGGGAGCTCATTATGTTCCAAGTATTTGAGTATTGGGGTCATCTTGGAGTCGGTCGGTTCGACGTCCATTACTTTTTTGGGAAACTTGTTCGTTGGGTGTTCCTTCTAGTCGGCTGGCCATTAGAGGAATAGTAGTGGAATGGACGATTGGGAGAAGCCTTGAAGGGTTGAGCCGAGGTTGGCAAGGGCATCAGCAAGGGTATTCTTCGCTCTTGGGACTTGGGTGATAGAGAATTCTTCGAAGGCAGTTTGCATTTCTTTGACCAAGTTCAAATAGGCTATCATCTTCGAGTCTCAAGCTTGGTAAGTGCCTTGTAGCTGGTTGACTATGAGTTGAGAGTTGAATTTTACCTCCAGCTTCCTTACTCCGATCTCTTTGGCCAGAGAGAGTCCAGCGATAAGAGCTTCATATTTGGCTTTGTTGTTTGTGCACTTGAACCCACATCGTATGACCCGTTGGATGATATCCCCTTCTTATGTAATAAGTACAACGCCGAGCCCACTTCCATTCACATTTCTTGAGCCATCTACTGAAAGAGTCCATTTCGAAGGTGATCCGTTATTCATGCACAATAACTCCTTTTTTTGTCTAAATGGTGGTGTTCAGGGTGAAATCAGCAATAAAGTCTACCAGTGCTTGGGATTTGACGGCGATGCGTGGTTGGAAAGATATATCAAACTCACTAAGCTCTACTGTCCTCTGTGTGAGTCGACCTGATAACTCTAGCTTATGGAGTATCTTCTTGAGTGGGAAGGAGGTGAGGACGACTGTGGAGTAGCATTAAAAGTATGGTCTGAGCTTCCTAGATGCATGGATAAGGGCTAGTGTCAGTTTTTCCAGCTGACTGTATCTTGTCTCGGTATCGAGGAGTGATTTGCTTACATAGTAAACCGATAGCTGCTTCGCATTGTCCTCCCAGACTAATACTGCTAAGATGGCTATCTCCGAGACCGCCAGGTAAGTGTAAAGTTTTTCCCCAACCATGGGCTTGGAAAGGAGCGGGGGAGAGGTTAGGTACCTCTTTAACTATTGTAAGGCCTCCTCGCAGGTGGGGGTCTACTCAAATTTTCTGGATTTCTTGAGTGTGGCAAAGAAATGGTGGCACTTGTCAGCGAATCTGGAGATGAAGCGACTTAAGGCAGCTAGTTACCCCGCGAGGAGCTAGACGTCTTTGATGCAAGTTGGTGATGGTATGTTGAGGATCACTTGGATTTGGTCAGGGTTGACTTCTATCCCACGCTGAGTTACCATGTATCCTAAGAATTTTCCTGATGAGATCCCGAACGAACATTTGGCTGGATTCAACTTCATATTGTACTTCCTTAGGATAACGAACGCTTGCTTGAGGTGGTCGAGGTGCTGTTCGGCCATAAGGGACTTGACGAGCATGTCGTTGATGTATACTTCGATGGTGCCTTCGAGGTGTTCGGCAAACATTCTGTTGACCAATCTCTGATAGGTGGCCCCGACGTTCTTAAGACCAAATGGCATTGCTTTATAGTAGTAGGTCCCTCTCTCTGTGATGAAGGTTGCTTTCTCCTGGTCATCTGGGTGCATTAAAATCTGGATGAACCCTAAGAAGGCATCCATAAAGCTTAGGAGTTCTTGACCTACTGTCACATCAACCATCATGTCGATATTTGGGAGCAGGAAGAAGTCCTTAAGGCATGCTTTTTTAAAATCCGTGAAGTCTATGCCGACCCTCCACTTTTCGTTCTTTTTCTTTATGACCGCAATGTTTGCTAGCCAGTCGAGGTAGTGGACTTCTCTAATCAGCCTGTTATTCAGTAGTTTATCAATCTCCTCATTGATGATCCGGTTGCATTCTGGTGTGACCTTTCTTCGCCTCTGTTTCACTAGAGGGTGATCCAGATCTATGTGGAGGTGGTGGATGATTGCCTCGGGGCTAACTCCTATCATGTCTACATGGGGCCAAGCGAAACAGTCTTGGTTTTGTTTGAGGAACTCTATATGTCGCTCTCTTATCTTAGGCCTGAGGCGAGAGCCTATCTGGGTCTTCTGGTTGGGGTGATCTAGGTGTATCTACACTTTATCCAACTCTTCCATGGATAGTTGATCTGGCTCGGTCGGAGGGGTTAGATCAGAGTGTAGTTGCTATGAGGCATGACCTTTACTTTTGAAGGCATTTTTGTAGCAGTCTCTAGAGGCCTTAGGATCGCCCTTGATTTCTCTTACTCCCCATTTTGTTGGAAACCCTATAGTTTGGTGGAAGGTGGATGGGACAGCTCGCATGTCGTGGATCAAGGGTCGACCCAAGATGACGTTGTACGGTGAGGGGCAATTGAGCACTAGGAAAATGGATTGCTTGTTGACTCTATTGGTGTAGATAGGCAAGGCAATTTCGCCGATGATGTACTTCTGCTTAGAACTAAACCCGACCAGTATGGTTGGTCATCTGCTAATGTTTGTTTCATTCAATCCTATGGCCTTCACTATTTCAAGGAAGAAGATGTTTGTCAAGGATCCCCCGTCTACGAATACTCTCTTAACCAGGATGTTGGCGATCTAGAGGGAGATGACTAAAGCGTCGTGATGAGGGGCGACATGGGTGACTGGCTCATCATTTTCGAATTGAATGACCTGGTTGGTATGCGCACGAGGGGATGGATGAATGGATTGGACTTCAAGGTGATGGTTGGCTCGGGCGTAGCGCTTGGCTGAGGAATAGCTTACCCAACTGATCTCCGACCCTCTAGAGATAATGGAGCAGAACCCTTAACAAGTAAGAATGAAACTTGTCAAAAGCAAAAACTACAGCCAACAATTCTTTTTCAGTGGTGGTGTAATTCAATTGTGCATCAACGAGTGTTTTGCTAGCATACTGAATTACATACAACACTTTGTTTTTCCTCTGTCCTAAAACTACCCCTAAAGCAAAATCACTAGCATCACACATCAATTCGAAGGGTAGTCCCTAATCGGGAACTGCAATAATAGGTGCAGATACTAATAATTTTTTCAGAGTTAGATAGGCATGCATGCAATCATCATTAAAGTCAAAAACAACATCTTTATTCAACAAATTGCAAAGGGGTTTAGAAATCTTAGAAAAATCCATGATGAAGCGTCTGTAAAACCCCGTATGCCCCAAGAAACTTCGGATTGCTTTGACATTTGATGGTGGTGGCAGCTTCTCAATCACTTCCATCTTTGCTCGATCAACTTCTATTCCATCCTTGGAGATCCTATGCCCGAGCACTATTCCCTCTTAGACCATGAAGTGACACTTCTCCCAATTAAGCACCAAGTTCGTCTCCTTACATCGCTGCAAAACAAAAGAAAGATTAGTTAGACAGCTATCAAATGATGAACCAAAAACTGAGAAGTCATCCATGAAGACTTCTATAAACTGTTCCACCATGTCTCCAAAGATTGACATCATGCATCTTTGAAATGTTGCTGGTGCATTACATAACCCAAAAGGCATTCTTCGGTAAGCAAAGGTGCCGTAGGGGCAAGTGAAAGTAGTCTTCTCTTGATCCTCATAAGCGATGGTAATTTGGTTATATCCTGAATACCCATCCAGGAAACAGTAATAGACATGTCCTGCCAACCTCTCCAACATCTGATCAATGAAAGGTAATGGAAAATGATCCTTCCTGGTCGCCTCATTCAATTTACGGTAATCAATGCATACTCTCTAGCCCGTCACCGTCCTCGTTGGTATCAACTCGTTACTCTCATTCTTTACCACCGTGATACCTCCCTTCTTCGTAACCACTTGTACTGGGCTCACCCATAGGCTATCGGAAATAGGATAAATAATCCCCGCATCTAAGAGTTTCACCACCTCCTTTCTCACCACTTCCTTCATCGAAGGATTCAATCTCCGTTGTGGTTGCACCCTAGGCTTAAAATCATCCTCCATGAGTATCTTATGCATGCAAAATGATGGCGAGATTCCTCTAATGTTCGAGATGGTCCATCCAATTGCTAGTTTATGTTCCCTCAACACCCTAATCAACCGCTCTTCCTCTAATGTACTCAAACCTGAACTAATAATCATCGGAAAAGTTTTTGAGTCTCCAAGATAAACATATTTGAGGTGGGAAGGTAAAGGTTTCAATTCAAGCTTTGGAGGTTCTTCATTTTTTTTCCTTCTCCTTCTCTTTGTCAAAATCAAACTCCTCAAATTCTACATCTTGACTCTCATCAATTGGTTGAAGTGCTTCTAACATCCTAGCACAATCATTACTCGCCGACTCTTCTACCTCTACTGTTTTTGATTTGGCTATACACGCTTCTAGAGGTAATTGTGAGGTGTTTTCTTCCTTAGATTCCTCAACCAATTTGTCTACCACATTGACACTAAAACATGAATCTGTTTCAGCCAGAAACTTCATCGCCTCAAAGACATTGAAAGTTACTGTTTCATCTGGAACTCTCAACAGTAACTTTCCTTCCTGCACATCAATAAGTGCTCTCCCCGTGGCCAAGAATGGTCGGCCCAAAATCAAAGGAATTTCCTTATCCTCTTCCATGTCTAACACAACAAAATCTGCTGGAAAAATTATCTTTCCCATCTTCACCAATACATCCTCTACTATCCCTCTCGGGTGTTTTATTGACCTATCCGCTAGTTGCAACGACATGGTCATTGGCTTCACTTCACCAATCCCCAATCTCCTAAAAACAGAAAAGGGCATCAAATTAATACTAGCTCCTAGATCACACAAAACACGATCAAATGTAATATCTCCTATAATACAAGGAATAGTAAAACTCCCTGGATCTTTGAGCTTTGGAGGTAACTTCTTTTGGAGGATGGCACTACACTCCTCCGTGAGCATCACCGTTTCCTCATCGTCTAACTTCCTTTTGTTTGATAAGATTTCCTTAAGGAACTTCGCATAGCTCGGCATCTGCTGCAATGCATCTGCAAAAAGAATATTAATATGCAATTTTTTAAAAATTTCAATAAACTTTGAAAATTGCTTATCCTGATTCTTTTTCTTCAATCTCTGAGGAAAAGGCACGAGTGGGGTGTGATGTGCCAACTCTGGTGGTATCTTGAGGAATGGCAATTTCTCCTTCTTCTTTTTTCTTTTTCTCTTCCTCTAAACCACTTGGTTTCTCTTCAGCAACAATCTCTTCAGCAACAATCTCTTCATCAACTTCCTCATCCGAATCTTCCTTTCCGGTTTGCTCAACCTCCTTAGTAGCTTGCTTCCTCTTCCAAAACTGTCCCATTTCTCAAAATTATGGCATTTGCTTGCTCACGTGGGTTAGTCACCGTGTTGCTTGGTAAAGAACCTTGAGGTCTCTCATTTAGTTTCTCGGCCAATTGGCCCATCTGTACCTCAAGATTTTGAATGGACACCCCTTGATTTCTAAAATTCGTTCTCATCTCATTCATGAATCCCGTGGTCTCCTGCATAAATTTCCCAAACATATCTTCCAACTTTGTCACTCTTGGATCTCCCGGTTGATTATTCACCCCTGGTTGGTTATTTGGAACTGTCCTCTAGTTCCATTGATTATTTTGCTGGTTCTGATTTCCCCAAGCCAGATTTGGATGATTTCTCCACCCGGATTGTATGTGTTGGAGTATGGGTTGTTTGGTTGTCTCTGATTTCCTGCCAAGTAATTCACTTGCTCCGTTGATGAAGATGACGAAGCAAATGTGTTCCCAACTTGACACTCGCTGCTCACATGGTTTCCTACACAAAAATCACAAGTTAGTTGAGGTGCTTGGATAGAGTTTACCTGCATAGTTCTCAAGCTTGTCAAGTGCCGTGAGTTGAAATGAGATGGGTCAGAAAGGCATCAACTTCATGAAGACCCGAAGATTTCCTTGGTGTTGCTCTCTCATTTGGTCTTTGATAGTTGTTGCTTGCCAAAACCTCAAGCAACTCATAGGCCTCTTCTGGTGTCTTATTCTGCAAGGCCCCTCTTGAAGCTACCAATACCATGGCTTGCCAGTTCGGCTTCAAGTCCAAACATTCTACACCGTTGAAATCAATCCCTTACACATCAAAAAGTTCAATCACTAGGATGTTGTTCAACGGCATCTCATCTCTTTTTGAAATATTACCCATCCGTTGACATTGGTCACATTCTTGAATCATCCGAAAGGAATCCTTAAAGAGGGTTGGCCAATAAAACCCCAATTGTAAAACCTTGGCTACTGTTCTAGCTCCCTCAAAATGGCCACCTAGTTCCTTCTCGTGATAATGTCGTAGAATGCTTTCCATCTCCTCCTCCGAGACACATCTCCGTATCATCTGATCAGTACAGTGTCTGTATAAGAACGGTTCTTCCCAAAAGTAGTTCTTCAAATCTGAGAAGAATTTTCTCTTTTGTTGGTACGTCATACCACTTGGGAGCACCCTTGATGACAAATAGTTTGCAAAATTCGCATACCATGGTGCTTCTTCCACTCTCATCAACTTCTCATCCGGAAATATTTCTGTAATTGGCATTTCCTCCTCATTTCCCTTGATTGGTCTCTCAATTCTCGACAAGTGATCAGCCACCACATTTTCCAACCCCTTCTTGTCTCGAATTTCTAACTCGAACTCTTGAAGTAGTAAAATACATCTTATCAGTCGAGGTTTTGCTTATTGCTTTGCCAATAGGTGCCTAAGTGCTGAATGGTCCGTGTAGACGATCACCTTGACACCTAACAAGTCCCTGGCAACGGCGCCAAAAACTTGATGTGTGTTTCCTACAACATGCAATATGTAGCAAGTATACTAATCGCACAAGTAATATAATGATGAGTGAGTATCGTTCCCATGAGGATTGTTAGCTAAGCACTAAGCTTCCTACTATTCTCAAGTTGAAGCAATCGACTTCTTTTGGATTGATGGGAGCTATTTCTAATAAAAACTGAACAATGAATTCTAAACTGAAATTAACTATGAACGCAAGATGAAAAACGCGGATAGCAATTAATTCAAGTAAAACGGGTAGGGTTTTGACTTCATTCGGATTTTATGGGTTAAACCTAAAAATTAAACTAAATTCATACTCATATGATTTGATTGTAAATCGAACTCTCCTAAGTGTTAAACATACCTTCTCAGGCTATGTTTTCCTAATCTTCCTTATCAACTTTCCGCTCCTAACAATTTGAAAGTAAACAAATCCAAGCTCATTAAGCATAAGAATCCTACAATGATTTCATTGATTTTTGAATCTATCTCTAGCATTCAATACTACAATGGTGATTACCCAAGAAGCCTAACATGATTCATTTCTCAATCTCATCATGTTCATCACATATAAGCATTAGTGTTCAAAGCAAACACACAATCAAAGCATAATCATATGAAAATAAAACAATCAATCACTTAACCCATTAAAATCCGAATTACAATCAAAACCCTAACCCAAATTGGGTTAGTTCATAGCTAAATCAACACTACAAACAAGAAAAACGATAATATTAAAGTTCAGCATAATGAAATGAGAGAAAAGACAAGAAATCTCCCCAAATGATGAATCCTCTGGATCGAAATCGAATCTTCCCGCTTGTTACAGCTCAAAACTGTTCAAAAATAAAATCAAAGGAAACGCAAAAAGCTGCTAACAAAACCTATTTGATCCCCCTGGAAAAAGGCTAAGTGTTTTCTTTTATACCTCGCCCAAATTCCCTGGAAAAACATGCACAAAGTAAAACTGTGCGTTTTACAAAACTGGAATTTATGACCGCTGACGAGATAAAAAGAAATCTGCCGTGGCGAAGAGAAGAAGCATGTTTGCGTATCGGGCGCATTCGCCGCAGCAAAGTACAAGTCTTCGCCGCGGCGAAGCTTCTTGAAAAGTTCTGAAATTACAGAACTGCCACTCGGCTTGCATCTTCGCTTGATTCTTTGATCTTCGGTGCTCTTCCTTGGAAGCGAGCTTCATAGTGCTTTATTCTGCTTCAGAACTCTCCCAACTTCTAAGATCCGCTTACTTCTGAGTTTAGAATTTTCAATTTTGTCCTTATTTGCTCAAACTGTCCATTTTAACCTGAAACACGAAATGTAAAGATTTAAGCAACAATTCAAGTTAAAATGAACTAGAAAGTACCTGAAATCCGACTAAAAATTCTAATGAAAACAGTATAATCCACGGATTATCAACCCCTTTAGTGTATGTTAGTGTATATTAGTGTATGCCCTAGAAACCATTCATGTTGTCGGTTTCAGAGCATTTTGTCTTGTATCTATATATCATAAATAATAAAAGAAAGAGTTCTTCAATTCATATATATATAAATTGCTTCTTTTATTCAGTCATGCATTTAAAATAAAGTATGTATATGAATTGTCTAGATGATTCATTTAATCGGTAAATGAATTATCGAAAAGGGTTCCCTACGGAAGCAATATAATTTGGGCAACTATATTGCACAGTAGGCATATCGGATGCTTTCGAAAGATATCATGAGTTGATATAAGTACGGATGATGATGATAGTCATGTCATTGGGGCATTGGTATGGATTAGCGGTTGGTGAACTGTTTTTTTAGCGTGATCGAATAACGACAAATCACTTGGAAAAGCATATAGTCAATAATTTATCGTTTGGTTATATCAGTGCACGATGTAGTCCTTTGACCTGAGACATTCTAGTCAGATCTGATACAGATGCGTATGGTTCATATGGTTTATAAGTACGAGACTAATCATGTTTCATATAATAAAGCCTATTTGGTCATGCGTTGTTCATATGCAGAAACGAACAATGGTCAAGAGGGGATCCATTGACTCGGAAATATAGGATCGGGAGTACCGCTCACTCCATCCGGATTTGAGTTCCTAGACGAATGTCGATAAATGTCGAAAATCAGAATCTCTAGCCAGAGTCTATTATTAGTCATACAAAAGCAAGTTTGTGATGATGAGTTCTGGACATATTGATCAACGATTCTGTAGAAGATCGAGTTTAGGATTTTGACGTTCCATGAATTCGTGCTCGATCAGGATATTTCAATGGAGGGACTTTACCCGCATGGTACGTATGATTTGAAATGGGTTCGATGAAGTATTTCTTCATCGTGGTTTAGGGATTATGGCACATTGCTAGATGTTTACCATAGTCGTTGGGCCTCCGGATAAGTTTTTGGATTCATCCAGAACCGGCTCACGGCTAATCCACGATGGACCTACATGGTCACACCAACAGCCTTGAGAAGTTAGAGAAGGATAAGAGAGAGAAATGATTTTCGAGAGTAATAACGGGATTTCTATGGTAATAGTTACATAGAAAATTGTTTGCGACATTTTAAGGGTTAAAATGGTCAAGCAATACTTAATTATATTTAATTATTATATCTTAAAGCGTTAAGAGTAATGAGATGAACGAAAATAACCTTTTAATAATTAAAGGGTAAAAGGGTAAATTTATGGGTTGTTAATGTAAACTAGTTTAGTTTACATGGACCTTGAATAATATTGATTATTCAAGGGTGACATAATAAATACTTGGGCTCCCTTTTGAAATAAGATTTTATTGGGGCTTGGAAGTGAAAAAACAAATAATTGCAAAATTGCCCAAGTATATATACATGATTCACTTGTTCACTCAAAACCAAACTAAAAGCTCTCTCCCTAGCCACGGCCACTCTCTAACCCTCTCAAGGTGGTGTTAAAGTGTGGAGGTCTCATCATTTTGAGTCTTATCTTCATCAATCCAAAGCAAAGGAGTAGGTATAATCTCTTTTCCAAGCTTTGTTTGAAAACCGTTTTTGAAATCCAACCTTTCATGCTTTCAATCTTCATTTCCACCACTCTTCATGCATGTTGTTTTTACAAATGGTATCAGAGCTTAAAAGCTCCATGCATGTCGGTTTTGAGCAAAAAATCAGGTTATAACATGTGTTCATATGTTCATCATACTTGGTTGAGTTTGCATGTTGGTGATTTGGTTCAAAAATGATTTTTTCATCGTAGCTCTTTACATGCATGTCTCAGCCATACTAAGATCAGAGGTAGATGTTCATTTTTCTTCTCATTCTCATAAGTTTTGAATGATGGTAATGGTTATAATGAGCATGCCTTTGTAATGAATGAGTTGTTTGATGTAATAAGCATGTTTGATGCATGTGTGTGTCTCAGCCATCTTTTTGTTTTAGGAAAACATGTTTTTCTTCTTGCTCTAATATGTTTGGATGTGTTAGAATGTGATTTAAAGCATGTTTGGATGATGGTTATAGCATGTTTGGATGATGGTTATTGCATGAGATGTATTGAGAACTGCATGCATGCATATATGTCATTCTCGGCCATGACTAGTTTTGCCATAAGGATATGTCATTTCATTCATGTATTGATGAATGTGATTAAATGATTTATGCTTTGACATGCTAAATGTGTTATCCGTTAATTTGATTAAAGTATATTTTTGCATGAAGTGTATGCAAATGTTGCAAGTGTTTAGTGGTGGAATTTGATGTTAGCATAAAGTTATGGATTATTAATTCATATGATGAATTGTGATATTATGTATATATGATGGTGGTAATTTTAATGTAGGATGTTTAATTTGATTAAATTATCTTATAATGCATCATTACATGGCATAAATTATTATATTTTTAAAATGTAATAATTTGGTTGTTTGAATGGTTTCAAAAAATTGATGGTGCAAGATGACATGATTGTCTTTGAGAAGAAAAATGTGTCATAAAAAGTATTACTTTAGTTAAAAGTAACGTGTGTCATAGAATGATTACTCTTGGAGTAATATAACCCATTTATCTATGCCATACATGACTTTTGTGAAAAGTATTGAAATGATGTTAATAGTTAAATAATATATCTTTGGGTGGAATATGACAAAAGTGTTTGTGTAATGATTCATATGAAATGTGTAATTGTTGCATGCCCCAAAGTTATAATTAAATTACCACATGAATATATATATATATATATATATATATATATATATATATATATATATATATATATATATATATATATATATATATATATATATATATATATATATATATATAAGATATCTTTATATTTATATATATTAGTGAATATATATATATTTTTTAAATAATTGTTTATATTCATGCCTTTAAATAATTGTTTAATATATTTGGTATGAATGTTTAATATTCATTTGTGATGAATGAATATTAGATTAGAGGGTTGATCATGGGCGCCATATAGTTTTAAAAAATATTCAAAAGTGTTTGTAATATTCTTTTAATTAAATGACATGTAATAATTAAATTTTATTTATTTATTTTAATCGGGCCTTCGTGTCTAAGATGCAATTTGTAATTGAATCGGCTAGACGGGAACCGAAGAGCATCCAGATGATGATCCAATCGAAGATATAGTATTAGGGTAAATAGTTTGCCTTTAGGATGTATTTTTGAAAAGCCACATGGTCAACCCACATGCTTTAATTTATGCATATATGTGATATGTATGACTAGTTAATTAAACATGGCATGCTAAAAATGAATTAACTAAGGTTAAACCTAAATCTCCTCAATTTAAAATTATTAAATCCAAGTCTCCCATTATGGGATAACTGAATTCTTTGATATAAATTTTAATATCCCAAGATTTCTATTATGTGAGGGATATAATCTTTATATCATAGAATTAAGTTGATCTTGTTCTTGGATGGATATTTTCATCTTGACCAAGAATTCTATTATGTGAGGACATGATGAAAATGCCATCCTAAGAAAGCACAATGGTTCGGATTTAACTAGCCTAGGGTACTAAGAATTCTATTATGTGAGGTATCCGAAGCTAGGACAAGGAATATAAATCAAACCTTATGTAGTGATATAAAAGGAAAATAGTTTCCTACTTATTAGACTTAATTAACCAAGAATTATATTATGTGAGGTTAATTGAATTTGATAAGAAATTGATTCGCCACTAAGAAATTTAATCCAACGAAAATTTCCGGATCCTATTTAAGGGAGTGTAGGACTCGAATAAAATAGTGGGAGCTAATTTGATTATGTATTAAAAGGTTTAAAAGATAACAAGACACTAATAAAATTACTTTTCTTTGCAGTTTTATCTTTGTGATAAATAATCGAAAAATGGCCAACAATGTTCTCCTAAGGATAATGGATAATAACATGTTAATCGGACCCAATCTAAAAGATTGGCTAAGAAATCTTAGAATTGTTCTAGATTTTGAAAGAATTGCTTATGTCTTGGAAGCACCTCTTCCACTTGATATTGGACTAGATGCTCCATAACCTGAGCTTGATGCTTTTGAAAAGTGGAGAGAGGATAGTAGGAGGGCTAGAAATTACATGCTAGCCTCAATGAATAGAGAACTTCAAACTAAGCAGGAAAAGGTTTCAAATACTTATGATATCCTCACAGCTCTACAAGGATTGTACGGTGAAAATCCAAGAGTGGTTGAGTATGAGTTATGTGCGTCCCTCTTTAGCATGAAGTTGAGGGAAGGGGTACCTCCAAATGATCATACTCTTAAAATGATCAATGGATTAGGTCTACTGGATGGATATGGGGTGGTCATGCTAGACCGCCTCAAAGTGAATTTGATTCTACAATCCCTTCCTCCAAGTTATAAACCATTTATAACTAACTACAATCTCAAAAGGATTGAGCGAAACCTCTCTAAATTGCTAAATGAGCTTAAAGAATTTCACAGGCAGAATGTGAAAGGGAAAGGACATGAGGATGTCTTTGCTGCCTCCACCAACAGAGCTAATAAAAGGCCCAAATAGCTACCAAAGAGAGGTCCAAAAGTTGGACCCAAGAATAAGAGCTTCAAGAAGCCAGCGGCGAAGGCAGAGAAGGCCAATGCAAAGGGAAAATGCTTCCACTATGGAGAAGACGGACACTGGAAGAGGAACTGTCCTCAATACCTGAACAGTCTGAGGAAAGGCAAAGGAAAACTAGGTACGAACCAATGTCTTATGATTGAATATGAATTAAGTGTTAATTCAGATAGTCATTCCTGGATATTAGATTTAGCAGTAACATCTCATGTTTGTATGTCTTTGCAGGTACTTCAGAATAGTTCTGAGGTGACAAAGGGCGAGATCATTTTGAGGATGGCAAATGGGGCACGAGTTGCAGCCGAGGCCATGGGGACTTGCCCACTAAGACTACCTTCAAGAAATGGTTTGAATTTGTTTAAAGTATTGTACTTTGAAAAAGCCACTAGAAACATCATTTCTATTTTTGCTTTGTGTAAAGCAGGTTATTATGTACTGTTTAATGGAAATGAATGTTCAATACATTTTGGAAATGTTTTAGTTGGTAAAGTTGTGAATACAAATGGTTTGTATGTCTTAGAATTGAATGACTATGCTTCAATCAATACCATTTCTAATAAAAGAACTCGATTTGAATCAAATCCTAAAATTTTATGGCATCATAGATTGAGTTATATAGGAGAGAGAAGATTAGTATAGCTTGGAGAAAGTGGGATCCTAAACTCATTGGGTTCTGAACCCTATCCAACCTGTGAATCATGTCTCCAAGGAGAGATGACCAAGTCTCCCTTTAAGAGTAAAGGAGAGCGAGCTAAAGAACTATTAGAACTCATACATACAGATGTGTGTGGACCATTTAGTACTTTAGCCAGGGGAGGATTTGAATACTTCATTACCTTTACAGATGATATGTCACGATATGGGTATTTGTATTTAATGAAATACAAATCTGAATCCTTTGAAAAATTCAGAGAATTCAAGAATGAAGTATAAAATCAAACTGGAAAGAGTATTAAAATACTACGATCAGATCGTGGGGGTGAATACTTGAGTACAGAGTTTCAAGAGTTCTTAAAAAAAAAAAAGGATCATCTCACAATTGACTCCTCTTTATACACCCTAGCTTAATAGAGTGTCTGAAAGGAGAAATCGTACCTTATTGGATATGGTACGATTGATGGTGAATTTTACAGACTTACCAATGTCTCTGTGGGGGTATGCTCTCCAGACCGCTGTGCACATCCTTAATAAGGTCCCGTCTAAAACTATCCAGAAAACACCGTATGAGACATGGTATGGAAAACGTCCAAGTCTGAATTATATGAAGGTTTGGGGCTGCCCAACTTATGTTAAATTGGTCAAATATGATAAGCTGGATGTTAAATCCGAGAAGGGTCGGTTCATTGGATATCCTAAAGATAGTTTAGGATATTACTTTTACTTCCCAAGTGATCAAAGAGTTTGATCAGTTGAAATGTGTGCTTCCTCGAGAACGAGTTCTTGGAGGAAGGCGGTGTTGGAAGAAATATTGAACTCAAGGAAGAGTTCGAAGAGCCAAGAGCCGAGATTGCTGAAGATGGAACGTCCACTTAGTGCACCTCAGTATTAGATACTATGGTTCCAGAGCGAAAGTCTTCTAGAATATCAAAACCTCCAGAGAGATATGGGTTCCTACATGAGCAAGATTTTGAATTGTACTTAGTGGGAGTAGATGATCATGGTGATGATCCTAGAAGCTACGAAGAAGCAATACTGGATAGAGATTGAGGAAAATGGCTAGAAGCGATGGATTCTGAGATAGAATCAATGCATGCCAATCAAGTATGGTCGCTTGTGGATCCACCAGAGGGAATAGTTCCTATAGGTTGCAAATGGGTCTACAAAAGAAAAGTTGGCAAGGATGGGGAGGTAGAGACCTTCAAAGCTCGACTGGTGGCGAAAGGTTATACTCAGAAACAAGGATTGGATTATGAGGAAACCCTCTCGCCTGTAGCTATGATTAAATCCATCCGCATAATGCTAGCCATCTTAGCATACCATGATTATGAAATTTGGCAGATGGATGTCAAAATAGCTTTCCTCAATGGGTTTATTGAGGAAAACATCTACATGGAACAACTAATAGGTTTTGTATCCTCTGCTGAAAGACATAAGGTATGCAAATTGCATCGATCCATTTATGGATTGAAGCAAGCTTCAAGAAGCTGGAACATTCGATTTGACGACATAATCAAATCGTTTGGTTTTGTCAAGAATCCGGATGAGCCCTGTGTATACAATGGGTTAAAGATCATGCCATCACGTTTTCATATTATATGTAGATGACATACTTTTGATGGGAAATGATATAGGCATGATGATAGAGGTTAAGGTTTGGTCGTCCAAAACCTTTTCGATGAAAGACTTAGGAGAAGCGACCTATGTCCTTGGCATTCGTGTCTATAGAGATAGAACGAAAAGGCTAATTGGATTATCCCAGAAATTGTACATACAGAAAATGCTAAAAAGATTTAGCATGGAGAACTCTAAGAGAGGTCTCTTGCCCTTCACTCACGGTCTTCATCTTTCTAAGGAGATGGGTCCAAAGACTGATGAAGAGCGACATCGGATGCGTAATATGCCTTATGCGTCTACCGTAGGCAGCTTAATGTATGCAATGCTATGTACAAGATCTGATATAGCTTATGCTGTAAGTGTTATGAGCAGATATCAGTCAAACCCAAGGGAGAAACATTGGTCGGTTGTAAAATCGATCCTTAAGTACTTGAGAAGAACTAAGGATCTAGTTCTGAGTTATGGATGTTCAAAGTTAAACATTCAAGGATACTCAAATTCTGATTTTCAATCAGATATTGATGATAGAAAGTCTACGTCAGGGTACATTTTTATATGTAATGAAGGTGCTGTTAGTTGGAAAAGTTCCAAATGCACAACCATACGACTACTACGTAAGTCGAATACAATGCGCTTCGTAGTGTAAAAGAACGGGTTTGGATGCAAAAGTTCATAATTGAACTTGGTGTGGTTCCGAACATGGCTTACCCGATAAGCATGTTTTGTGACAATACTGGAGCTATTACACAGGCAAAGGAACCAAGGGCACACCAAAAATCCAAACACATTTAGCGTAAGTATCACATTTTGAGAGAATTCGTTGGAGTTGGAGAGATTATGATTCTGAAGACTCCTTTAACAGAAAATGTAGCTGATCCACTTACTAAGGCGATGACACTGAAGCAATTGGACCATCATCTTGAGAAAAAGGGTATGAGATACAACATCGAATGGCTTTAGTGCAAGTGGGAGTTTGTTAGTGTATATTATTGTATGCCCTCGAAACCATTCGTGTTGTCGGTTTTAGAGAATTTTGTCTTGTATCTATATATCATAAATAATAGAAGAAAGAGTTCTTCAATTCATATATATAAATTGCTTCCTTTATTCAGTCATGCATTTAAAATAAAGTATGTGTATGAATTGTCCAGATGATTCATTTAATCGGTAAATGAATTATCGAAAAGGGTTCCCTACGGAAGCAATATAATTTGGGCAACTATATTGTACAGTAGGCATATTGAATGCTTTCGAAAGATATCATGAGTTGATATAAGTACGGATGAGGATGATAGTCATGTCACTGAGGCATTGGTATGGATTAGCGGTTGGTGAACTGTTTTTCGAACGTGACCGAATAACGACAAATCACTTGGAAAAGCATATAGTCAATGATTTATCGTTTGGTTATATCAGTGCATGATTTAGTCCTTTGACCTGAGACATTATAGTCGGATTCGATAGAGATGTGTATGGTTCATACGGTGTATAAGTACGAGACTAATCATGTTTCGTATAATAAAGCCTATTTGGTCATGCGTTGTTCATATGCAAAAATGAACGATGGTCAAGAAGGGATCCATTGACTCTGAAATATAGGATCAGGAGTACCGCTGACTCCATCCGAATTCAAGTTCCTAGATGAACGTCGATAAATGTCAGAAATCAGAATCTCTGGCCAGATTCTATTATTAGTCATACAAAAGCAAGTTTGTGATGACGAGTTCCGAACATATTGATCGACGATTCGGTAGAAGATCGAGTTTAGGATTTTGACGTTCCATGAATCCGTGCTCGATCAGGATATTTCAATGGAGGGACTTTACCTGCATGGTACGTATGATCTGAAATGGGTTCGATGAAGTATTTCTTCATCGTGGTTTAAGGATTATGGCACATTGCTAGATGTTTACCATAGTCGTTGGGCCTTCGGACAGGTTTTCAGATTCATCCAGAACTGGCTCATGGCTAATCCATGGTGGACCTACATGGTCACACCAATAGCCTTGAGAAGTTAGAGAAGGATGAGAGAGAGAAATGATTTTTCGAGGGTAATAACGGGATTTCTATGGTAATAGTTACATAGAAAATTGTTTGTGACATTTTAAGGGTTAAAATGGTCAAGCAATAATTAATTATATTTAATTATTGTATCTTAAAGCGTTAAGATTAATGAGATGAACGAAAATAACCTTTTAATAATTAAAGGGTAAAAGGGTAAATTTATGGGTTGTTAATGTAAACTAGTTTAGTTTACATGGACCCTTGAATAATATTGATTATTCAAGGGTGACATGATAAATACTTGGGCTTCCTTTTGAAATAAGATTTTATTGGGGCTTGGAAGTGAAAAAACAAATAATTGCAAAATTGCCCAAGTATATATAAATGCAAAAGGTTGCATTTTAGATTATTATTCACTTGTTCACTAAAAAACAAACTAAAAGCTCTCCCCTAGCCACGGCCACTCTCTAACCCTCTCAAGGTGGTGTTAAAGTGTGGAGGTCTTATCATTTTGAGTCTTATCTTCATCAATCCAAAGCAAAGGAGTAGGTATAATCTCTTTTCCAAGCTTTGTTTGAAAACCGTTTTTGAAATCCAACCTTTTCATGCTTTCAATCTTCATTTCAACTGCTCTTCATGCATGTTGTTCTTACAATGTAGGTTGCCGTGGACGAGGAGATGTTTCCTTCGAGCTTCTTTGGCTGACTGTATTCTTCCTTTTATCCGTCAATAGGTCTCAGAGATGTCCCATTTTTTGTAGTGCTGTGACTTCCAATCTTAGGGTGATGCAATCCGCGATGTTATGACCATGGTTGCAGTGGAACTCGCACCACTTGGTCGTGTCCTTTTTCGCGTCTGGATTGAGCTTAGCTGGCCATTTCACGATAGGTCCCATTCCTTTCATGATTGCCATGACTTAGGCTAGTTTGACGTTGAGGTTGTACTTTGGAACTTTGAATTGGTTCGATCTAGATGGTCTGTTGGCTCTAGTCGGCTGGCAGTCGTATGGTTTTTTTAACTCTGCTCATATTGCGGGGAGGGGTTGATAACAAGGCTCAAACGATCTAGACTCTGACCTTCTATCATTCCGCCTTTGGTGATGGTCATCATATCTGGCATGTCTCATCCGGTTCACCTTATCTTCCTCCCACCTAATTTGGATCACAACTCTGGCTAGGGCATCTTCCATTGTGGTGCAGGCGAGCTTTGTCAGGTCTTTGTATAGTTCTCCATCTAGGAGGAGACCCTTTCTGAAAGCATCTACCACCGTCTCTGGGTTGCAAGATGGGATGAAGATTTTTTCTTTGTTGAATCTGCCGACGCACTCTCTCAATGGCTCCCCCTCTTCTAGTAGACTTTGTATAGGTCGACCGATAGCTTCTCGAGTTTCTTACTGCTAGCGAATTGTTCAACGAAGGTGTTGGTGAGTTGGGCGAATGAGCTAATTAAATTGTTTGGAAGGTTAGTGTACCACTGAAGAGCTGGTCCGGAGAGGCTTGAGTCGAAGCTCTTACACATGTAGGCTTCCCTTAGTGTTCGGTGTATTGAGGCGGCAAACATTCGCTACTTGTATGAGGCTATGTGGTTATCTAGGTCGGTTGTGCCATCATAAAGCTTCATGTTAGGGATGGTGAATTTGTGAGGCATCTCAGCTAGCTCGATTGCATCCACAAAAGGTGAATCGGCATAGTAGTGAGGTTGACTCTTTTTTGTTGGGATTGGTACTCCAAGTATACACCTCATCATTGCCTCTATGTCAGCCAATCTTTTGGCCAATATCTGCTCCATGGGCGAGGTGGAGGCCACTAGGTCAGCTTGGTTGACTTGGTTGGTCATATGATTCGCACTCAGTGCGTTTCGTTGGGTCAAGTCACTTGGTGTAGCCTGACGAACCATTCCATCATGTTCCACATGGTAGCCCGGATCTTTATTCACTCCCTCTGGTTTGGTGGCTCCCATTGTGAGTGATCGAGTGTTTCGTCTCTCATGGATGGTGAGAGGGGTTATTTAGGGAGTCGCTCGATCCGTGGGGGTGGATGGACTTAAGCGGGGTGGTTTGAAGGTGAGAGAGCCCACTCGACCAGTGAGGATGAGTCAAGCCGAATGGAGTTTGGGTAGAATGATTGATTGAAGATGAGACGAGATGGCAAGGATGGGTGGCTCTTGTTGTGGTGGGCTTTCTGTTACTTGGATGTCTTGATCTTGTGCCTGAAGTGGGTCGACCGAGAGTGGCTCTATTGGCAGTCCCCGCTCAATATGATTCAGGTCTGAATCATCCAATAATGATGAATAAAGTTGTCACGACCTCGTATCCGAGATCGTTGGTTTGTGCTTTGGAGTTTGGAGAGTTTACATGGACATAACTTATGCGTGGAAACTACTGGGTTGTACCTGACAAGGCTGAAGCTGAAGGTCATAAAATGGACTTACCTTCTTTTTTAGAGATTGGTTTTTGGCCCTGATGGAGGCGTTTTTAGTCCGGATGGCAATGTTCTCAGCTTCCAAAGGTCGCACCTTGTGAGAGTCATTACATAAGGGTAATGCAGCTTCCGCTAGCATCGAGACCAGGATTAGTGTTGTCAAAATTTTCAGCCGTAGAGAGTTTCTTTACGAAGCAGGGTTCGAGAGATGAATGATTGCCAAAGGCCCTATGATGGGCGCCAAACTGTAGATGCAAAAAATCTACCTTTACGAAAATAGAGACTGATTCCGTGAGGTTGAGGCCACTAGCAATCCGATGTACCTACACACGCGAGAAAACAAGCGTGAAGCGAACGGAAAACACCAAGGTGGTGTTTGCCGTAGGCACTCCGAGGCTCAAGTAGCAACGTTGAGTGAGGCTAATTTAGTGAGGGTTAGGGAAAGAGAAGGTTACTAGGAGTCTAGTTAGAGACTATAACTACGGCTATGATGCGAAGTTCTCAAGAGTGGGAACTGTCGGGTCTGAAGATGTAATGCTCGTGTCCTTGTGAGAGGGTTGACCCTTGTTTAAATAGTGATTGTAGGATCTTTGAATCTTGGTGGGACTGAGAGTCTTGGGAGTTGAGGTTTTGTCAAAAGAAGAACCTTTGGCTCCCTTACCTTAGTAGGAAAGGGAGTCTCAACGGGTCTAAGACATGGATCTTAGACGATTTAGGGTAATGATGGACCTCTTCGATAGAGTTCAGATAGTAGCGGGGTAAGTAGGCGACCCTGGGCTCCAACTAAATCTTAAGTCCAGAATGTGGCCTAGGATCAGAGGGCTTAGGCCCAGATAAACTGGCGGTGAGGCCTAACTGAATCGGGCCTCTATTGATTGGGTCTGAATGGTGAGCAACTGGGTAGGTGTACCGAACGGACTTGATATGCAAACTCTATTGCAGGCCCAATTGGAATTGGGCTCTAGCTTTGAGCTTCGTTGAAGGTGTCTTCGTCTTTGGGCCTATTCGGGCCGAGGATATTTTTTGGCCCTAACACTAAGCATTAAAATATATTTCATAAGTGGAGCAAGTGGTTGACAATTGATGTTAAATTTTAAGTGAAAAAGTTCAAGTTATATATACATAGTACCCAATGTATATAAAGGGAATATTGTATTGCTAGCTAGCTTATCACTTTTAATGTTTGTAATATTTTTAGATGTTATTTCATTATAACCAATCTCCAATGATCTTTCAAAGTCTTAATTGACAAATTAAAAGTGTTTGGATGGAGAGAAAATGAGAATTTGCTAGACAATTATGAGAAATTCTACTTGTATATATATTAATCAATTTCAAAATGTACATTAATTGCATCACGTGTGTCCTTTTTTTATAGTCACACATGACCTTAAAGGAAAATTAAAAAAAAAAAAAAATTGTTATGTTTTACTAATTCCACTATCTCACGACTTTTGTACCTCTCTTCCCAGCTCATCTTCTTTCAATTATGCCAACTCAACTTTTCTTTAATGTTTTGAAACCGGACCGGGCCTTGACTCGGTTAAGTCTTGGTTCATGGTTTGACCAGTATGACCGACTAAACCAGCAGTCCACAAAGTTTGAAATCTTACAAAAACATGCCTAAAAAATCTTTCAGTCCCTATAGGTTTGGAATATAGCAAATACACCCTTGAGATCTGTATGGGTTTAGACTTCTTTGGCCAAATTTTGATTGATTTCAGCAGCTGAAACCATCACCTGAACCATCGTCCTCCACTCTACAAAAGCCCTCTAACCCCAAAACTTGGTAGCCTTCCATTCGCCAGCTGTGACTTGCCAACATTGTCGCAATTGGGTTGACTTTTTTGGCCAAATTCTGACTTATTCCAGCATCCAAAATTCAATCAAGCACCACCACCTAAACCACCAGCCTCCACTTTACAAAACCCTTCTAACCTCGGAACTTGGTAGCCCTCCGTTCGCGATCGTGACTCCCATATTTAGTTGAATTTTCTTGCCAAATTCCGATGCCCAAAATTCAATCCAACACTATCCCTTGAGCCATCAGCCTCTACTCTATAAAAGCCCTCTAACCCGGGCACTTAGTAGCCCCTTGTTCGTCGGCAATCAAATTAGGGATTTGGGTGAACAATAAAATTGACATTTCAAACCGAAAAAGAGGCTGGTTGACAGTCAGACCGGTCCGGTCCATTTTTCAAAACATTGCTTCTCTTTGAGGCTCCTTTTACTAGGCTTCACTTGGTTGGACTCTTCTAAGATTAACCAATTCTAATTTAAAAATAACTTTAAAATATATCAGATTTTTTTTTTTTAGATTCAACTGTATTTTTATCTTTATCAGGTTTTATTGGTCTCCAGTTCTGTCTTTTCTTAGATTCAACTACATACATATCTTCCATCTCATTCAGTTTATGTCATTTCATATTTCTCTTTTTCGTTTGTTTGTCTATACTACAAAGTTTATTTAATCTTCCTGATGTTTCATAGTTATGGAGGTATCTAGCTACACAAATAGGTAAAAGTTAAAGTTCTAAAATTTTTGTACTTTTAATAAGTGACTTTATCATTCTAATTAATTTTTAGTTCTTAATTTCTAATTCTTTGTTCTCTTTTCCATTTCTTTCTTGTTAATTTTTCTCTTTACAATTATCTTCCTTTCTAGTTTCACACAAAATCATAAAATCTCTTTCGATGAAAGAAGTTATTGATTGATTAATAAGCACCCTTGGGTGGCCGGGTGAGGCAATAGCCAACTCTTGGGTTAAGAGGTCTTGAGTTCGGTTTTCCTTAGTTGCTAATAGGGGTGGTCACTGGAGAGTTTATTCAGTTATTAACTTTAAGGCCCTTGAGGATTAGTCGAGGTGCACACCCAAAAAAAGTTTTTGATTAATTGACTTCAAATTTTGTAATGGCAAAAAAATATTTGTGTATTAACCTAGTGTATTTAAAAAGTTAAAATTTCTATTATAGTCATTTTCAATTGTATATAGAGTCTTATTTAAAAAAAATGTACATAAATTTGAGGCTTAGAAATAATTTAAGAAGAACTTTAACACCACTCTTTATTTTTCTTAAGTTTATATCAAATTTCTGTGCAGAGAGACAAGATTAAAAGAGGACATTATAACTTATTATATAGTACAGAAACATATATAGTTTCATTAAGAGTTCATACTGAATCAACATTTAAAAACATTATCTCAAAAGGGAAAAAAAATCAATGACTACTTCTATTGTTTCATAAATTCACAAGCACATACCAATTTTTGAGAATTTAATCCATCCGACATACCCTACCATTTTGAGAACTAATCGCTAAACCCCCTCTCAAGAAAACTCCGTCTAGCTTCTGTTAATAAGAGAAGGTTAAACTTGTAACTTTGCACACGAAGGGTAAAATCCTCTCATAACTCAGTAAATATATTTGAATAATACTACATGTACAAATTTTTCATACAAACTGATGTGTTTAAATGTAATTGGGTGATTTTGAATTAGAGATAAATTAAACAATTAAAGTTGATGATGTGTCAAACATGCAAAGTAGCCACATCAGTTTGTATGAAAAATTTATACATGTAGTATTACTCAATATATTTTGTGTGAAGGATGCTTGTATGATACTCAAGAATGAATCAATGTCGGCTATACTTAAAACTTGGACTTAAATTAAACAAACAATATATGCTTAGGTTGACCAGTTTGTGACAATATATAAATCTTATTTTCAAATTTATTGGATCTGATGCAAAAATTGTAGATGCTCGGAATCCATAATAACCGAAGTTAGGACGTGGCGACTTGCGAAACAAGCAAAAAGAGACAGACAGAGATCCTTGACATCGGGATGGTGCCAGCCAAGGGGACTCCGATGCCCAAGTCAAAAATATGTCCAGGATTTAAATAGAAACGAAAGTAGATGGCGCCATGTGTGAAAGCAATCATGAGGGTGTAGGCGTATGAACGCCAATGCTGGTCCTTTGGAGAGGTGGTCCTCCAGAGAGGTTTGTCGGTCCTCTAAAGAGGTTCATCAGTTCTTTGGATAGGTGGTCTGATTTTTTGGGGAATGGTGGCCAAAATGTCTTAGAGAGTGAGTGAGCTTTTGAGAGTACTTTAGAAGAGATTTGATGCTTAGTAGGAGTTGCTTAGAGACCATTTTCTTTTGTTGGAGAGGGTGTATTTATAGAGTTCAGAGGGAGTGTCGTTGGTCCTCCGAAAATAATGGTCCTCCGAGATTTCAGGAGGCGGTTTTGAGATATCAAAAGGCGTTTTCGAGACATCAAGAGGCGATTTTTGAGACATCAGGAGGCGGTTTCAGTTGACTCAGTATGGATAAGGTAGTATACATGACCTTGGTTTGATCTGTGGGCCTGGGTCTGCTTGTATGGATTGTTGGGCCCCAACTTGACTTGGTCCTTGGAACTCATTCGCTGGACTCTTGTCTTGGGCCTGCATCTAACTTGGACCTTGGACCTTGTTTGCTAGACCTCCTCTAGACTTGGTCCTTGGACCTTGTTTGTTCAACTGAAGGCTTAAGTCTATGGTTTTTGTCCATACAAAAACCAATCGAGAATTGATTCTTTTAGATATACCATTCCAAAAATTCACTAAAATCCAAATCCTTATTATTTAGATTAAAACTGTATATTAATATTTAAATAAATTGATTCTTTAAGATATACCATCTCAAAACAAACCACTTAAATCCAAAGCTTAATTCTTCAGATAACTCTACATTAATATTTAAATTAGTAACATCAGTACTGATTCCTTCTTTGTTTTCTAGTGTTTGGACTAGTTCTGGGAATATTAGGAAATTGCATGTGGATTAGAATACCATATTCAGTTTTCCAACGTTGCAATGGATAATGGTAGTTAAACTATACATCCTTTTCAAATTCTCAGCAACCCTGAATCTGCTGATTAAAAAAACTCTACTGATGCATTATAATTATTGGAAAAAGACATACGTTCAGATTATAAATAAACAAAAAATACTTTAATTATTTCTATACTTATTATTTACAAAATGACAAAAAAAACACGTCCAGATGATCTATATTTGTCTTAATCTATGAACCCATTAAAACCATTCAATCTTTAATTCACTAATTAAGAAAATAAAAAAAGAGAAAGTTGAAGAATACTCGGTATCCAATTTCTCTCTATCCTCTGGTTTTGCCATGGAGTAGAGGTGGAAAAAATGGGCCGGGTTAGGCGGGTCAACCCTAACTCGGCCCGTAATGAAGAGGGTTCAACCCGTCAGCAACCCCCGGGCGGGCCAGGTTGCAAAATGGCAACCCGGCGGCCCGCGGGTTACTATTTTGTCCTTCTGCAGGAGGACCGCCAACCCGGCAAGTTGCATGCGGGTTGGCCAAAAATAAATTTAAAAAAAATGTAAAATTAATTTATTTTTTTAAATTACCCTTTTACCTTTGAAATATAGCCGTTGGAATGGTCTTTTTCATCATTTTCTTTCCCCATTTTTTTCTATAAATTGGCCCTAAACTCTCATATTTTTCTCACAACTCAAATTCTCTCATTCTCTCATATTCTTTAATCTCTATTCTCTCAATTATTCATTTATTCTCTTAATCTTTTTGTTATCAATTTGCTCTTATTTTAATTTTTATTAGTTTTTGCAATTTTCAATTCATATTTCCAATTTTCCAAATTCCAAATTTCCAAATTCCATATTCTAATTCTCTTTCTTTAATTTTTATTTCTTCTACATCAATTTTTTTTTTTCAACTACAAGTCTACAATGGATAGATATTTCTCTCCCATCAATTTTAATGATGAAGAAAACTGTTATCCTAGTCCTAATCCCGCTGATTTTACTATGAAATAGGAGATTCAAATAGTCTCGCTATCTCAATCCCAGTCTCAGAATCCGATACACCTCAAAATATGCCATCGATTCCAACAGCTCCCGGTGGTTCTAGAAGTCGTCCTCGTAATCGTCGTCCTCGTCCAACTTCATCTCAAGCTGAGGGGGGATCATCAACTACCATCGAAAGCGAAGACAGACACACATCAGACGTTTGGGCACATTTCGACAAGTTTTACGAGATAGAAAATGGCGTTCAAGTCAAGAAAGCAAGATGCAAATATTGTGCAAATGTTTATAAAGCTGATTCAGATAATGGTACTAGTACTTTAAAAAGGCATGCTAATAAACATATTAATCAAAAGCAATCAAACTCAAATAACTAATATGGGTACTACTTGGCGTTATAATTCTGATGTATATAGGGAACAATTAGCTTTATATATTGCCTGCATCTAATCAACCTATTAATATGGCAGAAGATAAATATTTTGAAAGATTTGTTCAAAATTCATTTTTTCCAGGATTTAAAAGTTATTCTAAAACTGCAACTAGAAATGATTTAATAAAATTGTTTAAAAAAATGAAATTAGAATTAAAAAAATAAATTTCATACTTGTCATATTAGTGTGGCTCTAACTGCCGATATTTGGAGTGGTAGAGCTAAACAAGATTATATTTGTGTGACTAGTCATTATTTTGATAATGAATTTAAATTAAATAAATCTTTATTAGGATTTAGATTAATAGATGTGGATCATAGTGGTTTAGAAATCCATAATAAAATTGTTGAAGTTTTAGAAGATTATGATATTATTGATAAAGTGATAAGTTTAACTTTAGATAATGCAAGTTCTAATAGTAAAGCTATAGATTTTTTTCAAAATAATTATCCTTTATATAACAATTTAAAGTTTTTTCACCAACGTTGTGCATGTCATGTTATTAATTTAATTGTGAAAAGTGGTATGAAAACAATTAAACAAAATATTGATAGAATTAGGGAATCTTTAGCTTGGATTATTGGTAGTAATAAAAGAAATGCTGAATTTCAAGAAGCTTGTATAAAATCAAATATGTCTCCTAGAACTTTTGCATTAGATATGCCTGTTAGATGGAATAGTACTTATTTAATGCTTGATTCATGTTTACCTTATGCTAATATAATTAGTTATTTTGTAGCAAATAATAGAGGTCCTCATTATTTAGTAGAAAATGATTGGAAGATAGCTAAAGTATTTCATTCTTTTCTCAAATGTTTTTACCAATCCACTTTACAACTTTCTAGTGTGTATTATCCTACTAGTCCATTGGTAATACATACAATTATAAAAATTTCCGAGTTATTTACAAAAAACAAAGACAATTAAATTTTACATGCACCAATAAAGGCAATGGAAATTTTTTTTTGAAATATTGGGAACTCATTCCTTTTCTTTATTGTTTTGGTGCTATATTTGATCCTAGAATTAAATTAGCACGTTTAGAAAATGGTTTTGACAATTTAAGTGAAAATTTACAAACCGAATCATATGTCAATCAAATAGGAGAGGTAAAAAATAGTCTTTTCGATGTATATTTCCAATATGAAAACAGGTATGGGAACCCGCAGTTGCAAAGAGGCGAAATATCTAGAGAAGCTGTATCAGAAAAACAACAAATGAAGACTTATACTCTTGGAATGCACTGAATAGGCCGAAGAGGACCCGAATCCAACCAAGCAGCCTCCTCTTCAGAAGCACCACCACCAACAACAACAACAACTAATATACTGTCCTCCATGGAGTCGCAGAGTAATGAACTTCAACAATATTTGACAACCCCCAAAATGTTTTCAACATGTCACTTTGATATCTTAGAGTATTGGAGAGCCAGAAAATGTATTTTTCCGGTATTATCAAGACTTGCCTTGGATGTTTTCGCTGTTCCTGTCTCAACCGTCTCATCCGAACAAACATTTAGTGCAAGTGGAAGGATTTTAAATGAAAGGAGGACTAAACTTGCTCCAAAAATGATTGAAGTCCTCACATGTCTTCGAGATTGGGAACGATCGCACCATCAAGATCAATACGAGGTTATCGACAATACTTTAGTAGAATCATTTCAATTTTGTAATATAGATGATACAGATGAGGGAGGTCCTAGTGAACCACCCCCAAATTAGTTGTTTTGTAAAATGTAATTTGTAAATTAATTGTCAATCATTACACTCTTTTTTCTTTACCAAGTTTTTCTCCTACTGGGTTTTTCTTGGTGAGGTTTTTAACGAGGCAATAATTGTTGTAATTTCTTATTTTATTTTTTGATAAATGAATAAGTCTAATTTTTCTTATATTACAATTTTATTGTATTAAAATTGAATTAATATTTGAAATGTTAACAAAAAAAAAAAAAAATTGAATTGAATTGAATTATTGATATTTGAAAAGTTAACTAAAAAACAATTATATTTATAATTATTTATTTGAAAAGTTAAATTAAAAAAAAATAATAAGAAAATCGGGCTAACCCGACCCGGACCGCGCCTAACCCGGCAAGTTAGGGTTGGCGGGCCGGGCTGGGCCAACCATTTTCTCTAAAATGGCGGGCGGGCCTAACCCGTCCCGCCTTTGTTGGCGGGCGGGTTAGGCCCGGCCCGCCAACCTTCGTAACCCGCCGCGGGCCGGGCCGAGCGGGTTACTTTTCCACCTTTACCATGGAGCCTCAGTTTCCCACTTTCTCAATCCTTCTCACTTTTCTTCTCTTTCTCTTCATGGTTCTGAAAATATGGAAGAAATCCAACACTCTAAATCTCTCTCTAGGGCCACCGAAATTACCTCTCATCGGAAAATCTGCACCAGCTTGTCGGCGCTCTTCCCCATCAAATATTTAGAAACTTCGCCAAGCAATATGGAGCCTTAGTGCATCTGAAGCTCGGACAAGTTTCCACCGTTGTCGTTTCATCGCCAGAAATCGCCAAAGAAGTGATGAAAACCCATGATGTCATTTTTGCTTCAAGGCCTCGCATTCTGGTAGCAGAAATCTTGGCTTATAATTTTACTGGTATTTTTTTTACACCATATGGTGATTATTGGAGACAACTGAGAAAAATTTGTGTGTTGGAGCTTTTAATTTTGAATTCATCCCATTTGGTTCTGGGAGGAGGGTTTGTCCTGGAATGTCATTTGCTCAAGCCAACATTGAGCTTGCACTAGCAATGTTGTTGTTCCATTTTGATTGGAAACTTCCGAATGAAATGAAGAATGAAGATTTGGACATGACTGAGGGCTATGGTTTAGCAGTAAGAAGAAGTGATCATCTAAATATCGTTCCTGTTCCTTATCATCCTTCACCTGTTTCATAAGCCAAAAGGAAAATGAGTCAGAATTTGGCAACACAGGGTTAGAGAAGGTTGCTGGAATAATTTTATTGTGGTCTTTGTTTAGTCTAAGATTAATGTAAACACTAAATAAGTCTGAGTTTAATGATTGGAGAAAAAATCTCACTGTAAATACGTTCTCTTTGTTGTAACATTAGCTACTGTTTATGCCAGTTAATTTAATGGATAGAACTTGTTATTTGATGACCATTCAACCAGTTTGAAAAAATGTATTATAACATTTCTCTCTTTTCTTTCCTTTTTCCTTTCTCCAGGTATTTTAAGAAAACAAATTTTGTTTATCACAAGGATTTTCTCTTGATCTGAACTCACCTGAGCTTTTAAAATCTTATGAAAATATTTGTCTATGGTTCAAATTTATTTTTATTCCTTTTATTTAATAACCAATCACAAGCTTTTAGGTTTCGTTTGGCTCACATTTGGGAATAATATTATTAGCATTCCCAATAAAATTAAACAGTAAAATTGCAAAAACTCACAATATTATTCAACTTTTTTTAAACCCCCTAAATTTGTTAATTTAATTAAAAACCCCTAAATTTTTTTTAAAAATTACAAAAAAACCCCAGCAACCCATATTTACCAGATTCCAACCACCATCGTCGGAAAATGGCCGGAATCTAGTATAATGGCGCACTACCGGCTGAATCTGGTCGATAATGCGCCGATCTAGCCAGAAAAGGCCAGATCTAAGGCTAAAGATGGCCAGATCTTTAGCCGTAGCCAATCGTTAACAACGGCAAACACATGATCGTCGTTGACCATCAACGACGGCCGTATCTTTGGCCATTGTTGACGAGCAAATACGCCACATCTGGCCGTCAATGGCCAAATCTAGCCACAGATCTGGCCGTCAATGGCCAAATCTGCAGATCTGGCTTTTCTAGCCAGATCCACGGTGGATCTGGTCGGAAAAGGACATATCAGCACAGGACCGGCAATATCGAGCCGGTCAAATACCGATACGGCAGCTCTGGCCACTCTCCGGCGGTGGTGGCCGGCTGTCCTTATTTATGAGTGGATTGGGGGTGTTTTGTTAATTTTGAATATTATATTTGGGGCTGTTTAGTAAATAAATAAATATAGGGGGTATTTATGTTAATTTTTAAAATTCTACATCGTAATACCCACCCAATTTAACTTTTTTCAAAAGATTATTTTAAAAACTACCCAATAATGAACCAAACGGAGCCTTAAAAGTTCAAATCAGATTAGGAAAGGATTCTGATCCCTTTGTTAGGAAAGCATAATCATATAGTCGATTTCTTTTATAGATATCTCTTTCAAGCATCTTGATTAGGTGTGCATACGAGCCAAGCCGAGCCGAGTAGTGGCTGGCTCTAGCTCGGCTCGGTGAGACAAGGTGTGAGCTCGAGCTCGACTCGTCAAGTTTCGAGCCGAGCCGAGTTGAGCTCGAGCCAAGCTCGTTTGCATAACTTTTGTCTATAATTCAAAGCGTGCTGTAATGGGAAATTAAGATTAGTTTTCGTAGCATTTAAATTTATTCTGGCAAAGCAATAACCAGGTCTTTGTTGAGTTTCACTCTGTACAATACAAAGAATGTACTCATAATCAAAACAATGTTGTAATTCCAAAAGTGTCTGTGAGTATTATTTTGCTATAAAATACTACATAGTTTTGCAACTTAATATAAAATCAATAGAAAAGGAGAACAGTTCGGTAATTTGTTATAGATATAATTTATATGCTTGTCAATATCTGTGTGTCTTGATCTTAATCAAACTTAAACCACTCAATCAATAGTTCTGAAGTAAAAGCAAAAGAACCACAATAAGTTTCGGACTGTCAAAAACTAGACAAAATTCCATCTTTCTTCTGGTGTTATGCCTTTAAGCTAGGCAAGTTGAACCTTAAAATATAACCCATATGGTGGAATTCAAAGTTGACCACAAGGTAAGCATATTACACTTTTCTGTCTGCTTCGATTTTCCCTTGTGATGAGGTTGATCCAATTATCAAATAATCATAAACTTTAGACAAAATACCTACCGAGAAACAAATTTTTCAGACCATCTTCCTTCATCAACACCCTTCTTCAACATCCAGTGCACATGTAAAACATCCAAAATCATTGAAATTTGCATACAACAAACATATTATATTCAATTTTCAGAAATAGTAACACATTACTGCCTAACCCAGCAACTACAAAGTATGTTCAATCTAGTTCAACAGATATATCCACCAATTATCATCAAATGTCCAACAATACACCAGAAAAAAACTTCCATGATTAAACAATCAAGCCCCAACAACTTAACCAAGTACACACATTCTCAAACTGAAGCTAAACCCAGAATCCTATTTCACTTACCAACTCAAACACACAAAACCCAATTACAAAACCATCTCAAAACCCACAAAACTCAACACTAACCATAAACAAAATACAAAACCCTGCCATTTTCAATAATAAAAAACTGCTAGCTGAGATAAAAAAAAAAAAACCTCAGTTGGTTGCCTACTTGAGCTCCAGTGACGTTGATATGATTACAGGGAGAAAAAGAGAAACAAATCATATAACAACTGAAGCAAGCTAGCATCAACAGATAGACCCACAGCCAAAGATATTGCAGTTCCATTTGGCTACCAAATAGAAAAAAAAAAAAACAAGAACAAAAATGAGAACCATTTGGCAGTAGCAAACCAAGCAATTCATAACCATTAACTTTTCATAATTATGTGCATAAGGCACTCACCATTAATTCATTTCCATGCTATTTATAACCATTAACTTTCTCTCCCTATTTAAACCCTCCACTCAAACCATCTCTTCACTCACCAGACTCCAACTCATTTTCAAGAAACAACAATCAACAATCACTTTAATGGTTTAACTCATTTCTCATAAAAATTTCAACATTTACTATCACTAACCTGTCAAGATTCCACCAAAACTTCATAGGATCGGAAGCTGAAACTACTCATTTGTCTTCTCTTTCTAAACAACATAAAGGAAAACAAATTGTTTTAGTTTCAATAATGTTAATAAATGACCAAATTAATACATAATTTTAATAAAATGGACTATAGAAGTATGAAACTTACTTTGTAACTTTTCTTGACTCCATAGAGATTGTGACACCAATCACCACCACAGAGTAGCACTTGCACGGTATCGGGAGACAACGATGATCGATAAGTGTCAATAACTCGACTCCCCGCACTAAAAGTTGCCTCCAAAGCAACCATGGTGATTGGAATGGCAAGTATTTCACGAGCCATCGTAGATAGAATGCGATAGTTCGTTTGATTTACCTTCCACCACTGTAACACATCAAATGAGGTATCATCCTCGTCCCATAACAAACATTTCTCCTTTAGATAACGATCTAACTTAGATTTCTCATGTTGCACCGTTTGAGTTGTCCTAACAAACTGGCAGAACCGTGAACTAGTATGTTTAGGGCATTGTACATTGTCCCGCTGAACTTTACTAATTTCTACAGGTGGTTCACTGTTGAAAGATTAAGTTTCCGCTGCATATTCCTCATAAATCTCATAAAAGGCAGCTTGCACTTCATCAATTTTGTCTTATGCTTCTTCATTAGGATACATTTGTGGATAGGCAAATTGCAGCAGCCTCGTTTTCAACCTCGGATCCAATACAGCTGCAATTGCCATTATGAAATTGCATTCCCCCCAATACTTGTCAAACATTTCTTTCATCTTTCCAACTATTGACCGAATGAAATCATCATCATCAGAACACTTTTCATCTAGCAATTCTTTTATGTCAACAATTTCTTGCAAAAATAAGTTAGAAGTGGGGTACTCACTCCCCGATATGACATTAGTTGCCGAGTTGAAGGCTTCCAAAATCTCACACACTTTTTAAAGTTTTTTCCAATCTTCATCGATTGGGGCAAAAGTAAAGTTATTATCCAATTGAACTAACATTGGAAACACATCTTTGTACTGAATTGCAAGTGCCAACATCTGATAAGTAGAATTCCATCTTGTTTTGCAATTAAGTATGAGTTTTCGCTTGGGCAATTGCAACATCTGAACAATCTCTAAAAACATAATTGCTTTGGCCTCTAATTGCTTGACATACAAAATACAGTCACATATATCTTGAATGAGGGGCTTTATTTGGGAAAGCCCATCCTGAACTATGAGATTCAATATGTGTGTCGCGCACCGCACATGAAACAACCTCCCACCACACATTAGTTTCTTGTTTCTTCCTAAATTTTCCCTCAAAATCTTGATTGTCGTGTCATTACTTGAAGCATTGTCAATTGAGATACTGAACACCTTGTTCTCAATTCCCCATTCAATTAAACACTTATGAATAGTAGCAGCAATCTTAACACCAGGTGAGGAGCCAATATATGAACAAAATTGAGCACACACTTCTGCAACTTCCAATCATTATCAATAAAATGTCTTGTGAGAACCATGTACTCAAGCTTTTGATTAGAAGAATTCCATCGATCAGTTGTTAAACTAATCTTGTTAATACTCTTAAGCAAATTAACTAACTTCTTCTTTTGTATCTCATACATAGTCACACAATGTTGTTTCAAAGCAGTACGTGTTATCTTCTCCCATAGTGGCATACCACATTTTTGCATCATGTTAAAACCCTCCTTCTCCACAATTGTAAATGGATGCTCGTGCATGAGCACCCAGTTTGCAGCTAGTTCCCGCATCTTGTTCATATCAAACTTGGCATCTGAAAATGCAAGTGCAGATTTCATTGAGATTTAATCTGTTAAACTGGCTGGCCGAAAAAACAACTGTGTTTGCGTCTGACTACCTATTCGCTTCAAACATGATTTCAAATGTCTTGCAAACTGAGTTTTGCTCTTGGTCTCCATTATTGCGAGCCTTGCCTTACAATAAATACACTCTCCCTTTGTAGAACCATCTGGTAGAACTACCTCTTTAAATTCATTCCAAACCGCTGATGTCTTTGGTTGTTTTTTCCTCTGAAAATGATTAACTTGCTCTTCGTCAGTACGAGGGGTAGAAGCATCAACACCATCACCGGGTCTGCCTGTGGGTGTGGCATCGTCATTAGACGAGGTTTCAAAGATATCTTCTGCTAGTTGCATTCTGTTAAACAATCCAAAGAAATAATAAAAAGAGGAGGCTAGGGTTTCATTGATACTGCACAATGCAATTGAATACAAAAAAAGTATGATTTAACCTAAATACAAAGATATATATAGGCTAAACAAAGGAAATAATGAAAAGATAGATCTACCCTTAATAAACAATAAAACAAAATAACCCATATTTCTTAGCACATTCGTGAAGTGGAAGGGTCTGTTGGATTGGGGGTGAATGACGGATGCTCCATTGGAATAAACAAATCCCTCTGCAAAAGGAATATAAAGTCAGAATGCAACGTTGTACCAATTAAAACTGATTTCATTCCATAACATTTCCTATAAAACTGATTTGGCAGCAGTGAGTTAAGATATAAATTTAATAACAATAAGATATAAATTGACGAAGTTAAGCTTAATACCAAAACATTGAATTAATCTAAGCCGTTGACAATCAGACTAATCTAATGAATAATGGTTGACTTTTGGACATGATTTATGGTATTTATTACTATGGTTTCTTTTTTACTTGTAATTTCTCCTAGTTTCTTGAAGAGGACAAGCACTGGGTATATGATGCACAAAACAAACAGCCCATGCTGCTTTAATCAATTATTTTATTTTTCACATGGTTTAAACTGAATCCGTTAAACACTTAAAATACACAAATCATAACCCAGTCACTGTAAATGGTTGGTTGTAACTTTGAATGCGAAATCATGAATTCTGCTAATTCTAATGGAGGTTAATTTGGTAGCTCTGATTCTGTTATATTCAGCTTTAATTTATCCATGAAATAACACTGACGATACTGTCATATTGAAACAAAGTATCAATATCAATCAGTCAATTAATTAAAGCTGATACTGTCATAGAGAAAATGATTGGACTATTTCGATTCACCTACTTGATATGGCTGAATTTGAAATTAATAATCCACCCAACAGTCGCCTTAATTCTAAAACTCTCTACCTTTTCACTTAATTAAACTTAATTTTCATTTTTAATAACGCAAAAGGATGGGTGAATTAGTTGCAGCTTAATGTCTACTTCTTTACTCATTGATTGGAATTTAATCAAATGCTGAATTTATTTATTCTAATCCTCCTTAAAATTTGTATGTATACTACATACATACACCTAATGAAAACATTTTAAAATCAGCATTTGACCCATTTTCCCTCTAGGGCATGGAGATATTCTTGTCCATGTCTCTAAATCACAAAATCTATGATGACATGTTTTATAATATTGAAACTACCACATTCTTGTCTAACCTTAATGTAATAGCAAGATCTCTGTATTGTGAAAATTCAGTTGTCCCAATGAGCATCCCAGTAGATGAAAGAGTAATCAGTGTTTGTTCTATAATAGTTGAATATGAATAAGAAAGCGGTTGGTGAAATCTACACTCAATGAGCAGGGAATGTTCTCCAACTCTCCTAACTACAACAAACTTCAAAGAACAATACAGTGGCTCCACCAAGTTTCCGCCATCACCAGTCACCAGGCAATGTTATATATGTATTAAAAAGAAAATCTAATAATTTACTTCTTTCACGTTCTGGGTAGAAAAGAAAAGCAAACAATTAAAAAGCAACATTCACAAAAGCTTAAGCTACTAGGAAGATGCACAATTTAATCCTGTCAGCCTTACACACACCATAACAAATACTTATAAACCAGTTGAGTTACAATAGATATTTTCAAACAGAATTTCCATAGCTCAAAATTTTAGTTATTATGTTTGCCAATTTTTTGTCATCAAGTAGAGCAACTATATCATATCCAGTAACCAGCAGTTCATGCCTCCTACGAAAGTTCCTATTAGATTTTGCACTCGGGAACTGCTACATAAACATAGAACTAACCATAATCAAACAGACTTACCTGCTTCTTTCCTTGCTTTGGAAGACCTAGCTTGCTTAGAACATCCTTGAGCTCTTTAATTCGAAAATAGGCCAACTTCCCCTACAAGTATAGGAAAAAAAATCTCAAACGGTTCCCAATCATAAAGTTTGGCATAAAATTTCTTGAAGTCGTAACTCAAACAGAGTAATAGAAAAATTAACATGATTGATAGGCAACAAAAACACAAATTTATGTTTACATAACCTACTTACTCTGCAAAAATTAGAATGGATATCTTTTGTCCTCAGGCTGATGTGGTTTAGAAGTGAAGAAGGGAAGACGACGGTGGCTGATGTTGCAGCTTCATCGGCGTCTGAGACTTTGCGGTGTGAATAAGTGAAGACGATGGTGGTTGGCTGGCTGATGTGGTTTAGAATTTAAGAAGTGCAGACGACGGTGAAGATGATGGTGGCTGATGTTTCAAAGCAATCTGAAGATGTGAAGACTACGGTGGCTAATTAGGGATTTTGCAACTGAGTAGTGGTAGTTTTGGGGGTTTTGCGACTGCTGTAGTGAGTGTTGTGGTTTAGTTTTCATTTTAGGGTAAATGTTATTTGATGCGAGCTCCCACGAACGATCGATCGAGTAACAAGCTGAACAACTCGACTGATGAAGCAAGCTTTCAGTAAAGATCGCAAGCAGCTCGATTCGAGCCCCAATCTGCTCGACTATTTTCGCAAGCTTCAACTTGCGCTCGAACTCGTCATCTGCTCAAGGATAATCAAATCGAGCTTCTGCTCGTCACGAATCGATCCCGAGTAGCTCGCAAGCTACTCGGGTCAACTACACCCCTAATCTTGATATTTTCAAATTTTGAAATTCAAATTTTGCTAGGAAAACATTCATTCATGTATATACGAATTAATTTTTATAGGTAAGATTTGCCATTAAAAGACAAAAATAAAAAATAAAAAATCTTTCATGTCATGTATGAGTAAACTTTTATTAACTAGAATAATTGAGGTGCAGGTTTCAGGGTATCATTTTTTATATAATAGAAGTATACTTAGAAGTCAATGTCAATAGCATATTTTGGGTGCACATAACCTCACCCTAAAAAAAAAAAAAAAAGAAACAAACTCCAAACCACTATAGTAAGAGATAGGAATCCCGACCAATCATGATAAAGTAATCAAGAGATGATATTTTTTATTTATCTAAAGTTTTATATCTCAACCGGTGAATGTCATTTTTATTTAGATGATGTAATACAGGAATGTGCACTTAACCTAAAATAAAACTGCACTTTTTAGAATATAAAACCTAATAAATATATACTTTAGATGTATAACATTTTTCTTAAAAGATAAATAAATAAATTACTATATTCTAAACCTGGACATATTTTCATAGGTAAAGACGATTTTACCTGGTTCCGACTCCTTAGTCCTTAGTCTTCGTACACTTGATGCATAACCCCATAATAATTGGGAATATTGATGAAAACATTAGTTTGATCTATTTTAATAGATGATTATATTCGTTACTTACCTTTATAATATATGTAGATGTCTTGTGTTCTAAAATATACCTTATGATTATATATATATATATATATATATATATATATATATATATATATATATATATATATATATATATATATATATATATTTTGTTTTATTATAAATAAAATGTATCAAAATAATGAAAATGTTTGTTCATTAATAATTTTAATGTCTCTTTAGGAAATATGTTAAGGACAACTTTTTTAATATCTCAATTCTTTAATACGCATGTCAAGGAAATCCATATCTTCGGAAGTCGACGTATATTAATTGTATCTCTTTATAGGATGCAAAATAACACACTAAAAAAGATCATTATTTAAATACAAATTAAAATTTGAGATAAACTTAATTTGAGATGTTTGACGTTTGACATTTTTTAATATAGAATTTGTGAATAGTTTAATGTGCTTTTGTTTGCACCGCTCAATTATAGAGTAGATGTAAGTAATTGATCAACCAAACGTAGCGGAAAACAAAAATTCAATCGGTAAATCAATTACCTTTTTGCCAAGATCTGAGTACAGATTATACCGTTTACATGTTTATAAACAAAATCTGTATAAAATAAATTCATTCAAGGATTAAAATAATTACGTACGTTTAGAAGCTCCTTCGAATATCTCTGATTTCGAACACAAACACTATTCACAGGTTACTGTTCACTGTCTACTGTTCACCATCTACTGTTCACGTGATTCTTCGCTAATCAATCCAATGTAGGATCGCACTCACGGAAGTCCACATGAAGATAATCCAAAGAACCTACAATTGTTTTGCTAGAATAATTGCCGGCATCAAGAATCAAGAACAATCAAAATTGAAAAAGTTTCTTCTTCATTTGAAGAGGAAATCGTGAGAGAGAGAGAGAGAGATCCTTTTGGGTGGCTAGGGTTTTGATTGAATGAATAATTCTATTTGTTTTAATTTTAAGTTACACTTATATAGTGTAACAATTAAAACCCTATTCCACTTAGGAATAGCCATGGGTTCCAACCCTAGTTCACCCTTGCAACCAAATACACCCTTTATGGTATTTTAATTAACTAATTATTATTATAATTAAAATCAATTAATTATAATAATAAGATTTCTGAAATGCATTGAATGAATCAGATTTCACACGCAAAAAATCAACCTAAGTATACCTTGAAAAATCATCAACATAAACAAACACATACCACCTACCTCACAAACTCTCAGTTTGCATAGGACTCATTAGATCCATATAAAGCAATTCCAAAACATATGAGGTATTGAGATTAGATAAAGCTTTATGAGATATCCTAATTTGTTTATCGTGTTGACATGAACCACACACATTACCTTTTGGAAGTTCAAGTTTTGATAGTCTTTTAACCATTTCCTTTTTTTAGAGTCTCACCAAGTCCTTGAAGTTCATGTGACCAAGTTTCTCATGCCACAAGTTTGTGGAATATGGTTTTGAACTGAAACATGACACACGGTTAGAAAGCAAGTAACAATTGTCATTTGACCTTTTTCCCTCAAGTAGAGAAACACTTTACCATTCAAAATTTGACACTTGTCTTTTGAGAATTGAATCACAAAATCTTTGTCACAAATTTGACTAATACTAATCAAATTAGCTTTCAAACTATCAACAAGTAAGACATCTTTCAAAATAGGAAAATCAGGTAGCACAATTGACCTTTTGCCAAGAATTTTACCTTTCTTTCCATCCCCATAAAGGACATGTCCACTATCAACCGATTCAAGTTCAGTAAAAAGAAATGTATTACCTATCATATGCCTTGAACAACCACTGTCTAGATACCAAAGATCATTTTGAAATGCAAGAAAATAAGTATGAGACACAAGACAGTTCACATCAGCCTTAGGTTTCCAAACTCTTTTGGAAGAAAAACCATTATTAGCATTATGATTTACATTAGCAACAAAACTATGGTTTTTAAAAACTTTCTTCAAATAAGCAATGAACCTGAAGCATTTGGGTTTGATGTGACCTTTCCTATTACAAAAATGACAAATAGGAATGAATTTTGATTCCTTTATAGTCTGTCTCACAACAGTACCTTCCGCAAGAGTTTCGGTGGCCTTCATAAATGTGCTTGCACTAGCTTTCGATGTGCCAGCATCAGGAGTGAAACCCAAGCCATATCATCTTCGAAGGATTTCCCTTGACCGAGGACTTCATCAAGCTTGAGAGAACCTGCATTTAACTTATCAATGATGGTCTTAGCCTCAGTTAGTTCAACAGTAAGAAGAACAATCTTTTTGGACAAGGCTTTCTTTTGTTTCAACAAAGTAGCATTCTCAATACCAAGAGATTGCAACTTTTTCATAGCCTTTATCCATTAGTCATACATTTTATCATATGCCTCTTGTTGCTCAGCGTAAATATTAACGGTGTCATTCGATACCTCACTCTTATCGTCTTCTTGATTTACAGTGAAGGCAAGGAGATTTTCATCATCACCCGACTCATCATCATCAGTCTCATCATGCTCACTTTCACTCAAAGTGGCAGTCATGGCTTTACCTTTCTTCTTTTTTAGTGTGTTAGCACACTCAGATTGTATGTGCCCAAAGCCTTCACATTCAAAATACTTGATATCTTTATTTTTCTTTCTTTATCTTTTAAAAACTTCTTTATAAAGATATTAGAGGTTTGATGGTCATAAGACTTTTTCACAAAGGTTTTCGGCTATAACCACTATTATGAGGCTTTTTCATGTTTTTTTTTTTTAAACTTTGCAAAATTCTTTATATGCAAAGCACAATTTTTATCATCCAATGAACATAAATCACAATCATCAAAAGGATCAGAATCAACCTCATGCTTAAAAGTCAAACCTTTGCTTGGTTTCTGTTTTTCCCAGTGTTGTAGATTTAGCTAATAGGTTTGGAGAGAGCCAATGAGTTCATCAATGTCTATAGCATCCACATCTCGACATTTTTCAATCGTGGTGACTTTTGACATAAACCTCCGAGGTAAAGAGCAAAGCACTTTCCTAACAAGTTCAACATTAGTATATGTTCTTCCCAAAGCAAAACACTCAGTAGAAATATCACAAACTCTACTATAAAAATCAATTATAGTCTCATCATCATCCATGTTTAGAATTTCAAAATCAGTGGCAAGTCTTCAAGCCTATTTCTTTTAATGGTACTGGTTTCCTCATTCTTAACTTGAAGCCTATCCCAAGCATCTTTAGCAAGCTCACAATTAGCTATGACTTTCATTTGATTTACATTAATAGCATTAAAAAGAGCATGAAGAGCTTTAGAGTTATAATTCGCAAGAGTTATCTCATCAGCAGTCCAACTAGCAATAGGTTTTGGTCTAGACACTTCATTTTCAACAATAACCGTGGCTGTCCATCCATTCACAATCCTGGATCATACTCTTTCATCTATAGACTTAAGGAAGACACGCATCATAGGTCTCCATATATAATAGTCAGTTCCTTCTAACAAAGGTGGTTTATGAATTAGTTGACTTAGAGAGGAAATGCAAACCTAGCGAACTGAACGAAACAGGGGAAGTGAAGAAGGAGACTGATATTTTCATTAAAGAAATAACTGTCACTGTTACAAGCTTTTTATAATACAAAGTAAGGGTAAATCAGTAAATCCCAAACTACTTTAATATCCTAATATCCTCCCTTAAACAAAACTTCTATCAGTAATTACTGTTACCAACTACTCTAATATCCACTCTTGAACCAAGCATCAATTCCTTGCTGTACCATTCACTGGCTGCCTTTGTGGAGCTCACAAGCAATTGGTCTACAGGTTTGCACCAGAATATGCAAACTGTTCCAGCAGGTTTTAATGCAGCTCAAGTAACTTCAACACCAACTGTTCCAAAATAGACAGATAGCACTTCCCAGAACTCCAAAATAATGCTAACAACTTCAATGCACCAAAATTTCATAATGCAGCTCAAACAACTTCAATGCACCAAAACAAGCTTTAACACCAGAATTCCATAATGCAGCTCAAACAACTTCAATGCAGATGTACTTAAATTGAAACAAAATTCCAAAACAAGCTTTAACACCAGAATTCCATAATGCAGCCCAAACAACTTCAATGCAGATGTACTTAAATGGAAACAGAATTCCCAAAACAAGCTTTAACACCAGAATTCCATAATGCAGCTCAAACTACTTCAATGCAGTTGTACTTAAAAGGAAACAGAACAGCTCTAGAATTCAAACCAACAATGGTGACCAAAAATCCAAAACTTCAAAGATTCAAAGAATCAGACTTCAATAAGAATTGATTCCAAAACATCTTCAAACTTCCAGAACAAGCTTCAAACTTTCAACAACAAGAATCATCCCCAGATTTGAACAATAACTGAGAAACAACTTCAGTCATTTTTTTTATTCAATAACAACATCAGATTTCAACAACCAAACTTCACTGATTCAATCAATATCCTGCACCAGATCATAAACCACAAAAGAGATTCCACCAGAGCAACAATCAACAGAACACATTTGCAATAACCACAACTGCACCAGATCATAAATCACATAAGTCCACCAGAGCAACAATCAACAGAGCACATTTGCAATAAACCACAACTGCACCAGATCATAAATCACAAAAGTCCACCAGAACAACAATCAACAGAGCACATTTGCAATAAAAGAAACTCCACCAGAGCAACAATCAACAGAGCACATTTACAATAAAACAATCCACAACTGCATGTTAGTCCATTAACTAAAAACTAACAGGTGCTTGTACAGTAAGTTTTTCTCGAAGTGGTTCAAACTTGGAAGCTGAAAGTGCCTTAGTGAAGATATCAGCTTTTTGATACTCAGTTGGAACATATTGAACCTTCAGCTTGTTGGCTGTAACTTGTTCCCGTATATAGTGAGCATCTAGCTCAATATGTTTAGTCCTACCATGAAAGACAGGGTTGGAGGCAAGTGAACCTGCACTCTGGTTGTCACACCAGATAACAGGAATTTCAGTCAACTGAATACCAATTTCGTAAAAAAGAAAAAAAGCATAGCAAGAATTGCTATTTCAGTGGACCCTTGTGCAAGAGCCCTATATTCTGCCTCAGTGGAAGAAAGAGCCACTACCTTTTGCTTCCTTGAATTCCACTGAATGAGATTAGACCCAAGAAACACACAGCAGCCGCTAGTTGACCTTCTGTCGAGTGGATTGCAAGTCCAATCTGCATCAGTGTAACACTCTAGATTAAACCTATGATTTGGACAGAATTGAAGGCCATAATTGGTGGTGCCTTTAAGATATCTCAGTAGCCTTTTACAGGCCTGCCAGTGCAGTTGTGTAGGAGCTTTTAAAAATTGACTGAGCTTATTGACTGAGTAAGAAATGTCAGGTCTAGACAATGTCAAATACTGCAGTGCACCCACCGTATACGTAGTCTTGGGTTTTCAAAAGGTTCACTGTCCTCAAGTGCAAGTTTAGCTCCAGTAGCCATTGGGGTATTACAAGGCTTACAATCAACCATATTTGTTTTAACCAGTAGATCTTTTGCATATTTCTCCTGATTCATATGAATTCCTGCCTTATTTCTTGTCACCTCAAACCCAAGAAAATACTTGAGAGATCCTAAAGCCTTTAATGCAAACTGTGTATTAAGATCGAGCATCAAGCTTTCAACCAGCATTGGAGTCATTTCCTGTGAGTAAAATGTCATCCACATACACTAGAACATACATCAATGTGCCTTCTTTTTGATACACAAATAGACTAGGATCTGCTAGAGAATGAATAAACCCCCATCCAAGGAATGCTTTCTTAAGTTTATCAAACCAGGCCCTAGGGGCCTGTTTAAGTCCATAAAGAGCTTTGGTCAATCTACAAACATGATAAGGATGTTGTGAATCAACAAATGTTAACAATCAGAGCTTTGATCCTTTTTTAGTAAAGAAACTCATGATGAAAAACAATTAGACAGATGTTAACACAACAAACGTAAGTACACACACAGACACACATCAGATCTAAAATAAAAATGCAACACAAATCAGATTTCATCTAACTACCAAACCACTCAGATGCATATAAAAACAATCAAAATGGGTAAGGACCAACTAAAGCAACTTATCAGAAAACGCTCTGATACCACTTGTTGGGGAGAGAGTTGGAGATTTAACTCACGTTAGAGTATGGTTACCCATTTTAAATGCAGCAGAACAATTATCAAGTAGATTAAACATTTCCAATTTAAACACATCAAAAACAAGTGCGGAAATTAAAGAACACAACCATATACATGGTTCGGCTAAATCTACTTTTAGCCTACATCCATGGGACCTTGTCCAGATCGAAGCAATCCACTAAGTTAAAAACACATTACAAGATACAGTTCAAAGCTAATCTAAGTTATAGTAAAAAAAAAAAAAAAAAAAAAAAAACCTCCTTATTCAACTTTACACTTAGCACCACACTCTAAATCTTTAACGTGTAGCAACTCCTTTAGATCTTCTTCACACTAGGAACACACCCGTGAATAGCTTGTAAACCACCAAGCTTCAAGCACTAACGCAACACATCAGCATCAACAAAAGGAACCACGTTCCAAGAGCCATCAATAACGTGTTTGATATGGTGAGGTTTTGGTATGGAAATAAACCTTGAACCTTAAGAGAGAAAAATACTCTAAGAAAATCAGAGTACAATGAACCAAAATGTCAAAATGTTAGATTCATACACACAAGAAAGGGTATTATATAATGAAGGATTTCTCGCTCAACAATATAGTGTCAAGTTAGCCAACAATGGACTGACCAATATTTGTCCAAATAAGGGAAGTTTTCCCTCTTTTGATTTGAACCACAAAACAAATCGGGAAAATAACTTTATTCCCTAGGACCACTTAAGGATGTTATGACACATGTAAAAATGTCCTAAAAAGTGAGAAAAAAAAAGATAAACAATATCTTTTTCACTTTATTAGACATCCAACTCGTGCTGGGTTGCAAATGTCTCAAGCGAGAGTGAAAGCACAAACTATTGTGCACACATACTCTAAACAAGACAAGCCAAGACTCAAGTCTGGCAATCAATGTGTATGTAGAACTTATGTGCACACATACAACAAAGGAAACAAGCCAAATCATAAGATTGGCAACAAGTGTGCACACATAACTGTTGAGCACACACATAATTCATAAGTTTGACAAATATAAATATTTTATAGAAATTAAATTAAATTCACGAATAAAACGAAATCAAAACACTAACACGTAAAGTAATTGGCTAATTGCTGATTCATAAACAAAAACAAACCAAATTCAAACTCAATCAATCAAAAATTGTAAATACATCAAGTGAATCATTAAAAATGATGCTTACCAACATCAACTGAGGCGTACTGCTTGTATAGCTACACCAAGTTTCTTCAATTTCTTTCTTTTTTCAGTAGACATCTTATATTCATTTTAGAACTAATGCCACATCTTCCTCAAACAAAAGGGTACTGATTAACGCCCTCCAGGAGCTTCTATTCCTATTCCCTAAAGCTACTTCTTACTACTTTTATTCCCTACAGATAATTACTCTTCGATTGCTGATTGCGATTAGGGACGTAGCTAGGAAATTTAGTCAATGGGTTCAAAACATTTAAGTTAGTAAATTTATAATAAATTTTTGTGAGGTTAATATGAATTTAAGTAGGGTCAAATTGTAAATATTATAAAATATAAAGCTTTTATGATTTTTTTCAAAGTTCGAGTGAGTTCAATATTAATTTAAGTGGGGCCAAAATTATAAATTTCGTACAACATAAGGACATTTTTTTTTTTTTTTTTTTAAGTTGAGTGGGTTCAATTGGCTACGTGCCTGATTGCGATGCCAATTTCTGTAATAGTTTGTTATGTCTATTGCCTACCTTGACTTTGGTTATACCGATAGCTAGCAGGCTGGCTTGCTTTCCCGATTGAGCTGGCTCTGTAGCCTTTCTTTATGCATGAAAATAGGTGGAGTTCATGTGCTACACCGCCGTAGCCACACAACCGTTCCTAGGTGTCGCTGGCTGCACACGATAATGCCTAGACTTGTGACTTCACAACCGCACTTGGGGATCGTGGCACACACCTAGGACAGCCAAGCATCATCGACCACCATCAATGGTTTTTTTATATTTTCAGATAAAAAAACTTCAAAGTTCTCTTATTAGGGTCAAACTTTAGAGTTGATTTATTTTTTATTTTTATTTTTAAGTAACTAATATATCCATGCCCACATTGGAGTCTGTCTAATCCTCAAGGTCATAGAACACCCTATAAGCCTAATGGACCAAGAAAATTAAAGTTTAGGGTTGATTTAGATAACAGATTACTAGGGTCAAAACTTAGGGTTGATTTGTAATTTTCACCGATTAAGAAATAGGAAAAGACTTTGTTAGCGTAATCTATTGTTTTAAATATCAGAACCGTTCAGAGGATCGAACGGCTCACCCAAACTGTCGTAAGATTAAAAATTTAACAAGGATTATTAAAAAATATGGCGCGTAACATTATCATATCAATTAATATATGAAAATATCTTGTATAAGACAGCTGTACTACATTATTGTTAGGCTTTTCCAATAAAATTCTTTCATGCAAATACACCAATTTCTGATTTCTTTCACGTAACCACAACATCATAGTTGATTAGGTTTAAAATAATCGCTAGTGTAATAAATTGTACCGGACAATAGTTCAATGATATGATATCCCGCCTAATAGCTTTCTCTTTTCCACATCAATACTTAAGATCATATTTACTTTTCTATTAATAATCTTTGAAATTAAATAATTATCAATTGTGTTACAAGAGCTAATTGAATTTAGACCCTGTAAATTTCTAAGAATAGACAAAGGCATGGAATTGAGATTTTCAATTCCCTTGTTTACTTATTAGAATTGAGTAAAGAATGACAATCTCATGAATAATATATAGAAACTACGTAAAAAGAAAAGAAAAAAAATATAGGAATATTGTAAGGGACGCTCTGAAGTTTGTCTTCAACAACAATGAGGACATGGAAATTTAAAAAATTATACAAAGAATTTAGTGAGCACTAAGCACCATGACGACTTAAAAAAGGTACTGCCAAATTTAAAAGTGGAAGCAGTTGAGATTTTTGATCAAGTGAAGCAAAAACTAGGGTAGGTTTCTGTGGTTAGAGCCATAAATTAGTTAATAAAACCTGAAGATTAAACTTTCTTCTCTATTGGTGGCAACAAACCCAGCTAAATCTGCATAAAAAATGAACCCTTTGGTGCATTCTTCTCCATTGGAAACCAAACTACACGTAAACTAGAGAGTTTTCTAATCTCAAAATTAGTAGTGGTTAGCACATGATGAATTTTGTTTAATTAAACAATTGAATTAACAACGGCGTCAAGGCATACATAGTCGAGTCTTAGCTACCTTCTGACCTTGACATTTCGCACTTCTCGCTAGCTTTTGGTTGTTGGAGACCAAGTTTAACAGAAGCTCGTATGTCTTCGGTTCTTGTTCAACTTCTCACAAGGCCAGGCTTCTGCTTCATGTTCTCAATTTTCTGCTCATTCTCGTGCCTCTCAGGTCAGTACATAGCTGAATAACCTCCCAATATCTCAGACTTCAATATTTTCCTTCAGGATCGAGCTGCTGAAACTGTGGTGGCTTTATGGAGTTGTGATGGTAACTTTATTCAGTATGATGGCGTTAGCAATATAATAGTTTTATATTATCAAGCATGCTTGGAGTTCTGATTAAGTTTAGTAAATATATGTTGATTTTAAAGTTCTTAAAATCGATAAATTTAATTAATTCCTAGAAGGCACAGGATTAGAACTTCAAACTTGTTTATTTCGATGTCTGAGTTTTGTAGCAAACTCTTGCTTGGTTGATTTTCTTTCTTTCTTACTTAAAACCAACCCACCAAGGAAATTTGTTAAGAAAATGATTAAAAGAATGACTAGATTTTGGGGAAGCAGATGGTAAATTTTAATAAGCTGCCGTAGATTGTGTTAGGAGATGTCACAGAGGAAAACATCGAAATAAATACGTAAATATAAATAATCATACAAAGAGAGACACAATAACATGTATATATCTACTTTTTGTGCACCAAATTTGTGATTTATCTTCTCCATGCATGCAACGAAGATAATCAAATTATGTAATTTATCTTCTCCATGCATCTGAAGGTATGTTGACTCCTTCCATTTGATTTTTAGTCATCATCTTCATTAATGAATATTGTGATTGAAGTTTAGTTAGAGATCTCTAACTTGTATTGCCATAAATCAAAGTTTCCATTGAAGGAACTTAAGCTCCCATGTAATTTGGTCTACCATTGAAGGAGTTTACATTCACCTTGTTGATTTCTAGTTAGACCATTACGTAACGTGATTAGGAGAGGTAAACGATGATTTTATGAAATGTGAAGAGAGGTAGTGATGATATCTAACATCTTTGGGTTCTTACTGATGACTTTTAGAACCTCATAGGAGATCATCAGAGATAGAGACAATAACCCTTTTGTATAGTTACTTGCACACATAATTGATTCCTAAACACACATAGCTCGTATAGTAAAAGGTTAAGGTTTATATACATATTATATCACATATATTAAATTATGAGATAATTGCAACTTCCCCCACGATTCACTAAATAATAATATTTCTTCTTAATTATCATTTGAAATAACAATTTATCCTTATTATTTTATTTAGGTTTTTGTTATTTGATGAACAGTTTTACCCTAATTCTGTTAAATTAAACACCGAAACTTAAACAAGACATTAACGGTAGGGGTGAATTGTTATTTCAAATATCTAAGAAGAAAAATTGTTATTCAATGATACCTCAGGGAAAATAGAATTAACTGTTAAGTTAGTCTGACCACTTTATGAAAGGGAAGATTTTAAAATGCCCAAAAATATTGGGCTCAGGCCTGAATTTCCAGGGCCATGAAAAGCCTAGTTATGGTCTGGTTTCTATTAAGTAAATTATTGTTATTATTAAGTTAAAGCTCAACCCGAACCTAAAGTCTAGGCGATCCGACCCGGGTACAAAAACTTGGGCCCAGGCCTGCTGTACTAAAACCAATCCCCATGCCCAGTCCGGACCTTTGGTTTTGTCTTCTTTTAAGTTCCATGATTCATTTCATGTTATTATTAGCTTAAAATGTCTCATAAAATTTACGTTATCAATTTCTAGTTTAAAGTTATTAGAAATTTAGTCAATAATCACTATTAGTTTAACATTTTACTCGAAAAAAAAAACAAAAAAAATGCAACGATCAATCACCCAACATCTTGTTTAAAATTTTCATAATATTCTACGTTCATATTATTAGTAGGTTCACATTCAAGGTGTTTCAAATGATCAGAACTGTGAGTGGTGTGGTTGACGCGTTCATCAGTGGGATAATTGACACCAACAGTGAAAAAATAGACATTGAAGGTCAGTATGTTTGTGACTGTGGCTTATGTTTTAGAGATCTTAAGCAAATATTCCAACATAAATATTATACCCCAAAATTTGAATATCCGTATGACTTTTATGCTTATGTGTTGATTCTATATGCGTTAGCTTGTATTATTTGCGTAAATGGTTCCAGCTAGTTTTTTCTTTTGGATTCTCTCACTTTACAATTATTAATCCATCCATGCATGAATATGGTATCAGTTAGGATTAGTTACACCCAGTAGCGGATCCAGAAATTTCTTTTAGGGTGGACCAAAATAAAAATTTATTATACATTACTATTTTTATCCATTAATATTTTTTTTAGGGTGGGCCAAAATATATAAATTTACATATTAATATTAAAAAAAAAAAAGTTTGAGGGTGGGCAAAGTGGCTGGATCTGCCACTGGTTACACCCTCCATAGAGCTTAAAAGCTTTTAATGTACATCTATTTAATAAGTTGAGAAATTCCCAAATTTAAGGTGTATCAAACTCCTTAGAAATTAAACACAATACACATTACTAGATCTTCGATCCTCAAGGTTGCTGGCTCCATTAGCATATAAGAAACCTTCCAAATTCAAACACAAAACCCTAGTGCATATTCCTAATTTGACTGAATTTTTTCTTAGTGAACCTTAACATAACGAGGAAAATTTTATTGATTGAAAAAAAAAAAAAAAAAAAAAAAAAAGATGATACCTAGTGAAGATAACACAATGTACCTTACCCTGAAATGATAACGTAATGAATCTTTAACCTAATTCCATGTATAACCGCTGTAGGATTTCTTTTAAGTTACTAATTCCTTATTGGGTTAGGCTTAGGAATAGGAATCCTTGTAAAACTAGGTTTAGTCTCTTAAACCTAGTATATAAATATACTTTTCTCTTGTTATGGGTATGATAGTAAATCATAGGGCAATTCATTCATTGTAAACGAGAAAGGTGAGACATATCACAATAATATTGATTCAGCTGGACGTAGCTCACATTGGGTGAACCAGGGTAAATCACGCGTGTTATTTTCTTTGTTTACTGTTTGATTTGTTTTACTATTATATTTTGTTTCAGTTGTTGTCTCTATTTCGTTCAATTAAGAGCCATAATTATTAAAACTATATATGCTATGCATATCATTTTCAGTTGATGGAGGTACCCTTTCTTATCATGGTCATCTTACATCATTAAATTTGGGGTTTTCCTCATTATCGGCTTATTTAACTTTTAGTTTGTACTTAAAAGAGTTTTTCGCAGAAGAAGAAGAAGAAGAAGCAGGAGGTACGTACCCTTTCCTGAATTTACTCTCCATGCATATATCACAGTAGGTAAAAAGTTTTCATGAATGCGTTTGAAAAGATGAACAAAGAAAGAATATTACAATCTCCAAAGAAAAAACTAATAAAAATTAATATTAAAATGAATTACCAGATGAAAATAAAAGATCATTATACCTTCATCACTTGAAGTAAATAGCAGATCATCAAATAGGCCCTCCGTGTGAGAAAAAGTATGACTATTTAGATATCATACCTTTCATGCATGTGGTCTTTAGAGCAAGAGCACCTCACCTCACAGGGACTTGTAATCTATGTTTTAGTATGCCTACTGAAATCTATGTCTTAGGGTTCTATATATACACAATTTAACTTTCCAATACACATCTAATTACTAGTACAGCAATGGAGAATTGTGACAACTAGCTGATGCAAAAGGAGCTACCAGGGTAAAACCCTGACCCTAACCCAAGGATTTACTCTTCACTTCAAACTCATAGGAACGTAAAGTTGAAAAAAAAAAAAAAAAAAACAAGGCACCAGCACCCCTCTAAAACTTGCAACAGGGAAACTTCTTTGGGAGACCTTAAGTCTAAAATGAAAACCACCATACTATCGTAGTCCCTGGTTTGCCGTCAGCAACGGTAATATCATCACAATGCCTTGTAATATTCCTTAAATATACGGCTTGTCAAGTGTCCATTTTAGCATTCTATACAACATTTTAGTCTAACTATCGATTAGTAGTTAACAATATTGTGAAATGGAAGGTGAGATCAACCACATGAAAGATAGAAAATGGGACTGCCTAATATAGAACTATTGACGAATTGAAACCCTGATTGTACAATATCATCAACTCCATACATATGAGCTCAGCTTGAGATCCAAATTAATAAACAAAAACCAATCACAATATGCCTGATTTCACAGAATCAAAATCAAATAGTATGAAAACAGTGAAAACTCTAATGCATACCTCAACAATAGATCAAAATATACCAATTGGTACAATATAAATTATTCTCAAAACCAATGATAATATCATCCAAACCCTACATTTTCAACAAATATTTAACCTTACATAACTGGATGTGATAGTTATTACATTAAATACTGCAGAAAAACTGATACATCAGTTCATGAAAACTGAAAAAAAAAAAAAATAAAAATAAAAATAAAAAAATACCCAGAGTGCAAAAAACTGATAGATCATTTCATCATAATCGAAAACTGCAACTCATCAAAAAACTCATGGAGATCTTATTACATCGCCATAACATTCACCATCTAGAAGCTTCGTGGGATTACAAATATTTATTCAAAAGAACACTCGAATGAAAGCACAAACAAAACTACAACACCCTATGGCTGTCAATATAGCACACTGACAAGTACAATGGAAAATTCAAATGGAACTCTTCATTAACTGACACGGTTAGGCCCATAACCGAGTACGGCGTTGAACACAACAATATGTTTCTTGATTTTAATCTTAAACTTGAAATCCCCGGTAACTTCATCTCGTTCCCTGAAAAACTGTACTTTGAAACCACTTCGGAGGTCCTTTTCCCTTACAAATTTGAGCCAACCAGCTGAAAGCAGAGCTTTCGATAACGTCCCCTACGGATGATCAATCGAAAGCACCACATGTTTTCTTCTTCATCTTCTACATAGAGATTTTGAAAATTCTGTCCTACAGGGAAAGGAGGGAGATACTCAAGACTGCGAGTTTCCATTGACAATCTCTTCCCAATATCTGTGTTACTTAATTTCTTTGATGATATTTTCTCCATTGCTAACTAAATTGAAGTCTCAGAAAATGTATAGACTTTTTTGTCTGAAATTTAGATTAGGAAAGAGTTCAGTAGGGCAGAATTTATAGTGGCGAGAGGGCCAGAGGTGACGCATAGCATGCAGGTGATAGTGCTGGAAATTAATTGGATGAAGAGGAGAGAAGACGCGTGTATGGTACTGATTCCATATGATTTTTTTTTGGCAAATATAGGATCATTCTGGAACAAGAAAGCCGACTGGGTCATTTTCAAGTAGAGAAAGAAATACTACTTAGTTTTCTTTCAACTAAGTGATTAGTGGACAGCTTAGAAACTAATAAATCAAAATCTCCAGCCATCGTGTTTGATTAATAGTTTTATAATATACAATTTAAAATGTGATTAGAGGAGTCATAAAACATTTTAATATAATGGATGTAATAGCAAAGTTCATCCCTTAAATTTGGAATTTTTTCTTTTAAGATGTTGACACTAAGCGTGAACATGACTCCGGCTTGTTTGATAGATTGAGGCACAAAAACAAATGTTATGTTAAACAATAGAGGTGGCCGCCCCCACCCCACCATGAAGAATTGCAAGAAAATGAAGAAAATTGAGAGAATTTTTTTAGAGAAAAATCTAGAACCTCTATTAACTGAATTAAACTATTGAATGCAAGTCTGAGAGGCATTACAAATAGTTGTGGCAAACACATCGTTTAACACAATTAATACAATCCAATAACTTCTTAAACTTAATATGTTGGTCCTTACACAATTACATAAGGTCAATAACTTCTGAAGCTTAATACTTTAGTTCTTGAAAACGTACACTGATTTTTCAGAAGGTAGAACGGGCACAGGAACGGAGACGACACATCATTTGAGCTGAAAAATTTGAGATTTCATTAGGGAAAAATAGTATTACTCTTAGAGAATTTGCTAACAATTACTTATTTGTGTGTGTATACATATATACATGTTAGAAATTAAACGTGTAATTAACTATAGAAATATCATATCATTCATATGGCCTAGAGTTTAGTATAAGATAAACCCCACAGATCTTATGCCTTATGAAATTCATGTTTTACTATTCCACACAACTTTAACTTGCTGATACACATTTAATTACGAATGAGAGCAATTTTCCATGTATAGCCAACCAAATCCTAGTCTTACTTACATTTGAATAGAAGCATAGAAAGATCACAATGGAGAAATAGTACGAGTGGCTCATATAGACCTACTGGGGTTGAGCTCAACAATTGAACTACTGAGTGAGAAACATTGATAAAAGCTTTATATGTATGTATCTATAAACAATCATTTTTAGGCCATTATAGGGTAAAACTCTAACCCTAATCTCTAGATTTAATTCTTCACTTCATTAAAACTCGCAACAGAAATGAGAAAAAATGATAATATACCAAAAGTCTTAAAAACTTCTTTGGAAGACCGTAGTCCCTGGATTGCCGTAAGAAACAGTAATATCAACACAATGTCTTATACTATTAATTCCTTACATATATATGGCTTATCAATCTCCATTTTAGTATTATATATATATAACACAAGCTGCTATGATATAAATCCATTTAAGTTGAGTAATATTCACCATAACCAACAATTGATAAATGGAAGCAAAGATAGACCTCGTGATGATAAATAGTGTTATGCCTGAAAAAGTAGAGCGCGAGCCGGTCAGTGTAAATTGTCAGAGTCTAGGCAGATCCTACAGCCGTTCAGATGCAGCCACGTCGCATGTTGGTGTGAGTAGCATGCTCCTGCCAGTGTAGTGGGTGCGCGCCAAACTGACGAAAGGCTGGAGGTCATCCACGTGTCCAACCCCTGTACCAAATGAGGAAATCACTCGAGTGGGTGAGCAACGGGACGCAAAGAAGGATTTGCACGGTATCTGCCCCCATTTTACGGATTCTGTAATCATTACTCCAATACATCCCACTATAAATAGAGAGTTCCTCTCCTGTTTGTGAGATTGGCTCATTTTTACTCTGTAATAGCTTCTTCTCTTACTAATCATTCGCAAGTCGCCTCGCCTGACGCTGACCCCACCCCCTCCGCCCCAATATTAATACAATATCAGTGGACGTAGGAGTCGCTTGCTTAAGCATCCGAACCACTTTAAAATTTTTTTCTCCACTTATTACTCATTTTCACTACTCCCATTCGCGTGTGTCTTCTGGGCCAGCTCAGCATTTCACACGTGTGTTTAGTTGGTGTCAAAATCACGCATTAACAGTTTGGCGCTAGAAGGAGGGCCTGATTTACTATTCGTCCTTCATCAGGAGAATCTCTAACGATTGGTCCTACAACAGTAGATGGCTCGCCGATTCGAATCTGAGCAAACCAATCATGGTGATGAGCAGATTCCCCCAAGTGCAAGAGAACACTTCTCCCAAGGTGCCCTCAGTTCCACAAAATGTCGTGGGGGATATTCCTTCAAGCTCACAACTTGACCTTACCATCTTGAGCTACCTGGAGAGGTTCAACAATACTCTCCAAACGGGCAACTGACCGTTTGGACCAGGGCATGCCACCCGAATTAAATGGGGCGGTGCAACCGCTAAAAATGCATGCAGGTCGCGTGAAAGCACGAAAAAGGGTGATAACCCATACCGCGTGCATTGCAGCGCATCGAAGGAAGGGTAAGCAAGTGGCGAACAGCGGGCCTAAGGGCTCCAAAGGGCCGGCAAACACCAACCACGTCCCGGGTAGAATACCAGTAGCGTTAAGGCTTGATGGTAGATCACATCCTGAGTTGTCCCATGCCACATCGCACGAGCACTCCCACAAAAGTGTTGCGTGGGGCGATTCTTATTACTACCAGAATGACGATCCCAATCATCATCGTGCGGGAGGTTCCCACACTCCGCAGGGCGGTTCGTACCACCGTGGAGGTCGTAAAAATTCCCCGTACCATTCATCGCCATCACACGACTCTAGCCAGCGTGTGTCGAGAGTAGCCGGAACCGCCGGCCGAAGCGAAGAGGAATCCGACCTCTGGACTTTCCTCAACCGCAATCGCGAGGGTCGAACCCGCATGAGGGAAAGCAATCCCTAGATAGCTCTGCTGCCTTAGATTGAGGAGCTACATCGAGCTTTAGATTAGCTAAAAGCTCAACAAAATGAGCAAGAGCAAGTCGCAGCAGTGTCTCCCTTTTCTCCGTCTGTGTTAACTGCCCCTCTCCTATCCAGGTTTAGGATGCTCGATATGCGGGCGTTTGATGAAAAGTCTAATCCGCAAGATCACTTGTATGAATTCAACGACCTAATGGAGCTTCACCAGGTTTTAGACTTGGCAAAGTGTCGTTGTTTGGTAGTAACTCTAACCTCTCATGCCAAACGGTGGTTCAAGTCGCTCCCAACGGGATCGATCAACTCGTTGCCTCATATGAGCACGATGTTCCTGAGACACTTCCAAGCAAACAAGAAGTTCTCAATGCCTTTGAGCTACCTCAGCAACATAGGGCAAGAGAGGGATGAATCTATCCAGTCTTACATCGACCGATTCCACAAAGAGCTTCATAAGGTAGCTCACACTCCCGAAGAGTTTGTTCGGACTCTCATCATCGCGGGAGTTCACCCACAGATCGATCTATGGAAAGAACTACAAGTTGAGGATGATGTTTCCCTCACCCGCTTCTACAACCTCGCGGAGAAATACCTCTGTATTAAAAACTCTGTGGCGACGCTCCACCGCCACGACCCCGACACTTCAAGTAGTGCACCTGGTCGGGGGGAGAATAAGAGGGTTGATCACAGATGGGCTAATAACGATCAACGAATAGGAAAGAAACCGCGGTTCGAGCCCAAGAAGTCTTATGCTCTGGTTTCTCGTTGCGATCGCGACATGAGTCAATATACCTCTTTAAATGCATCTGTGTCGGCCATTCTTGATATGTCAGAAGAGGTCAGTCTGCTCGGAGAGCCCGAGCCCATGAAAGGTCCCTCTTCATCTAGAAACAACAAAAAATATTGTCGTTATCATCGGGACAATGGGCATCACACCAATGAGTGTCGAACTCTCAAGCAGGCAATCGAAAACCTTATCAAGCAGGGGCATTTCAAAGAGTATGTGGATGACTCTACTCCCGTAAGGGAGAAAAATCAAGAGGAACCAGGAAAGAAGCGTCATAATCGCAAGGGTATCTGCTGTGTCAGAGTAATCTTTGGAAGGTCGTACCTCACGGGAAATTCGCGAGGTGCCTAGGAAAGATATGCTCGCGCGGCCCATCACTACCCCATCAGTGTGATGAACACGACATAGCGACCACTAAAGGTTCGCAAGGAGGAGGAAATCACCTTCTCCGAAAAGGACGCAATCCAATTGCATCATCCTATGATGACGCTCTCATGATCACGCCCCAAATAGGGCGCTTCGATGTCCATAGAATGTTGGTGGACAACGAAAATGCCATGAACATCCTGTTCCAAACAGCTTTCAAGAGAATGAATTTGGATGAGACCGACCTGAAGCCTGCCTCGATCCCCTTATATGGTTTTACAAGGGACCACCTGATCTCTAAAGGAACGATCTCCCTTCCAGTCACGTTGGGTGACTCTGAAGAGGTGACCAAAATAACTGAATTCTTAGTAGTGGATTGCCCATCCACTTTTAATGGAATCCTAAGGTGACCTCCACTAAGAAACTTCAAGGCGGTCACTTTGATATACCATCTCAAGATGAAGTTCCTTACCCTGACGGGGATAGGGAAAGTAAGTGAATCTCAGCTCGCATCTCACGACTGTTATGTAAGGGCAGTGCAGATGGCATGCAAAGGGAAGGGAATCTCGCACGGTATTCCCCAACAGGCAATGACGATCAGCCAAATCAAACTGTAGCCTTGCTCGGCCAAGAATAATATGGATCCTCGTATTCAGGAATGCCTTTCCAGTGGGCCAGTTGAGGATCTATCTAAGGTATCGGTCGACCAGAGCGAGCCGCATAGAGTATTGAGGATTAGAAGCAATCTCAACTCCTAGCTCACCACCGAACTGACCGACTTCCTCAGAGAGAATATCGATGTGTTCGCATGGTCGCATACAGATATGGTCGGGATTAGCCCGAATGTTATTTGCCATGCCTTGAACATCGAGAGTGAAGCCAAGCCGATTCGCCAAAAGAGAAGAGCGATGGATCCGGAGCGATATGCTGCCTTGAAACTTGAGGTAGATAATCTCCTTCAGAATGGATCCATCCGAAAAGCGCTCTATTCGAGTTGGGTTGCCAATCCGGTTCTAGTAAAGAAGCCCAACGACAAATGGCTATGTCGACTTCACCGACCTCAACAAAGCGTGCCCGAAAGATAGTTTTTCCCTATCCAGGACCGACCAGCTCGTGGATGCCACCTCCGGGCATGAGCTGTTGAGTTTTATGAACGCGTCCTCGGGATACAACAAAATTCTGATGTACGCACCGGACGAAGAGCATATCTCCTTTGTTACAGATCGGGGGTTGTATTGCTACAAGGTTATGCCTTTCGACCTCAAGAACGCTGGCGCAACTTACTAGCGGCTAGTTAACCGAATGTTCTTCGAGCAGATTGGAAAGTCGACGGAGGTCTATGTGGATAACATGTTGGTCAAGTCGCATGTCACTTCAGATCACATAGCACATCTCGCTGAGATGTTCGATATCCTCCGAAGTAAAAATGAAGCTAAACCCTCTCAAGTGCTCATTCGGAGTGTCCTCAGGAAAAATTCCTAGGATACATGGTTAACCATAGGGGAATAGAGATCAACACCAAGAAAATCCAAGCTCTCCTCGATATGGAAAGCCCGACCTCCAAGAAGCAGGTGATGAGCCTCAATAGGCAAATTGTGGCGCTAAGTCACTTCATATCGAGAGCAACAGACCGTTGCTTGCCATTCTTCAATGTGCTAAGGGCCAACAAGAAGTTTGAGTGGACTCTCGAATGCCAATAGACATTCCAGAGCATTAAAGAGCACCTTTAGAAAGCCATCTCTTCTATCTAAGCCTCTCCCGGCAAAAGATCCTCCTCCCGTGACTCGTCCGTCTCTTCGTTCAGCACAAGCAGGCCTTTAGTTTGGGAAGAGAATAGGGTTCAATGGCTAGTGTATTACGCAAGCAAGTGTCTGTTGGATGCCGAAATGCGGTATCCAGAAATAGAGCGATTAGTTTATGCCCTGCTGATCACTTCTCGAAAGTTGCGACCTTACTTCCACGCCCATACGATCCATGTAATGACCAATAACCCATTCATGCAACTCCTCCAAAAACCCGAAGCATCAGGTAAATTGCTTAAATGGGCCATGGAATTAAGTCAGTTCGATCTGAAGTATAGACTGAAAGCAACCATCAAAGGGCAGGCCGTTGCCGACTTCATATTAGAATTCTCATATCATCCGATGAATGAGTCAGAGCAACAGCCCAGCGAAGCCAATTAGGAAACTGCCCAAAATCTATCGACCTTGAGCCTTTACATCAATGGATCATCGAACAGAAAGAGGGCTGGGGCAGGTCTTCTCCTTCTAAGTCCCGAAAGGGCTTGTATTCATGGCGGTTTGGGTTCAAAGCAACCAATAATGAGGCTGAATATGAAGCTCTGCTCGCTAGGTTGCGGTTGGCCAAAGAAATGGGCTCGACCGCGATCAACATCCACAGCAACTCCATGCTGGTTGTCAACTAGATTTTGGGGGAGTACCAGGCCAAGGAAGAAAATATGATCTGCTATTTGAAGAAAGCTAAGGCCGCACTTGAGCCGTTCAAGCACTTCACGATCACACAGATCTCTAGAGAGAGCAATTCTGTGGCAGATGCCCTGGCAAAGATAGCCTCGTTGCTAGACTTAGACGTGCTGGAAAGCATTCCTGTTTGGTTCATAGAGACCCCCAGTGTAAGCTTAACCGAACAGGCCGTAAATACTACAGAATTAGTTTCCTGGATGACCCCCATCATTCAGTATCTTCGAGATGAGACATTTCCTAACGACAAGGTCGAGGTAAGGACCCTACGAACAAGATCTATTCGTTATACACTCATTGGAGACCCGCTCTATAGGCGAGGGTTTAGCGCCCCTCTCTTCCAATGTGTAACTAGCGAAGAAGCAGACTACATCATGAGGGAAATACATGAAGGGATCTGTGGTAATCACACAGCCGCACGATCTCTCGCCCGTCAAGGGTATTATTGGCCTATGATACAAGAAGACACCTACAACTTTGTCAAAAAGTGTGACAAGTGCCAGCGGTTCGCAAACATACCGCGAGCTCTTTCCCACCATCTGATACCCATGACCAGCCCCTGGCCATTCTCCATGTGGGGAATTGATCTCATTAGTCCCATGCCAGTTGGTAAAGGGGAGTCAAATATGCGGTGGTCGCGATAGACTACTTCACCAAGTGGGTTAAAGTAAAGTCATTAGCCGCAATCACCACAAAAAAGCTCAAGGACTTCGTCTTCAAGAACATTGTGTGCTGCTACGGGATTCCTCATACCCTCATCTCAAATAATGGCAAGTAGTTCGACAATGAGGAGTTCAAGCAGTCTTGCGATAAGTTGGGTATCTATAAAAAGTTTGCCTCTGTTGAAAGACCGCAAGCGAATGGTGAAGTTGAAGTTGTCAACAAAACCATCAAGCACACTCTGAAGGCCAAACTTGGCGCGGCCAAGGGGAATTGGGCCTACGACCTCCCCGAAGTCCTATGGGCATACCAGACAACTTCGAGAACCTCTACCTCAAAACCCCTTTTTCGCTAGCATATGGTTGCGAAACGATGATCCCTGTTGAGGTAAGGACCGATTCATTTCGGAGGGACCTGTACAGTAAAGCCGACAATGAAGTACTTGAAGAACATCGCAGCAAGGCTCAGCTAAGAATAGCAGCCTATCAACAACGTGCTAAAAGGTTCTTCGACTCTAAGGTTAGAAGAAGAGACTTCTAGGTCGGCGACCTTGTCTTGAAGGAAGTTCTTCTCGGTACTAGGGAACCAAGTGCGGGAGTTTTGGGACCGAACTGGAAAGGCCTCTACCGCATCACCAAAGTGATAAGACCGAGGACTTACCATCTCAGAAGGATGAATGGTTTCATAGTGCCGTGAGCTTGGAATGCTGAACATCTGTGACCATATTATCAGTAATTCCGAACTCAATTTTTCCTTGTAAAGATTTTACCTTTCTTAAGTCTTTGTAAATAGTAAGTGTAGAATTCTGTAATTCTGTTCGTTTGTAATTATTATCTTCCCATGTGTATGATTTTGTTCGTATAAACTTGTTCCATTGTAATGGCAAAACTGTTAGAGTGCGACCTCATGTGTAACAGTATGAAAATTGTAAATATTCATAACAGATTAAGAAAACCTTGTCTTTATTCATAAAAGGAATACAAAAAGCAAGTATGGGAAAGGCAATACAAAAGTAAAGGAAATCAGTGGCCTTCATCCCCAATCCCTGGAGGCACGACCTCGTCATCCCTAGGCACTTGGCCAGCCGCGGGCTCCTCGGGGCATACCCCGAATGATCCCCCTGGTAAGGTCCTCGGGCGGCCTCCGCTGCATCCTAATCATCGAGTCGTGCCATAGACCTAAGGATTTCCTGGTACTCCTCCGGGAGGTCGGCCATATCCAGTACGGGATTCCTCGGCCGTAGGGCATAGATGGACTGAATTGCCTATTCAGCGGCCTTCGACTCGATCTCCGCCCCTTGACGCTGCATCTCTTCAGCCAACGAAGTGACTATTCCCTGATTAGCTTGCAGCTCGGCCTCAAGCGCTTGCTTTTGCTTTTCGGTGGCCTCCCATAGCTCCCCCCTCTCTCGCTCTGCTCGCAAGGCCCACTCAAAGGTTATTTTCAACCTTTGGTCTTTCTCGCCAGCCTCCCTGGTGAGTCTCGCCACTGTCCTCTAAAGCTCTTTCATCTTCTCTCTATGCTTCTCTAGCTCGGCTTTTTGGAAGTCCACCGTGCAAAGAGCATCATTCCTCTCATTCAGGTACTGGTTCGCCGAAGCAGTGGATAAGTCTTTCTCTATTCAATGGCTTCCAAGTCCCGTTTGAGCTGAGTGTTCTCTTCTCTCAGCAAGACCATCCCCTCGGCGGCTCCCAGTTAGACCTTTCGTAGGGACAGTTGCATGGAGACCAAGGCCTACGAACAAAAGAAATAACAAGTTAGTTTCTGCACTACTGAAAAGAAACAAAGTCCTCACCGAGGACAGCTTGTCCTACCTTGCTCAGGTACTGAATAGATGTGGACATCAGGTCCACATAACCGGAAGCCACGAACTCCTCAAAAGCCTCTATGAGCTCACACTCTAGTAGGGTAAAAACCACTGGCTCCAGATGGTCTGGAAGTTGTCCCATTGAGTCAAGCACAGGAGTGTTCGTGCCTACGCCTCCCAAGAAGAGTCGTGTCCGCCCACCAGGCCTTCCTTGCCCAAGCCTCCTCCTGGGTTGGGTTCGGCCTCGTCAGCCTTGTTCGCGGTACCCCTAAGGCAATAGAGATGCCAGTCGCACCCTTGGCAGGCCCTCCCGAGCGAAGTGCTTGGTAGGCCTGTGACCTCTCGGGCTAAACGCCTAGGTCCTCCGGTTCAGACTCTAATTCTTCTGTCCAAATTTGTTGCCTCTTCTTGGGCTATTCGCGCGCCTCGCGAACGAACATCCGGGGGTTGGGGAGCGCCCACAGTCTCACTCCAAAGCACCCGGGCCGACACCCTTCCTTCCATGGGGAGGGGGCGGTGGGAGCACCTCCAGGCGGCCCAATGGCCCCCACTCTGGGGAAGGTGAACTGCCTCGGTGGTGGTGATCTGGACACCTTTAGAGGTATGGTCACTGCATGTGAACGTCGTTAGCAAAACAGTTAGCTGCACGCACAATAAAAAATAAACCAAGGTTGCGAAGCTTACTCGGTGAGGGCTCTAAGGTCGCTTCCAAATTGAAAAAGCCGTATTTTCGCAAGTTCGCGGTTGTCACGAGCGATCTAGCATCGCGACTTTCTTCGGGCAAAAAGCTAAAGGTAGTAATCCTGTCCGGATCTGCGAGGAGCTCTAAACTGGTTGTTTTGTTAACTGCAAAGAAAATAAGAACTCGTTAGCGAAGACCAAAAAAGTTCGCAAAGCGATAAAGAAGGAAAACCAACTCGGATCCTGGAAATAGCAAAGGCCGTCATAACGAAAGAAAACGATCTTCGTCTCATACGCCACTGCATTGCTTAGGTAGCTATGTATTCTCGCTCCAATGGTGGTTCACCTGGAAAGGTAGTATGAATCTTTGTCTTTACTCTTTTTCAGGATATATGAGCAACCGAGCTCTAGTGCGGTTAGCTCACCCAGTCCGTTTTCACAACACATGATGTACATGGCCACAACTATCATGTACGCGTTCGGTGTGAGCTGTAAGGGTGCGATCCCGAAATGTTCGAGGACTAACCTGACAAAGGGGTGGAAAGGGAACAACCCCCTACCTTTGAAAATGTCCTCGGAGATCGCGGCCAGCCCTCGTGGCGGATTCCGAGCTATGTGTGTCCTGTCTCGGAAGACCTCCATGCTGATAGCGTATTGGTCTATCACCCTTTGAAGCTCTTTGTCAGTAAGCACCGACAGGATCTCTTAATGGGGACCCGCAGAAGCATCTTGCGCAACCGAACTGGTCCCTTCTCTGCGTCGCGGTTGGGGGTCCATTTTATCCGTGGTCCTCAGTAAAGCGACAAGCAGGGAATCGTTCAGTCCTTGTACACTATTTTGTACAATGACGTGGAAGGAAACAAAAAATATTTCCTCCCTTAAACCCTAGAAAAACCCTAACAGAATACTTTTAGAGCCACCATTAATGGCTCAATCCCAAAGAGAGTATTTCATCTCCGGTTAACTACCGACGAACTATCGTCGCATGACGACTACCAAAAACAACAATAAAAGTAGCAGAGGGACAATCCTTACCTCCTAAATGAGAAGATCGATCCTTCTGCTTCGAATATCAAGTGCACACCGGTTTGAAAGGCAAAGAATCAGAGTTCACGAAAACCTCTTGCTTTCTCTGAGAAGATGAATATTGTGACATTGCCTGAAGTAAACCTAAGTTTTATAGTGAAGGAAGAGGCGCTTTGGTTTCCCAGAGTCAAATGACGTTTGGGCGGAAAACGCATCTGACCGTTGGTCACGATGACGTGTCGCGAATCAACAAAGAAGGGTGACCATCATGCCTCAAGAAACCAAACCGTCATTCTTTTCCGTTGAAAAACTCAAGTGACGACATGTTCTCCCTCCTCCACATTAAATGCGCCCACGTCCTCATTTAATGCTCTGATAGGGAATGTCATTTCAACATGGCTCATATTTAATGCGCATGGCTGGCACTTATTGCGCATAAGGCACGTCTGTCCGAACAGAAGGCATTTCATTAAATGCATCTGTAGCAAAAGCGCAACGGAAAAACATTTGAAGAGGTCGTTATGAAAAACACTCTTCGTCTTGTAAGTTGCGAAGCAACGTAACTCTTCAATCTCATCTCGCCAGTAGCGAAGCGACGCGACCCCTCGACCTCAACGGACATCAGTTGCGAAGCAACGTGATCCTTTGTTCTTAACAAAACTTGCTAAGTGTAATCAGGTCGCGGAATTCAGTCCAGGTCGGCATCATCGTTATGGTACTGAATTCGATCTAAAGTCAGGTCGCTCACCTTATAACGAAGATCGTTTCAGGTTGCATGTGTTGAAATATGTTCTCGACCTCTTTGCAAGCAGGTCAAGTCAACAATTATCTCTTTGAACGCATTAGGTCAATGCATAATTACGTAGTTTCCAAGGTTCGATCCTCAAACCTTAAAAACTATGGGACTTTTGTTATGCTTGAAAAAGTAGGGCTGACGCAAAGCCCAATCAGCGTAAATGGTCAGAGTCTAGGCAGATCCTACAGCCGTTCAAACGCAGCCACATCGCATGCTGGCGTGAGCAGCATGCTCTTGCCAGTGTAGTGGGTGCGCGCCAAACTGACAAAAGGCTGGAGGCCATCCACATGTCCAACCCCTGTATCAAACGAGGAAATCACTTGAGTGGGTGAGCAATGGGAGCAAAGAAGGATTTGCATGGTATCTGCCCCCATTTTACGGATTCTATAATCATTACTCCAATACATCCCACTATAAATAGAAAGTTCCTCTCCCGTTTATGGGATTGGCTCATTTTTACTCTGTAATAGCTAAATTCTCTCTGTAATAGCTTATTCTCTTTTCTGTAATCATTCGCAAGTCAGCTCGCTAAACGCGACCTGACCACCCCCCCAATATTAATACAATATTAGTGGATGTAAGAGTCGCTTGCTTAAGCCATCCGAACCACTTTAAAACTTTGTTTCTCCACCTATTACTCATTTTCACTACTCCCATTCGCGTGTGTCTTTTAGGCCAGCTCAGCATTTCACACGTGCGTTTAGTTGGTGTCAAAATCACGCATCAACAAATTTGACAATATCAAAATCACATAGTATTTAAAATAAAGAAAACTCACAAATGCAATCAAAATATAGCAACTGGTGCAACATAAACTATTCCCAAATTAATCATAATATCATCAGAACCCAAATTAATTTTCATCACACATGACATCAGATATTTGAATTAAAGTATTAGCTTACACATTAGATCGGCACAAAAAAACCAACAGACCCAGTCCATGATAACTACGACAATTAATCACAATCTCGTCCCAACGTCTGCATTGCTAGTTTGCACTAACAATCTCGTCCCAACGTCTGCATTGCTAGTTTGCACTAACAATCTCGTCCCAACGTCTGCATTGCTCAGTTTCTTAGATGACATCATCATTTCTATGGCTAAATCAAACTCTCGAAGATGTATGCTATCAAGCTATGGCTTGTGCACAAAATTGATTAATGTGGAAACGGAGAGTTCACAGCAGAATTTAAAGAGAATTTAAAAAAGCGAGGGGGAGAAGTGGGAGATAACATGCAGCTGGTTGTATGGTATCAAGAGGAGATGAGACACGTGTATGGTACCGATTCTAGATGATTTTGCTGCAAATTGATTTGGGGTCATCAACAAGGCAACAACTAGCTGGGGTATGAATTGTGACTGACAAAAAAGGTTCAAACTCAAAACTTGTGCATGAATATGATTCTTTATTATCGATTGAACTTTGGTATTAGTTTGGGCTATTTTATAATATATAATAGAAGAAAAGAGAGCGCTACCGCCGGAGTACAAAACTCTTTGCGTGGCTTTTTAAGAGACACAAAAAGATGAACAAATGTTACTAGAATAATTATTAATTAAATTATTACTTTGGTTGAGACTTGAGAGTAACAAGATAAGGCCCCCCTTTTACCATAATAAACTAAAATAAAAAGCAACCAAAAAAAAATGAATTTAAATCAAATTTAAATAATTTTAAGAAAACTCAAAAAAAAAAGGGGGGCCAAAACACCACCACCCTGATAATCCATAACCAACCAAAACAACCTCACATGCCGACTTCTTCCGCTCGAATAATCATTTCCCCATCTTCAACAATACCTCAAACACCCCACTCTTAATCTTTACCTTGACAAAACCTTATCTTCACCTTTCGCCATAACCAAAATAAACAATCAACACACACATTAAACAAGTTCAATCAACGAAAATCATCAATCTTAATCAATTTTTTTACAAATTCAAATGAGGAAAAACAAAAAATGGAAAAAAATTATTATTTTATGTTTTAATTAAGTGAAAATGAAATTTATGAAAAAGAGGGTGTTGATTTTGAAATTTAAAATATATGTGATTATTTGTAGTGTTTTTACTTTTGTGTTCTAAATAATTTGTTAATTTATTTAATAAAAAAATATATAAGGGTAAAAAGGATATTTCAATGGTCCAATCTAATCAAAGAAGAATTTTAATGGACGAAGACTATCGTTGGGTGGGAAAATGATAGTTTCCAATTACGTAGGGGAAAATTAAGATTTTTCCAAACCTTGGGTGGGAAAATGAATTTTGGCCACAATACAATTATTCAACATAAAATTTGGAACCATGTAACTTGTCAACTCGGCTGCTAATTAAATGGTCTAAATTTCATGTTCACTTTTAAAATTATTCTTAGAGTTTTGTAACGTTTCCATTGTTTCACTTATGAGAAATTTAAGTTGGGTGTAAGTAAAAGGTTCATTTTTTGCTGTTTTTATGCTTTAGGTATTACTAGTTCACATACCATATGAAAAATTGACTCAAATTTTTACAAGTTTGAGGTTAATTTTATGAGTCATTTCATGGTTCCTTGCATCAAGTTAATGTTAGTTTTGTAATAATTTCATTTATAAATGTTTTCCAAACTTGATGAGTTGAAGTTGATGCATACATTTATAAATGAATATGATTTCTGTTAATTTCACTTTACAATCAGATTATTACGCAAAATGTCATTAGCAGGTTATTCTAGTTAGTCCAAGATGGCAGTGGTTGTGGAGGACAGCCATGTGGCAGCAGTGGTGGCTATGGTTAATAGTGATACTTTTTGGTTTGATTAATATTCTTTGTAAATTTAGAATACTAATTTATAATCAATATGAAATGAGAGAGCTGAGTTGGTACAACAAACCATTAAGAAACTGACATTTGTCAACATCATATTCAATTTTCTGAAGAAGATTGACTGAAGTTGAGATTTGTGGAGAAATTGGTTGAAGATGTAGATACGGCAGTTTTTCAGATTTTTTTCCGGAATTGGTTTTGGTGTATGTGATGATTTGATTGAAGTTTGAGAAGCATAAAGTAGATTGCTAGTTGTCTCTGTTCAGTAAGCATAAGAAACCCAGCAGTATGATACTTGGAATATATTAATATAATCAATTATAATGTTACTGACCTTTTAACCCAATCTTGACTTGAAATTTCAATCATTCATTTACGTGAATAGGAATATATTACATATTCATTATTGTTTTCTTGTTACAAGTTGGAAATTAATACAATTCAACAATCCGTAAAATGCTGACGAACTTTTAGATTAGAAAACTAAGTTCATCTTAATCTGGCCTATAAATAGAAAGTGGCTGTGGATAAAATAAATTAGCAACACAAAACCACTTGATATTGATTTGCCCTTTTAGAGATTTTTTAATGTTTTATGTCAATTTTAGACGGGGACTATTTGTGTTATCTCTCTAGCTATCTCTTTCATCCTTAAAATTATATTATTAAAATATTTTAATTAGTTATACTTAGTTTTGATTTTATATTTACAATTATAAATATTATATTGAATAATAATAAATACTTTTATTCAAATTTTTGTTTATCTGTACATGTAAATTTAAATAATAATTATAATATTATTATAAATATGATTGTACTATAGATGTTACTTTTATAAAATTTCCATAAAATATTATTAAGTAATATATATAATAAAATACTAATATTAATAAGTATTTAAGTTGATGTATTTCAAAATATTGATATTAAAATTTTAAATTTATAATCTTATATGATTTGTTTATGTCTAATTTAATTTAATTATCTAAAGTTACTAGCATTATGTTGAATGATAATAAGCATTTTTGTTCATAGAAAATAATTGTTTATCGAGTCAGGATATTGTAACATAATTTTTTGATACTCTTTGTGAACGTTTATCATTGTTGTTTTAACTGGTGATAAGAAATGTTGAGTTAGCATTAAATAATTACTTTTAACTTCTCTCTTATTATTATTAGATTAAAAAATATGAATGATTTACAAGAAGTATCAAAAATTTAAGTCACAATATCCTAACCTTTATTATTTATTTAAAATATTAATCATAATTATAATTATTTTTTAATAACTAATATATCTCTCATTAAAGTTTCTTGTGGTTAATTACTATATAAATATCATAACTATTGATATAAATAATGTAAACATTATTATTAAAATTAAGATGATGAAAATGGTATAAAGTATTTTATAATTCAAAAATAAATATTAATTTTTTTTTTTTTTTTTTTTTTTTTGAAGTTTCTATGAACTATGGCTTACAGCTAAGTGTTAACAAAAATCTATAAATTTTTCATTTTTTAGGTTTAATTTAAAATGTTACTAACAAGAACTAAAACGTTACTAAAAAAATTTATGAAACTAAAACTTTCTTTTTCCCATCTTTGAACACACAGCTTTTGGGTGCCCCTTAAATCATATCCCAATAGTTGATCATAATCCTTGGAGATAAAGTATACCCACTAAAAATTTTTATCTGTTTGAGATTTCAATTTTTCTGTTGGTTCATCTTTTCAAACTGCATTCATGAACACTTTTACCTAGCGTCATTTATTCTTGGAGAGTGAAAAAGAAGAAAGAGAACCACCCAGAAAAAGCAACCTCAATTAAATGATGTACACAGCTCTAATAATTATGGCTTTTAGTAGTTTAATTTAATTGATTAAATGATCTTTAATTCGTTCATTTGGTTGAATTTCAATTTTTACGAGATGAATGTCTTTATATGATTGTTTTGCTTATTCTAGTTTAATTTTGTGAATGCACTACTATACTTGACAGCTTTACGGTTGTACTTTTGTTTGCGTTTTTTGAATCAATAATGCTACGGAGACCGAAAGTTTACACCAAAATTTTATACCGAACGACGTGTCACCTGAGTCAAACGTAGCCACATAGCACATTAACAACTATTCCGCAAATGAACGATTGTCCATCAAATATGAACGAGCATCCATGATTATTGGACGACTGTTCATTTTAAATGAACTTCCGTTCATGCGAAAATAATAATGGACTCGAGTCTATTTACTATAGACGGGAGTCCACCTAGAATAGATGTCAGTCCATAGTTTAAATTAAAAAAAATTAAAACAAAAATCATAGATGCCTGTCCATAATATATGGATAGGCATCCCTATTAGATGGATGTATGTCCATTGACACTTATGCAATTATAATTATACATAATGATTGGTACCTCACTACCTCAATCATGACTCTCAAGTGTCCACTGTAACAGGATAGCTTACTTCTTTTGCGTGAAGCTATCTCCTACTAGTTCATGAAGAACTTTGAGAAGAATCAATAGAATAATGTAGAAGAAGACGAAAGAAAGAGAGAATGCAACGAAAAGTTGATCTGGAAAAAAAATTTATCATTAACAGAAAAAGTAGTTAGAAGCAGTTAGGTGATGCTTTTTGTTTTTAGAGCATTACCAAAACACTGCGTTTTACAAATCTTGCATAAGCCAAACATGAGCTGAGCTTTTACAAAAATAACCCAGACTAACTTCTATGAATTTACTATGAAGTCCTACGTAGTTATAATGCTAATATTCTCCCTTAAGCTAGACTTACAACATTGTCTTCGAGTATACCTTCATATTCTAATATTCCCCCTTAAACAAAACTTTCTTTGTTGTTTAGATTCAACATTACTCCTTTTTATATTAACACCCGTTCAGCTTCACGTGTACTATAACAACAACATGTTAGAAGTAGTTACTTCATAGAATAAAGCAGTAGCATGTCAGGATCAGTTGCTTCATAGAACAATACTGCAACATATTTCAGAATGGTGCGTATTGTAAAACAGAGCATTGATAAAAAAACAGGAAGACCATCAACAGTTTGCAGTATGCATCCAGTACACTTAACTTCAGTAGTATGTAGTCTCACTATCGTTTCCTAGTATGTATTTAGGACTTTTTTACTCTAGTAAGGTAGAGGTCACATTCAGTTTTTCCCTAAGCAGGCTAAATCTGTTCCCTGATAAGGCTTTTGTTAGGATGTCAGCTTTTTGAAATTCTGAGGAAACGTATTGCACAGTCAATTGTTTCGTTGCAACCAGCTCCCTTACATAGTGTACATCAATCTCGATATGTTTGGTTCGGGCATGAAATACGCAGTTAGAAGATAAAGCCCCTACACTCATGTTGTCACACCAAACGACAGGGACATGTTTAATTGCAATGCCCAACTCTTTAAAAAGATGTTAGATCCATACTACCTCAATAACAGCCTGATTTAGGGAACGATATTCAGCTTCGATGGAAGAGAGAGAGACAACCTTTTGCTTCTTAGAGCTCCATTGAACCAAATTTTCTCCAAGGAACACAACATACCCACTAGTAGACTTTTGATCATTAACATCACTTGCTCAATCGGCATCCGCATATGCTTCTAAATTGAAATGTTTTTTTTTTTTTTTTTGTTTAAACAAAAGACCATACTGAATAGTACCCTTGATATACATGAGAACTCGTTTACAGGGTGTCCAATGTGAAGTTTTAGGTTGCTGAAGGAATTGAGTAAGTTTGTTCACGGTAAAGGCTATATCAGGTCTAGAGAGAGTCAAGTATTGAAGCCTTCCAATGATGCTACGATACAAGGTAGACTGATCAAAACATTCACCATCATCAGTCATGAGCTTTGTGCCTATTGCCATTGGAGTATTACACGGATTGCAATCTTTCATGTTTGCCTTGGCTAGTAACTCTTGCGCATATTTGGACTGAGTGAGCAACAAACCATTCCTGTTTCGACAGACTTCAAAGCCTAGAAAATAACTCACTTCACCAAGAACCTTCAAAGCAAACTGACTATTAAGATCCTGAACCACTTGATCAATGAGTTGAGAATTAGTTCCTGTTACTAAGATATCATCAACATAAACAAGTAAATATATTACATCAGACTCCTTGTGATAATGAAAGAGACTAATATCAAAGGTAGAATTAAGGAAACCCCAAGCTAAGAGAGCACTTTGAAGCTTATCGAACCATGCACGTGGAGCCTGCTTAAGGCCATATAATGCCTTTTTTAATCTGCAGACCTGCTGAGTACTAGAAGCAGGTTCAAATCCCTCAGGTGGCAGCATATATACTGTCTTTGTGAGTTCACCATTTAAGAAGGCGTTATTCACGTCAAGTTGCTGAACTTGCCAACCATTTTACACAGCCAAAGAGAGAATGATCCTGATGGTTGTTGCTTTAACAACCGGAGAAAAAGTGTCAAAATAGTCTAGGCCAGGGGTTTGTTGAAACCCTTTGGCAACAAACCTGGCTTTGTACTTTTGTAAGGTCCCATCTGAATTGAGTTTAGTTTTGAATACCCATTTGCTGCCAACTACATGCATGCCTGACTCATACGGTATCAAGTCCCAAGTCTGATTGTTTAACAAAGCCTGATATTCTGCCTCCATAGCAGATTTCCATTCAGGGATATTTAAGGCTTCCTTTAAACTGTTTGAGGTTCCTTAAGAATAACTTGTGTAGATAGTAAAGTTTGAATTGGTACCTAATCAGAGGAAGTAGGCTGTGAATAACAAGCTTTGGACCATGTTACCATGGGATGAGTATTAAGCAGAGGAGACTGGTTTTGTAGGTAGGGTGGGGGCTGCTATGGGTAAGACAACTTCAAGTTGAATACCAGTGGCAGTGGTTTTAGTAGACTTAGGCTTAGGGGACTGAACATGTAAAGGAGTTTGAGCTGAAGATTGATGAGGTTGTAATTGTGTTGGTGTTGCTAACGGTAGGACAACTTCTAGTTGAACATTAGAGGTATGAGGCTGGGTTGAAGAGTTTGTAGCTTCAAAACCTGATTGAAGAGGTTGATCGTGATTTGTATGGTGAGAGGAAGTAATGTTTATGCTAGAAGAGGAATGATTGGAACCTAAAGCTAACTGATCTTGCTGTGAGTTAGACAACAAGTGAGAGATGGACTTAGAGTATTCTGGCGTAAATGAGTGATCCTTCTCAAGAACAACAGAATGTTGGGGTACCAGCCATAGAAAAGACCCTTGAGAATTAGATGAACTATAGGAACTACAACCAGTTGCATCACTATTACAGGACTGCTGCACAAAACCTGTTTTAAAGGAAAATTCAGTTTCATAAAACTTGACTTGTTTAATTGTATAAATCCTTCCAGTAGAGGACATACACCTGTATCCTTTATGAGCTAGGCTATAACCAACAAAAACACATTTCTCAGTATGAAATGAGAGTTTGTGTTTTTGGTAAGGTCTTAAATAAGAGAAGCAACTGCATCCAAACACCTTAAGCTCATTATACTAGGGTTCTTTCTTGAATAATACCTGGAAGGGTGAACTATAATCAAGCACAGCAGATGGTAAACGATTCAGTAAGTAAGTTCCCATTTGAAAGGCTTCCCACTTGAATTTTAAGGGCATTGAATCATGAGCTACCATTTTGTTGGTGTAAATAGGGACAGGGGTGCCTAAACATGATCCCATGTTGTGATAGATATTTATAGAATGCTCCCCCAAATCAGTTTGTAGGCACTTGATTCGGGTACCCAACTGATTTTCTATAAACACATGGAACTGAACACCATAAGCCTCAGACTTGAGTTTTAGAGGATAAATCCAGGTATACTGGCTGAAGTCATCTACAAAGAGGATGTAATATCTGTACCCTTCATTAGAAAGAACAGGGGCTGGTCCCTAAAGATCTGAATGTATTAATTCTAGAGGTCCCTTTGCTTTTGTGTTAGAAGAAGGAAAGGTACATTGAGATAATTTTCCATAAGCACAAGCTTCACAAACAGAGTTCTTATTGCCATCCACAGAAAAGTTTACATTTAATTTTTGCAATACATAATGAAGAGACTTAGGACTAGGCCTAGCATGCCAAAGTAAGGGTAAATTCTGAGGAGCAGATTGCATCTGACAGGTGGATGCTTTATTGCTATTATTAGGAGCCAAAGCAGGAAAACAGGAACTCTGAAATGCTTCCATGGATGAGCTGGAAGTAGAAACTTGTTGAGGAGCAGGTTGCATCTGACAAGTGGATGCTTTATTGCTATTATTAGGAGCCAAAACAGGAAAACAGGAACTCTGAAATGCTTCTATGGATGAGCTGGAAGTAGAAACTTGCTGAGGAGAAAGAGAATTTGAACACTCTGAAGTAGCAGTAGCAGAAACAACATCAGTGGGAAGAGCCAATTGATACAAGCCATCCTTGACTTTCCCTTGCAGCAAAATGGCCTTGCTATTTCTATCCTTTACCAAACAATGATCAGCATAAAATTCAACTGAAACATTATTGTCTTTGGTAATTTGGGAAATACTTAGCAAATTTTTTGCAATTTTTGGCACACACAATATATTCTTGAGATGTATTAACCTATGAGCATCACAAGATGGTAACATTAACATACCTGTATGAGTAATTGTAAAGGCCTCTCCACTACCAACTTGGACTTTAGAGTTGCCTGGATATCCTGATTTTACTGCCATATTATTCACATAAAAAATCATGTGATTAGAGGTGCCTGAATCCATATACCAAGCCTGGTCTTTGACAATCTAAGGAGTAGCTAACATGTGACCAGATGGCTATCCTGATGTACGAATATCAGTATGAGGAGAAGCAGCGGAAGAGTTCTGCTGATACTGGATAGGTCCTTGATTGACTGAAGAGGAGCCAGAGGGACATTGATTAGGTAACTGATGCATTAGTGGTGTTCCATAGGCTGAGTAATCATGAAGGTTCCCAATGTGATCATGAGAGTACTGAGTTGATGCATTCATTCCAACGACCAAAGCTTGAGGAAACTCATTCACAGGATCTGCATTAGTATGAGGTGTCACTGAATATGCATTCTGCATTGATTTAGATGTATTATATGGTGGAGGCTGTCTAGAAATATTGAAGTTTACTGAAGGTTGTCCAGGAACATTATAGTTGGTTGCTGTAAATCCTTGATAATCATAGTCGAACCTATGATAATAGTGAAGCGCTGAATGTCCTATTTTTCCTTGACACATCAGTCTTGGCTTTGGATAGCCTCGACCTCTTCCTCTTCCTTTATTAAAAGGTACAAAATTACCAACATAAGGTTGTGAGTATTCAGTATAAGGAGGACGATTAAGATCAGTCCTTAAAGCTCCTGGTTGTCCCATATACATAGGTCCTCCTCCATAATGAGGAGTTCCTAAAGCTCCAAATAGCACATTCTGAGTCTGTTGAGTTGGATGAGTTACACCACCAGCATTTTGATAACTGGACGTCAATGGATTCACTACATTAGTGGATTGTTGTACTGGCATTCCGACACATTACGAGATAACTATCTACGCATTATTGCTTTTGGCAGCCATTAACGCTGAAGACATGGATTCATGAAAGTTCATCAAGGCGCCGTTCTGTTTTTCCAACCTCATTTCGTGTTTATGTAGCAAAAACTGAGCTTCTTAAAATGAGGTTTGACTAATATTCGATGTAAGATTAGCTACCACCGCATCACAGTCAGCTCCCAAGCCATGCAAAATATACATCAATAGTTCCTCATCAGCAATATATACACTACTAGCATTGAGTTCATCACCTAATTCTTTCACTCTTAGGATATACTCATTCAGACTCTTTCTTAGTTGTATTTAACATATTCCTAAGATGCAAGATTCTTGCCTTTGAAAAAGACTTAAAATGAAGCTCTAGTGTATTCCATATTTCATATGCATTAGTGCATTTAGAGACATGCCTAAACATCGATTCTGAAATTGATGAAAGTAACTAGCTCACAAGAAATTGTTCTGTTTTCTTCCATGTAAAATACTTAGGGTTTGGTTTTTTTATCAACTTCTCATCATCGTCTAAACTTTCCACTAGAAACATAGGAGGACAAGGATTAGTACCTGTGATAAATCCATCTAGATCATGAGTTGTTAGTGTTGGTAGAATTTGAGATTTCCAGAAATTGTAGTTTCTTTCAAGTAGCGTTACACTGATTGTTGGTAGAGCTGGCTGAACTATCAGACTTTGTGCATTACCAGTAGTGACTTGTTCAGACTCCATTTTCACGCTGTAACAAATTCAAGAGCTATCCTTAGGATCAGCTATATTATGAAGAACTTTGAGAAGAATCAATAGAACAATGTAGAAGAAGACGAAAGAAAGAGAGAATGCAACGAAAAGTTGATTTGGAAATTTTTTTCTCATTAACAGAAAAAGTAGTTAGAAGCAGTTAGGTGATGCTTTTTATTTTTAGAGCATTACCAAAACACTGCGTTTTACAAATCTTGCATAAGCCAAACATGAGCTGAGCTTTTACAAAAATAACCCAGACTAACTTCTATGAATTTACTATGAAGTCCTACGTAGTTATAATGCTAATAGTTCAAAATTCTTTCTTTTTCTCTGTTCGACATAGAATAAACTGAATAACTAACCCATTTCTCTTCCTCAAGTGTCATTATTTACAACAACTTACTAATACACTTTCAAAGAAGTCTGGGAAATTCATCAATTTGAATTTCCAAGACTTCTTTGATAAATGAAAATCCCAAGTGAATAATTAACCCATTTCTCTTCCTCAAGTGTCAATGGATGGCGTCCATCTAATAGGAAACACCCATCCATTGAATATGGATGGGCGTTCCTGATTTTTGTTTTAATTTTTTTTTAATTTAAACTATGGGTGGGCATCCATTCTAGGTGGATGCAAGTCTATTGTTATTTTCACATAAACGGGAGTCCATTTAAAATGAACAGTCGTCCAATAATCATGGACGCTCGTCCATATTTGATGGATGACCATTCATTAGCAAAGTAGTTATTAATGTGCTACGTGGTTGCATCTGACTTAGGTGATATGTCGTTCGACGCAAAATTTCAATGTAAACTTTCGGTGTCCGTAGTATTATTGTTTTTGAATTGATATTTGAAACCTCGTAAGGGTTTTTTTATTTTTTTTTTTTTTTTATTTTTTTATTTTTTTTAAATTGAAGTGCTTTTGAATTTAAAGTGAAGAATTAAACCTAGGTTAGGGTTAGGGTTTTACCCAATGATATAATAAATGATTGTTTATGTACATATAAAGAGTTTTTAATCAATGTAGTTTCTCAACAAAGTTTAATTGTTGGTAGCCCAATCCCAGTAGGTCTGTATGAGCCAGTCCAATAAGATCTTCTGCTTTGTTAGCAAGATAAAAACATGATCAAAACGCTGCCGTTCTGCAGTTTAAGTGGCAACCGTAAACGCCGACGCTTTTTACAGCTTTAATGTTAAACAAAACCGTGTCGCCCCCTTTTTACCGCTTTTCTTTTCTTCTGCTTTTTAGTAAAGTTGAGCTGAAACTTCTCAGTATATTTAAAGAGAAGTCGCTGCGTTTTTTATGTATCTTTAATCAATAGAAAGTCTTTTTTCTTCTCAGATCTTCACTTTAAGCTTCAAACACTTTCAATCTCAAAATTCCACATGGTATCAGAGCCTTGACAAACGTCAATGGCTGAAATCGATCCTCCTAAGTCCATTAACACCGACAAGATGCTGAATAACTTCAACAATTCCAGTAACTTTGCTTCGACCGTGTTCTCATCCAGTTTACAAGTTATTAACCCTAAGCTCACCATCGACAACTACCGATTCTGGAGATCGCAAGTTCTGTTTGCCGTGGGTGCTCATGCACTGGAAGATCACTTGATAGGTACTATTCCTTGTCCTCCACCACTTATTTGTGTTAAGAAAGATAATGCTAGAACTGTTGGTGAAGCTATAGACAAGGAAAATGTAGTTACGGAAGAAGTTAATCCAGCTTATATTGCTTGGAAACGTACTGATAAATTCTTGGTTAGCTGGCTGTTAGCTTCAATTTCAGAAAGTATGTTTGGTCATGTCTCTAAGTGTCGTTATTCAAGTGAAATATGGTTTGTACTAGAGAATGAATTTGAAATAGATTCTAAGGCTAGAGCTTTGCACTTAAAGAACTTGTTGCAAACTACTCATAAGAAGGACTTAAGCATTAATAGTTACTTCAAGAAAATGAAGGAGATTGCGGACAGTTTATCTGCTAGTGGACAGTCCATATCAGATGAGGATCTTCTTCAATATGTCTTAGATGGTCTTGGCCCCTGAGTATGATGCTGCTGTTGTGAATTTAACCTCACGAATTGAGTCTAAAGTGGATTCTGTCTCTCTGCAAGAAGCAAAGTTTTTGCTACAAAAATATGAAATAAGGCTGGAAAAATTTAATACTTTGGACTTCTCAAACAGCTCAGCTAACTTAGCTACTGCATCAACTGGAAATCAGTTAACATCAACTGTGAAACATGAGAATGTTCCAATGTTTAATGGCTCTACATTGAATGCTCTTCATAGTTTACAGAGTCAAAAACCACACTCCACTTATCCTGTTCCTGTAAACTCAGTCTCTCAATTCAACTCTCAAAATGCTTCAACACAAGCACCTAGTGGCCAAACTGATATGTCCTGGAATGCTTACAGACCTGCTATGTTTAATAATTTTGGTAGAGGTAGAGGTAGAGGTAGGTTCAACAATAGAGGTAGACCTATTTGTCAAGTGTGTAGTAAACCGGGACATACTGCGATCCAATGTTACCACAGATATGACTCAGCCTATTCTGGAGGATTTTAGTCAGGAATGTTTCCGTCTCAGTCACAGTTTAGCAATGGGCACTATCAAACTGGAAATTCCCTATCGAAGGCCAAGTTCTTATCAATATGCATCTTCACAGTTTAATCCTGGTTCCTTATGGAAATTCAGGACACTCTGGACAGCTTGGACAATTTAACTCTGGCTCTTATGGAAACTTTGGATCAACTGGTCCTGTTGGTCTCCCAAGTCAACAGATGATGTCTGGATCACAAGCTCAGCAAGCACACTTTGTGTGCGCCCCTTCCCAGAATTCTGTTTTACCTACACAACAGTACCCAAATATGCCTCCACAACTGTATCCAAATGTGCCTCCACAACACTGCCCAAATATGTCAACTTCCCTTGCAAACTCAGCAACACCTACTGATCCCATCTGGTACATGGATTCAAGTGCAACAGACCACATTGCCTCTGATCCAGCTCAGTTGAATGCCAGCAAACCATACGAAGGTACAGATCAATTGCAAGTGGGAAATGGTGAGTTCTTAAACATTTCTCACACTGGTTTTTCTTCATTACCTAGTGTATTACAGTCCAAATGTTTGTACCTTAAAAATATCCTGTGTGTGCCTAAAATCACCAAGAACTTACTAAGCATTTCAAAATTCACTAAGGATAATAATGTGGTTGTTGAGTTTAATTCTAATTGCTGTGTTGTGAAGGACAAAATTTCCAGGACTGTGCTACTCCAAGGAGATCTTAAAGAAGGGCTATATCGACTAATGCTACCCTCTAGTATGTCCATTCGACCTTCACTTACCTCCCAAGTCGAACCTCCAAATTTACCTTCTGTTAATTGTGCATTGGCTAAACAGATTCAGCATTCAGTAGAAGAATCTTTAGGGTCAACAGTGTTAGAGAAGTCAAAATCTGTAATGTTTGATGACAATACCATATATAGCAATGACATTGTTGGTGTTAAATCTTCTTGCAATAAAAATAAAACTCCAGTTTCAGTTTCAAATATCTCAGTATCTGTTGAAAATTCCAAGATTGATAGGTCTAATGAATGTCAGCAACATGATTTATCTGATAAAACTTATCATTTGAATGATCTGTCTGATGCTGTGTTCTCTGATGATGTGTTTTCTAATGCTGATTTGCTTAATTCTGCTCCTATTACTCCACAAAATATTAGTCAAGTGTCTTTAGACAACTCATCTCCTCATGCTTTGAAGCACTTGTTACTACAAACACTAGTATTAATTCATTGATTTGGCATCAAAGACTAGGTCACCCTCATAGTAAAGTTTACAATCAAATCATTCGTCAAACTAATTTTCAATCAGGAAAATTACATCCGTTGAGTTACGTGGATGCTTGTCAATTAGGAAAGATGCATCACACTAGCTTTCCCAAATCACATTCTAGAGCTAACTTTCCTCTTGAACTCATCCATAGTGACATATGGGGTCCTGCACCTATTGCCTCAACTGAAGGTTTTAGATACTATGTGCAATTCTTAGATGATTTTAGTAGGTTTACTTGGCTATTTCCCCTTAGAACTAAGGCTGAAGTTAGGTCTATATTTATCAAATTTCATCATTTAGCCGAAAGACAATTTGGTTATAAGCTTAAGTGCATTCAATCTGATCAAGGAGGTGAGTATAAGGGATTATTGCCGTATCTAACTAGTGAAGGCATTCAGTTTAGATATTCTTGTGCTTATGTACATCAACAAAATGGAAGAAGTGAAAGAAAGCATAGGCATGTTGTAGAAACAGGTTTGACACTATTGGCCCATGCATCTATGCCTTTAAATTTCTGGTGGCTTTCTTTTGAGACTGCAGTCTACTTAATAAATAGAATGCCTACTGATGTACTGCAACATACATCTCCTTATCAACTATTGTTTAAATTTCCTCCTGTGTATGATACCTTGAAGGTCTTTGGTTGTGCTTGTTTTCCTTTCCTAAGGATTTTCAATAAACATAAGTTTAGTTTCCATTCAAGTAAGTGTGTTTTTGTTGGGTACAGTTTGATGCATAAGGGTTACAAATATCTTAGCTCAGATGGTCGAATCTTTATTACTCCTAGTGTTAGGTTTAATGAACATGAGTTCCCTTTTTCTTCTGGTTTCACCACTGTGAAATCTGTTCAGCCCGCTTCATCTGAATTCCCTTCCCCTACATCTATATTTTTCCCTTTCATTTCCATCCATAATCCTACCAGCTCAGCTAGCTCTGGTTCTCCTGGAGTAGCCCGTCCTTCAAATGATTCTCCTCCAACAAGTGGTAAGGATTTACTCTTCTCCTCATCTATTACTCCTGTCATTCATCAATCTCCATCATCCAGTGCATCTCCACCATCAAATACACTGCCTATACCATCATCTAGTACTTCTCCACCATCTAAAACACTGCCTGGTACTATCACAATAGACTTAACATCTTCACAACTTCCTAATTATTCAACAACTCCACACAACTTTCACAACACTGATTCAGCCTTATATAGTTCTCAAAAACCAGAATCAGTCATACACAATTCTCAAAGAAAAACAGAATCACTCATACACAATTCTCACAGAAAAACTGAACCATCATGTTCCATTGCAATTGATCTGAACCTGTCCAAGTTTGCTGCCATTCCAAGCTCTTCAGAGGTGCCCATAAACACTCATCCTATGGTTACAAGAAGCAAATCTGCTGCTGTTTTTCCCAAAACAGCATTACTAGCTGCTGCCTCCATAATACCTGAACCCAAAACTGTCCAAGAAGCCTTATCTAGTCATGAGTGGAAGTCAGCTATGCAAGCAGAGTATGATGCTCTACTTGCCAACCAAACCTGGTCTCTTGTCCCTTTTTCTTCGGAAATGAATGTTGTAGGGAATAAGTGGGTCTTTAGGACAAAGTTCAATGTTGATGGGTCACTGCAAAAGTATAAAGCAAGGCTTGTAGCCAAAGGCTTTCAACAAACCCCTGGTCTTGACTATTTTGAAACCTTTAGTCCAGTAATCAAGCCTTCCACAATACGGATTATTCTTACCTTGGCAGTGACAAACAATTGGGATATCCAGCAAGTGGATGTAAACAATGCCTTTCTCAATGGCACACTAAATGAAGTGGTTTACATGACTCAACCTGTTGGTTTTGAAGATACTGCACAACCCACTTCAGTTTGCAAGTTAAACAAAGCTCTTTATGGACTTAAGCAGGCTCCAAGGGCCTGGTTTGACAAGCTTAAACAAGCTCTTCTAGAGAAAGGCTTTGTTAATTCTATATCAGATTCGAGCCTGTTCATCCTGCATCAAAATGGTCAAGTTACCTACATTTTGGTTTATGTTGATGACATATTGTTAACTGGTTCAGATTTGTCCTACATAAAACAGTTAGTGCAGGAGCTTAATGACCAATTTGCACTCAAAACACTTGGCTCAATTCATTATTTTTTAGGACTGGAAGCAACAAGGACAGCCACTGGTTTACATTTAAAACAGTCCAAATATGCTAATGATTTACTTGCCAAGACAAATATGTTAGAAGCTAATGCATGTGCTACACCTATGGCTACTAGTGCAAGACTTTTTTCAGGAGATAGTGATCGCTTTTCTAATCCCACTGCTTTAGAAAGCATGCAGGAGCATTACAGTATTTGACTTTAACTAGACCAGATTTGAGCTTTACAGTTAACAAGTTAAGTCAATTCTTACAAGCTCCTACCACCCTTCATTGGCAAGCTTGTAAAAGAGTACTGCGATATATTCAGGGTACTAAAGATCATGGGCTGAAAATCACTCCTGTCTCTCTTCAAATTGAGTGTTATCTGTCTTGATTGGGGAAGTAATATAGAAGATAGGAGGTCAACAGTGGGTATTGTGTGTTCCTAGGTCCTAACTTAATCCAATGGAGCTCTAGAAAACAAAAAAGTAGTGGCTCTTTCCTCTGAAGGCCGAGTATAGGGCACTTGCACACCAGCACCAAGAAATTGCTTGGTTGAATAGTGTGTTTCTTGAATTAGGGACGGCTTTCAACAAAACTCCAGTTATATGGTGTGACAATGTGAGTCTTGGAGCCTTGGCCTCAAATCCAGTTTTTCATGCTCGTACCAAACACATAGAAATTGACACTCATTATATTCGTGAACAAGTATTGGCTAATAAGGTTCTTTGTTCAATATGTACCTTCTAAGTTGCAAATTGTTGACATACTCACTAAGCCTCTTCCTGCGCTCAATTTGAAGAATTAAAAGCAAAGTATTGATCAAATATCTTGAATCTCTGCAGTAAGTAAAATGTTGAAATGATGGCGTGTGGTGTGAATCTGCTGTAGTAAAAAAGTTGGCGGTAGTGAGTAGTGACAGAATATGTTGCGGTAAAATGTTGGCGGTAGTGTGAATGCTCTGATAAAATGTTGAAATAGTGAGTTGTTTATGTTGGTGTATGTTTGTTAATGTTGGCGCATTGTGTGTTGATTAATTTACGTGATATATGTTGGCATTTGGAAGATTGGTTAGTTATTGTGTTGCGCTATTGGTTGCAAAGCGTATGCATTGAGTGTTGATTAATTGTTGTGATATGTTGGCTTTTGGAAGATTGGTTAGTTATTGTGTTGCGGTATATTGGTTGCAAAGCGTAAAATAATGAAGCAACGGTTAAGTCCGATGGATGACGGTAGTGGTTGATGCATTATGGCAAGTTGGTTAGTTTTCTTGTAGTGAAGCGGTGAAGTCAAGCGGTAAAATTTTACTCAAGTTGTTGTTGATAGCAAAGACAATAAAGCGGTTGAAGTTAAACAGGTGAAATTGTTACTCGAAGTTGTTGTTTTTTGGTGAAAGTTAAGTAGAGAAATTGTTACTCAAGTTGTTTTTTTTGGTGAAATTGTTTTGTTTTTTGGTGAAGTTGTTGATAGCAAAGGCGTAAAGCGATGAAGTTAAACAGTGAAATTGTTACTCCCAAGTTGTTGTTTTTGGTGACATTAAGCGGTGAAATTGTTACTCCGAAGTTGTTGTTTTTTGGTGAAATTGTTTTGTTTTTGGTTGTTTTTGGTGAAGTTTTTTTTGTTACGAAGGTTGTTGTTCTAAATGCTTTGCTCGAAGTTGTTGGCATTGGTATGTGGCATTGGCATTTGGTGATCGGAGTCTACTCTGAAAATCGGTTTCTACTCGAAGTTGTTACTCCGAAGTTTATGTTGCAAAGCAAACTTGAGAATATCTGCGATTTTATAAGCGAATTTATAAAGCGTGAAATTGTTACTCAAGTTTATATTGCGGCAAACTTATGTTGTAGCAATTGGAGAATATCTGCGGGTTTTATAAGCGAATTATCGGTCTCTACTCCGAAAATCAGTTTCTACTCGAAGTTGTTACTCTGAAGTTTATGTTGAAGCAAACTTGAGAATATCTGCAGGGATTTACAAGCGAATTTATAAGCGAGGAATTTGAGCTTCAAGTTTTTTTTGCTGAGCGAATGTTAGTTGCATGTTGAATTGGCAAGTGAGCTACGAAGTAGTTCACTTGAGGAGGGCTGTTAGCAAGATAAAAACATGATCAAAACGCTGCCGTTCTGCGATTTAAGTGGCAACCGAAGCATGCGTTTTTACAGTTTAAGTGTTAAACAAAGCTGTGCGTTTTTGACCGATTTCTTTTCTTCTCTGTTTTTAGTAAAGTTGGTGAAACTTCTGTATATTTAAAGAGAAGTCTGCTGCGTTTTTTTTATGTATCTTTAATCAATAGAGAAAGTCTTTTTCTTCTCAGATCTTCACTTTAAGCTTCAAACACTTTCAATCTCAAAATTCCACATGCTTATATTCAAATATAAGAGACTAGGATTTGGTGATAGTTTTTCTTAATTTGTTCTAAAGGGCACATTAAGGATATGATGCCAAATAGCTATATGTTTTCTCGTATACATATATACACACACGCTCACATACAATATTTGCTAATTATAAGACCTTTAAGCCCTAAACCACAGTCACAGATGTACTGATCTTTACAATGGTGATTCTTGCTTCACTCAAGGTGTCAACCGAGCTGAATGAACTCATTGGCTGCCATCACCACCTAGAATCCTGATTGAAAACTCTCTGGATGCACATTTTTTCATTTTGTAAAACCCTATAAGCAACAATGGAATGTATTAAAGAAAAACAAGAAATTAAAGCTCATAAAGCATGCTGTTTATTAATTACCTATTCATCATAAATCCTCTCATCGTATGATGTGTTTTCAATTTTTTGAAATTCAACAGTGAACCAGTTTTCAACCTGTTCTTGGAAATTAACTAAAAACAATAATATTAACAAAAACACGTTAACACAATTAGAATATAGATAATATAACTGATTAAATCACGTACCATAATATGAAGCTACGTACACTTGCAGTTTGCTTGCACTGGAGGATTATCAATACACTGAGGCAGAGTCAATGTATTAATTTTATGATAACACCATTTTACTGTTGGTGTATTGTTTGCATACACCGGCACCATGTTCCAACGTTGAGCTTGGCATCCGCATATCTTACTTTCTGATGGTGAACTTGAAAATTTATCATATCGACCTTAATATTTTCAATATCATTAGCAACGTTGAGCTGCTTATAATATTCTCCACTTAATAGAGTCAATTATGTACATTAACTTTTGTATATAAAGTACCAACCATAACCTTGATCGTTAGTTTTTGCCACCAACTTGTGTAAGGCTAATTAGACTTCTTATATATATAATTTCCAAAAATAAAAAGTTTCCAAATTAAGAAATTCAAATATAAAAAATGAAACTAAACAAAAATAAAATAAAATCAAACATTGATGGTCGGGATCTCAGCTTGTCGACAGCGCCATGTTGCAGTCAGCTAAGATTTCTAGGAATAAAGTTTTGTATAACAAAGGTATTTCAACCCTTAAGTTGAAGGAGTTGATTTGGCAATTGTCGTGCAATACTTGCCTCATGCTGATTTGTGGGGGCTGCACCAGTGGTATCCTCTGAAGGGTATAGGTATTATATTGCATTTGTGGATGATTATAGTCGTTACACGTGGGTTTATCCTCTGAAGTTGAAATCTGATTCCTATGGTATTTTTACACAGTTTCATTGTTTTGTTGAGAAGCAATTTGATTTTAAAATTAAGTGTTTGCAAACTGATTGGGGAGGTGAGTTTAGATCATTCTCCAAATATCTGCAGCAACATGGAATCAATTTTAGGCACCCTTGTCCTTATCTTCATCAACAGAATGGCAGGATAGAGAGAAAGCATAGGGCCATTACTGAATTTGGTTTAACTATGCTAGCTCATGCTGGAATGCCATTATGCTTCTGGTGGCAAGCCTTCTCAACAGCAACCTTTCTTCTAAACAAGTTACCATCTACTGCCATAGGTTTTGTATCACCCTTTCAGAAACTATTTAATAAAGATCATGATTATACACAGCTTAAAGTCTTTGGGTGCAGCTGTTTTCCCTATATTCGGCCCTTCCAACAACACAAGTTCTCTTATCACATTGAGAAATATGTGTTTCTAGGATATAGCTTAGAGCATAAGGGCTATAAATGCTTGGCTTCATTTGGAAAAGTTTATATAGCTAGATAGGTTAAGTTCAACGAATCTGAGATGGCTTTTAAGTCTGGTTTTCAGTGCTCTCTAGTCTCTACAGTTGAAGAAGTAGTGGATCAAGTTAATAGCATCAATGGATCTCTAACTCCTTGGCAGCTGCCTATGCAGATTGGTTATTCTGTCACTTCTCAGTCTGCTCCTATTTCTTCAGTCTGGACCAATAGAGATATCTCTGCACCATCTCTTGTTCATACAACTCAGTCTGATCAATGCACAGTCACAGCTCACTCCAATGCTCCATCTGAAAATAAAGGAATTCAACTTGAAGTAGTCTTACCTACTCAACCTCCTAAGCATCAGTTCTCTGAAACAAGTACTGAAGCTGTCCAGAAATCTCAACTTGATCAATTTGAAACTGTCCAGACATCTCAACTGATCAATCTGAAACTGTCCAGACATCTCAACTTGATCAATGCACAGTCACAGCTCACTCCAATGTTCCATCTGCACATAAAGGGATTCAACTTGAAGTAGTCTTACCTATTCAACTGCCTCGCATCAGACTTCTGTCAAAAATACTGAAAATGTCCATCCTATGTTAACAAGGTCAAAAAGCTTGGTACAACCTTGTGCTCTTCTCTCCACAGCAACAATTCTGCCTGAACCAAAAACTGTTGCAGAAGCACTTCAATGTCCAGAATGGAAGTCAGTTATGGAAACAGAATTTCAAGCTCTCATTCGAAACCATACTTGGGAATTAATTCCTTACCGTTCAGATATGCATGTAGTTGGGAGTAAATGGGTGTTTAAGACTAAATTAAATGCTGATGGATCTCTTCAAAAATATAAAGCAAGACTGGTAGCTAAGAGGTTTCAACAAACACCAGGATTAGATTATTTTGATACCTTTGCCCTTGTGATTAAAGCTGCCACCATCAGGATTATTCTCTCATTAGCTGTCCATCATGATTGGCCTATTCAACAGCTGGATATAAATAATGCTTTTTTAAATGGGGATCTCACTGAAAATGTGTTTATGGTTTAGCCTGCAGGTTTTGAAGTTGAGTCTAATCCTAGGCTTGTTTGCAAATTAACAAAGGCCTTACATGGCCTAAATTAGGCTCCTCGAGCCTGGTTTGACAAATTGAAGAAAGCTTTGCTGACTTGGGGATTTGTCAATTCTACATCAGATATCAGCCTCTTCTTTTACAAAAAAGGTTGTCAAGTAATGTACCTATTAGTATATGTTGACGATATTCTTGTGACTGGTAATGAGCCTAAGTTAATTTCTCAAGTTGTGAGTGATTTGAACTAGCAGTTTGCTTTAAAAGATATGGGGGCTGTAAATTATTTTCTTGGCTTTGAGGTTCATAGGAATGATTCAGGTTTGTTGCTAACACAATCTAAATATGCTCAAGAACTTCTTCACAAAGCTGGAATGTCTGATTTTAAACCGTGTCTTACACCCATGTCAACTGGTGTGAAACTTAGCAAAGAGGATAGTGCCATCTTTGATCAGCCATCTCTCTACGGGAGTATTATTGGGGGCTTACAATACCTTACATTATCCAGGCCTGATTTAGCATTTGTAGTTAATAAGTTGAGTCAGTTTTTGCAGCTCCCAACGTTGTCTCACTAGACTGCTTGCAAAAGAATGTTGAGATATATTAAAGGCACTCTTCAACATGGGCTATATTTCAAGAAACACCAGCATTTGGTGCTTGAAGGGTACACAAATGCTGACTGGGCCAGTGATACTAGTGACCGAAAGTCTACTACAGGTTATTGCATCTATCTTGGAGGAAATCTGGTACAATGGTGTTCAAGAAAACAGAGGTCTGTAGCATTGTCATCCACAGAAGCAGAGTATCGAGCACTAAGTCAAGCAGCTACTGAACTGGTCTGGATTCAGAACCTATTTCAAGAGCTTGGTATTAAGGTTAATGTAACACCTGTCCTTTGGTGTGACAACATGAGTGCTGGAGCTTTGTCATCTAATCCGGTCTTTCATGCAGGGACTAAGCACATTGAAATTGATGTACATTATGTGAGAGAACTTGCAGCAGAAAAAAGACTTAGTGTTCAGTATGTTGCATCAGAATATCGATTGCCCGATATTCTAACAAAACCTCTTCCAAGTCACAAACATCGGATTCGCATGGCCAGTTGAATGTGTCGACTGGTTGCCTCTTGAGTTCTGAAGGATAAACAAAGTTGTTCTTTCTTATGAGTACAAGAAAGATGACTATCTTTGAGAAGGAAGATGTTAATGCTACTGCTGAGGAGATACTTTAGTCTGCTGTTAATCAAAATGTTCTATCTGATGAGGCTTGAAAGATGTCTAGTGTGTGAAGCTGATTAATGATAGTTGAATGTTGTTTTTGTGCAGAATTGCAGTTTGTGCAGGGTGTTAAGCTGTTGATTGACTACAGTTTTTTGTAGAAATGCAGTTTGTGCAGTGTGTGGAGCAGCTGTTGATTGAATGTAGTTTTGTGCAGAAATGCAGTTTGTGCAGTGTGTGGAGCAGTCAATTGACTACAGTTTTTGTGAAGAAATGCAGTTTGTGAATGTTGGAAGCTGATTTGTGCAGTGTGTGGAGCTGTTGATTGACTGCGATTTTTGTGAAACATTTTGTTGCAGTTTTTTTTTTTGTGAAGAAATGCAGTTTGTGCAGTGTGTGAAGCTGATTTGTGCAGTGTGTGTGAAGTGCAGAATTGCAAAATTGCAGTTTGTACAGGGTGTTAAGCTATTGATTGACTGCAGTTTTTGTAGAAATGCAGTTTGTGAAGTGCAGAATTGCAGTTTGTGTAGTGTGTGGGAGATTGCTTGCTTGCGATTTTTTTTTTTTTTTTTTTTTTTTTGTAGAAATGCAGTTTGTGAAGTGCAGTTTTTTGTAAAAGAAATGCAGTTTGTGAGCTGATTCTGTTTGTTGCCTGCATTTGTGTAAAGATTCTGTTTTAGTCGCAGTCATGAGGCTGTGACGATTTGTTAGAATGTCATATGTGAGTATGGTTCGTTTCGGGGAATATTGTGTATAAAGGTCTAAGGACCAGAGTGTCATATGTAAGTAGAATAGGGTCAGAAAGAACTTTGCCAATACGCTGCGTTTTACTAAAGAAAGCAGTATATATGTCTTTATACAGTAGCTTTCGTTTCAAAGCAGAAATTTTTTTTTCCAGATCTGAATCTGTTTTCTCTCTTAACCGTTTCTTTCTCCTCTTTTCTCAAGATTCTTTTGCTGCAATTCTTTTCTTTTCAATGTTAACAACCATTTAGTATGGGTTCAACTTGAAGAGTTGTAAGTCTAGTTTATTCCTTCAAGGAGGGCACACAATGGCGTTACATAGTTAATTGATTATATATATATATATATATATATATATATATATATATATATATATATGAATCTAGTTTGCCTTTATCTAATACAAATTGCATCCATTTTTGTTGATATTATTAAGTTACAACTTCTAAGGGTTTCAAATTATTTTTCTAATAATCAAACAATGTCGGTCTATTCTATTTCTATTTCTTGATTTCATTTATGTAAGTTCTTTTTTTTTTTTTTTTGTTACTTAGCAAAGTAAAAGATGGATTTGGAATTTCTGGCCCTCCAATGACACTGTAAACTCCAACAAGGTTCTAGATTAGGGTTGCAAACGAACCGAGCTGTTTGTGAACAGCTCGATGTTCGTTTGATAATATGTTCAATTTGAGTTCGAACATAGGATGTTCGTACGATTATGTTCGTGAACATACTATGTTTGATTGATCCATCCGTTCGCGAACAATCTGTTCGATTATTTGTTCGTTTATGTTCGAAAAACATGGTATACATAATTATATATATTTATACTTTTTCTTTTTTATATTATGTTTGGTTTAGTTTGGATGATTTTTTTTTTAATGGTAATAAATAATAAAATATTATGATGTTTTTGTTTTTCTTATATATATAATATGTTTGGATTTTTTTTTTTTTCAAATGTCTTCAATAATTAAATATATAAGTATATAGCATTTTAATTAAAAAATAATATATAATTATGATACATAACATGACAAATTTAATAATATAATAGCTTAATTAAATATAGTATGGTAAATTGATGAACATAACATATTGTATAATTAAGTGATATATAGCATGACAAATTTAATAATATAATAGTTTAATTAAATGTAGTATGACAAATTTATGAACATAACATATTGTATAATCAAGTGATATATAATATGACAAATTTAATAACATAATAGCTTAATTAAACCTTAATTAATCACACATTTATATTGATCATATATTACAATAGACCCTCATACCACTATGAATTTATGGGTGTTGATACAAAATATATATGTAGACAGTAATGATAATATATATATGATAACCTATAATTTTGATAATTTAATATCATATTTAATATATTTAATCTATGATTAATATATGTATGATAATAATTTTGTATATACACAATTACAATATATATATATATATAAAACAAACTAATCACACATATGTATTGATCATATATTATAATATACCCTCATTCCACTATGAATTTATGGGTGTTGATCCAAAATATATATGTAGACATTTAAAATATTTATGATAATTTATGTAATGATAATATATATATATATATATATATATATATATATATAATAACCTATAATTTTGGTAATTTAATAACATATTAAACATATTTAATTTATGATTAATATATGTATGATAATAATTTTTTTTTTTTTTTGTGTGTATATATATATATATTTGATCATATATATATAACAAATTAATCACACATATGTATTTGATCATATATTACAATAAACTCTCATACCTTTATGAATTTATGGGTGTTAATACAATATATATATATATATATAGACATTTAAAATATTTATGATAATTTATGTAATGATAATATATATATGATAACCTATAATTTTGGTAATATAATAACATATAAACATATTTAATCTATGATTAATATATGTATAATAATAATTTTGTATATACACAAAACAATATATATATATATATATATATATATATATATATATATATATATATATATATATATATATATATAAACAAAAATCCAAACCCAATTCCACATTTTCCCCTACCCGGCCCAAAATCCAAATCCAATTCAGTCACAGCCCTAATTTGGTTAATCAAACGAACTCGAACAATCCTAAGTTATTCGAACGAGTTATTCGAACAGATATTTACAAGTTATTCGAATGAGCTAATCGAACGATCACGAACTGCTCGTTTGGTTAATCGAACGAACTTCGATTCTATGTTCGAACTAACACCCCTCTCGAGCGAGTTTCGCGGGGGTTCTTGCTTCTTGCGCTTTGCATGCCTATTCTAGATGTGTCGAGAGGCTAGATTTGGCCTTCAGTAGCATCATGATGCCTTCATAACATTTACCCTAACCTCAATCCCCACCCTCGCCCCAAAATATCCTGCTTCCTTACTGCCACCCTAACAATGTTTCCTAGAAAAAAAAAAAACTTAATGACTTTGGTTTTCCTTTATTAAATTTGAATCTTTGTTTGTTGACTTTTTGTTTTGGGTTTTGTAATAGTTATTTGTAGGGGCGTAGCCAAAAATAATGTATGTGGGGGTCAAAGTTAAAAGAACAATACAATTTTAAATTAACATAAGCATAAATTTTGTATTTATAAAATTCTCATTAACTAGTACATTTATAATTGTCCTCGACGGGATTTCATCTTTTGAAAGTATTGTATAATGACTTCATTATCAATACTATCAAATACATCTTTCTCTATATACACAACTAAGCTATCATTCAACCATTGATTACTCATTCTATTTTGCAAATGATTCTTCACAAAATTCATTGTTGAAAATACTCTCTCTACACTAGCAATGGCAACGGGTAGAATCAATGCTAATTTCATCAACAAATAAACTAATGGAAACACTTTATCCTTCTTAGTTTCAACCATCATTTTTGCCAGATCTTCAATCCCTTTCAATCCCATAAATTTGACATTAGAGTGCATATCCAAAATGTAAACATCAAGTTAAGAATCAAGTGCCATGAGTTCTAAGTCAGAAAAAACATCAGGATAAAGTTCGGCAAGGCGTATCAATTTATGTTCATGAAAAGCAACAAACGATTCATTTGGACATAAACATGCCAAACAAATAAGCAATTAAGTGTTTACCTCATTGAAACGATTATTTAACTCTTGAAGCTGCATATCTAGGACATTATAAAACAATTCAATGCGGTAATGATGCACGTTTGTGATACCTTGAGCCTTACGTTGTGACCGCCCTTGATTAAAAAAAACTTGTCATCCATATTAGGAACATCAATGTAATGTTGGCACAAAAAGAATAAACTTTGCTTAATAAAGTCTCCCATTCATTATCCCTCATCAATTGTAAAGCTTGCTTACATGCTTCAACCAAATTCATAGCATTTACAATATCTTGATCTTTTCTTTGTAGTGCTTGAGAAAGTTCATTTGTAAAGCCAAGTATATCTTTCATAAAAAATAGACTAAACACAAAGTCAAATGATTGCATCAATTTAAATATTTTTTTTGCATGAAATTTTTGCTTAGAGTTTGACCCATCTTTTGTCATAATTTCAAGAACATTGATAATGGATGAAAACATCAAGATTATGCTCATTAACGTACCATAATGCGAGCCCCAACGCGTATCACTGGCACGTTGCAGATTAGTCTCTTGATTGAGACATTTTCCACTTGAAAGTTCACCATTAAAAAGAGCTTCAATAACTTTACAAGCTTGCTTATCTCTAAGAAGATCGTAACGCTTTGATGAAGCACCGACAATATTAACCACAATTGCCACGATATTAAAAAGATCATTAACATCATCATGGTTCTTTGCCAAAGCCACAAGAGCCAACTAGAGTTGATGGGCAAAACAATGAATATAATAAGCACATCTATTCTCTTTCAACACCAATGTATTCAAACCATTAAATTCTGCTTGCATATTACTAGCTCCATCATAACCTTGTCCTCGCAGTCTAGAAAAACTCAACCCATGCCTTGAAAAGAAATTATCTAGTGTTGCCTTGAGTGAGAGAGTTGTGGTACTAGTAACGTGTTCAACACCTAGAAAACGCTCCACAACAAGTCCATTCTTATTAACATAACGTAAGACAACAGTCATTTGTTCCTTCCTAGAGATATCATGAGATTCATTAATTATTATAGCGAATAATGAATCTCCTAAATCTCTAATGATAGCACTTATGATTTCATTTGAAGCAGCACTTACAATGTCTTTTTGAATCTCAGGTGATGTCAATTTGAGATTATCAGGAGCATTCCTTAAAGCAACAGCATTGTAATCTTCATTATGATTAGCAAGAAATTGTAGAAGCACGAGAAAATTCCCTTGGTTGCTTGAATCATAGCATTCATCATGACCACGAAATGCAAGTCCTTGCCTTAGAAGAAAACGAATACAGTCAACTGTAGCATTTAAACGAGTTCGATACTCTGTTCGTGCTTGAGAACAATATCGATCAAAAAATGTCTGAATATGTTGGTCTTCATTCAATAATGTTTCACACATTCTTCGAGCTTAGTTATGAGCACTATTAGAACCTCCAACATGAATATTCAATTTTTCTTTCTTTTTCCAATTTGAAAACCCTTGACCAACAAAGCGATCACCACCCCATTTATCACTATCTGGCTTAAAAAGATAGCAATAAAGACAAAACGCAGCATCTTTGGCTATACTATATTCCAACCATTGTTCAAATTCACTAAACCAAGAAACAACAAAACATCTTGAAAATCCACCAAAATACCTAGAAGGAAACTCATGGCCCTTAGGTTGAAAAGGACCACTTTCCAAATATATTCTTCGAATTTGATCTTGAATATTAGGATCATAATCTGAAATTCGGGGTCTTAAGCTTGGATCCGTAGGAAGATCTTGCAAATCAACATCCACATTTTTACTTGAATCACCAATATTTTTCTCTTGTTTAAATGATGAGATCATTGTTGACTTTCTTTTGAAATATCTCTTCATACTATTTCAAAACAATAATATATTATTACTTGATAGAGAAAAATGTAACAAAATAAGCTATGTACTCAGTAAAATTACAACTACTACAAAAATTTATAAAGCTAATAAGTTAAAGTATTCTCACAATACATACACATCACAATTCACAAGTATATCTCTTTCTTTTTCTAATTTGTAAGTAATTTAACAAAAATTAAATTAAAGTAATAGAAATTGAATTGAAATAGATCTTAATGCAATATTTTTTTTAAATATATCTTACATTATATACATTGGCTAAAATTCAATTGATATGTGTAAAAAATCTATTCAAATAACCAAACACTTGTACAATTAAATCCACTTTTTCATAACACTTGTAAAACAATTAAAATTAACTCCCATTTGAATCAAACACTTTTTTATAACAAATATAAAAATGGGTAAAATAATGTGGTCCCAAGACTGAAGAACCCATCTTCTCCACAAAAAAAACAACACAAAATTGCCATTGGCCAACTCCAAAATCCATTTGAATCAAACACTTTTATATAACAAAGATAAAAATGGGTAAAATAATATGGTCTCAAGAACTCATCTTCTCCATATAAAAAAAACACAAATTCGGCTATAATGGTAAAACAATGTGGTTCTAAAGCCAACTCCAAAATTCATTTGAATCAAACACTTTTATATAACAAAGATAAAAATTAGTAAAACAATGTGGTCCCAAGAACTCATCTTCTCCATATAAAAAAACAAAAAAAGGGCAATATGGAATAGGTAAAATGTGGTCCCAAGGCCAACTCCAAAATAAGTTTAAAAACTATCTTCTTACTTCCTCTAACTTCAATATATCATTACAAATAAATAAAAAATGGCTATAATTTGTGGTCCTAGTGACAATTTCATATTCCTAAACGGTAATCTATAATTTAATCTAAAACTTTTAAAATAAAATAATACAAACATAAAATGCATTACCTGAAAAATTGAAGAAAAAAGGGACTTGTTGGCTTGATAAGAGGAGAAAATTACACTTGTGTGGATAAAGCCTTAAAGGAAAAGAATTGACTTTATAGGTTATTGAAGAGGAAGAAGACGTCTGAGGGAAGGAGAATGATGGGTTTACTTTTAGCAAAAGAACGAAGGGTTTACTTTTAGTTTCACAGCCCCCAAAACAAAAAAAGTGTAATTTATTGGGTATAAGTATATAATGCAGTTTTTTGGTATTTTAATTTTATATAGGGGTAAATTTATAAAAACATAGCAAAAATTTTTAAAAGTCAAGGACGGTCAAAGAATAAAAGAAGACTTGAAAGAACAACCTCGACTCCGAATTCTCCTTCGTGGGTCCACCCATTCCGGCTTCTAAGGCTCAAAAGAATAGCCGATGAGATACACCAACAAATGCTCCTCCAAGGTTAAACTGATTTTTTATTTTTATTTTTGGAAATGTTTTTGCTTTGGAGTTTTTGATTTTTTGGTTTTTTCTAGAAGAAAAATGGAGCTTGGCAGTGACTGCTCCTAATCAGTTGATCTTTTTCTTAGAAGATTTTTTCTTTGATTATTATTATTATAGTTATTATTTTATAGCGTTCAATTGTTTATGGATAAAAATGTATTATTTTAAAGTATTTTGTAGTTCATTAGAAAAAAAATTGACGTTTTCTAAAACAATTCCAGATATATTCAAAAAGTGATTTTGGTAAAAGAAAATAAAACGCAATTTAAAACTAAATCTTTTCTTAAAAAGTCACTTTCTGCTTCTGGATGAGTACTTGATTGATATTCATCTAGAAAGTATTTTCTAAGTTGAAAAATGGTTAAAAATTTTTCAAAGAAGAGCTGATAAGTATATTTTTTAAAGTGTTTTTTAATCTCTTAAAATTTTTTTTTTTTTGCTTTTAGAAAAGCCGTTGAAATACACCTCAATAAGGCTTCTTACCATTTTTATTGATGAATCAATTGATAATATTGTTGTGGTGTGTTGGGAGTAGAGTTGTTGGTTAACTCACTTTAGTGTATGGTTACCCATTTTAAGTGAAGTGGAAATATTACTAAGTTGATTAAGAGATTTCCAATTTAACCACATCAAACATAAGTGTGGAAAATAAAGAACACAACCATATACATGGTTTGGCTAAAATCCACTTTTAGCCTACATCCATGAGACCTTGTCTAGATTGAAGCTAATCCACTAAGTTAACAAACATTACAAGATATCACTTAGAGTTTATTAAAGTTACAGCAAAAAGAACTCCCTGTTCTAGTTACACTTAACACCACCTTCTGAATCTCTAATGTTTAGTTGCTCCAAGGATCTTCTTCACGCCGGGAACACACCCGAGAACAGCTTGTGAACTACCAACCTTCAAGCACTGATGCCACGCACCAACATCAGCAAAGGAGCCACGTTCCAAGAGCCATCAAATCAATGTATGATATGGTGAAGTTTTGGCACAAAATGGAAATGAACCTATGAACCTTAGGAGATAGAATACTCTAAGAAATTTCAAAGTACAAAGAAATAAAAGATCAAAAGGTTATATTCAAAGACGCAAGATAAGATGATATATAATGTAGGGTTTCTTGCTCAAAACATTAATGTCACGTCAGCCAACAAGAGGCTGACCCATGTTTGTCCAAATAAGGAAAATATTCATTCTTTTGGTTTGGACCACAAAATAAATCGGGAAAAGAAACTTTATTCCCTAGAACCACTTAAGGATATTATGACACATGTAAAAGGTCCTAAAAAGTAAAAGACAAAGATAATCAATATCTTTTTCACTTTATCAGACATACAACTTGTGCTGGGTTGCAAATATCTGAAGCGAGAGTGTAAGCACAAACTGTTGTGTACACACACTCGAAACGAAACAAGCCAAGACACAAGTTTGACAACCAGTGTGCACGCAAAACTAATGTGCACACTCACGACAAAGGAAACAAGCCAAATCATAAGATTGGAAACCAGTTTGCACACATAACTGTTGTGCACACACAACTCATAAGTTTGACAAATATGAATATTCCACATGTTGATTTCTATGTTCTGGGTATAGTGGATCAAACGAAGAGGAAGAAGTTTTGCAGGCAAAGTGTCACTACACTAAAGCTTATGTCAAGGCACTTCTTAATTCTTTTATCTTCCTTTTAGTGAAAGTGTTTCCAAGTTCATGTATTGATAATCACTAAATTTTCAGGCTGAAGATGGGAAGCATTTTGCTAGAATCATTAAGTTGTTTAAAGGTACTAATGGGAAGCTATACTTTACTGCTCAATGGTTTTATAGAGCTGATGACATGGTAAGATTATTTAGATTATTCCATATTTTTTCACCCATATCTTTATGATCTGTTATGTATTGAACTTGCAGTTTTTGGTCATTTCTAGGTCATCAAGGGCTATGTAAATCTTGTTGACAAAAAGGAGTGTTTATGTCAGATGGTAAAAATGACAATCCACTTAATTAATTGTATTGTGTCTAAAGTAAAAATTGTTCAAGTTGCCTTAAATATAACAGTATTGCACTGTTCTGCCTTTAATTATTCCCTCCATTTTATGGTTCAATTGATGCATTCTTTTTAATATAAAGGGTCATAACTCGTTCACTTGACAATGCAGATGGACTTAAAGACAAAGGAGGAAAACAATCCTCTTGGTGACTTATATTATGATATGAAATATGCATTGCATACTTGACTTTTGCAAACATAATCAATGGTAATTTATTTTGCTCCTATTGTATGGAATTTGATTTTTCTGTTCCATTGATTGATGTATGCTTTATTAAACCAGAAAAATGAAAAAAGAGATAATGACACGTCTATTATTTCAAGTGAGAGTGACTCAAACATCATTAGGAATTCTGAGATGCATTTACTGGACTTGTATTCTGGCTATGTTGCCATGTCAACTACTCTCTGCATTGGTGCATCATTGTCTTGTGTAAAACTAGTAATCGTAAGTTTTTGAAATCTGATGGTATTTCCATCAACTTTTAGTTAAAAAATATTTGTACTATGTCAATATCAAAGATTTACTTTTTTAATTGATTGGGAGTACGCTGATTTTTTATTGTGCTTAATGTAGAGGTGGATTGTTGACATAAATGCTGATGCATTTTAAAGTTTGTAATACAACCATCTTGAGAAACAGGTGGAATTTCCTTTTAAATTAGTACTTCTATCTGTCAATATGCTGAAGATTTGCTCTGTTAAGTTTGATATCTCATCAAATATATTTTTTGAATGAGCAAGTGAGGAATGAAGTGACAAAATTTTTTTTTTTTTATCTTTACTGAAGGAAGGGAAAAAATAGTGCTAGTAGTTCTCAGTGTTTGGTTCAAATAAAGAGCCAGATAAGAGTTTGAACTCAGTTAGTTAATAAGCAGAAGATAATGAAGAAAACAATAAGGCCTCCAATGTTTTTAATAAAGAATTTGAAGTGGAGAGGTTATTAGCTGTTTGTTATGGTGATCCTAACAAAGTGAAGAAATTGGATTATATTTTAAGGTTTTCTATATTTAGTTTGGAAAAGATTGGCCATGTGTGATTGCTTATTTTCCTTCGTTGTTTGGCTCTTTTATGGAATAAGGTCATCATTGAGCAAATTTGGTTCAACATGTTATTCACTTTTTCCTTGAAATGTTGACCTTCTAGTATGATTGGCCATTGCATTTTCTTCATAGGTTTTCTTGTATAGTTTGACAAATTTATACCATTGCTTTATTGTGATTTTATCTAATTTTAAAGTGTCTATAAAAGGAAGAGGCTAGAACTAAAATTAGAAATTTGTCCACTGCCAATATTTATTCATTTCCGAGTCCCTTATTCTTTACCCTGTGTTTCTACCTAAGCTGCGTCTTGGAAGTTTGTTTTTTATCCAGTATTACATCAATGCAATTACCATTGGTCTGCCTAGGAGTTTTTACCATTATAGTTGGCAATGGCTCTTAATAAGAAATGAACCAGGGAACAAACTTATGTACATGAGAAATTATTTTGCAAACCATTCACATCTTGATAAAATCAATAACTACCTTTTATCTAATATCTGAGAATTTCAGGTTCGTTGGAAGGGATATGATTCTAGTGAGGACAACCTTAGGCTTATTGAGGGCTTGAGGCACTCTATTGTTTATGCATTTTCTCCTTTCATTTTCCTTTCTTGTTTCTTGTATAACAAGTGGTTTCTATCACTTTATATTTGCATCAACAATTGCGAGGAGAAGCTGAAAGATTTTGTTACAAAAGGGTTTAAGTCAAAGATATTGCAAATTCATCTGAGATCCTCACCAAATAATTTTTTTGTGGCTACATTGTCTACTTGTTATTCTTTTCATTATTTGTTTATTTATTTTTTTGCATGATGTCAATTTTTATTGAATGTCTATGTAGGGTGATGTTGATTTTATATGTGGGGGGCCTCCATGTCAAGGAGTTAGTGGTGTCAATCGTTTTAGAATCTCAAAAGTTGCTTTTGGAAGACAAAAAATTGTTAGCTATTAGTTTTCATGGACATTATCAAGTTTCTAAAGCCAAAATATGTTTTCATGGAGAATGATGTAGATAATTTAAAGTTTGCTAGTGGATTTTCCATTCGTTATGTTGAACACGATTAGGGATGATGGCAACAGATTCTTATGGCTTAGATTACTTTCAGAAATGGGTTTTCTTGTGGGGTGCCCATCCATTCAAGGCAAGTATATTGTTTAATTGCAATATAATTTAATACCATGAGCTATGTAATCTTATTGATTTTCCCTTTTTTGTCAGAAACTACCACAATATCCATTGCCGACTCATGAGGTCTTATCCAAAGGTGGTCATATTCCAACTAAGTTTGAGGTATTGTCTTTAAACCGATGATGTGGTCATGATCAATCATCAGAGCCAGCAAAAAAATAATCAATATTTGTCATTCATCCAAGAGATTACTGTTGCTTATGCCAATGACCAACCTTGTCAATCAGAAAAGGCTATTCATCTTGATGACACAATATCAGATCTTCCACTAGAGTTGTGTCAGAGTTTCAAGGAGAAGGCAAGAGAAGTAGATCAATGCTGCAAACGTATGCCTGAGAAGAAAGAAATGAAGAAATACTTTTCTGTATATTGTATTCAATTGTGTTTACAATGTTTGTACAATGCTGAATTTATATAAGAAATGTAATTGTAAAAATAGTAACATAATAATGTAATTACAGAAATCATGAGTGATTGAGTGAGTGATTGATTGCAAGGATTGTGGCGTTGATTTGGTGAAGAAGATTGTTTGTAATCAAGTTATAATTCCAATAGCATCCCATATTTCATCACTCCCCCTCTAACTTTGTGGTTTGTATATGTCATAGACCACAAGCTTGTGAAGCAAATATGAGTGTTGTCTGCTGCATAATGGTTTTGTGAAGATGTCTGCTGGTTGTTCAATAGTGCGAATGTGCATGGTCTTGATTAATCCTTCTTAGATTTTTCCTCTAATGAAATGGTTGTCAACCTCTATGTGTTTCATCCTTTCATGAATACCAGATTTGGTGCAATTTCATTTGCAGCTTTGTTGTCACAAAATAATCGCATCTACTTTCTTACTTGTATCTCCTGATCTCTTAATAGCCCAATAATCCAGGTGATCTCACATATAGTTTTGGCCATAACTCTATACTCATCTTCCGCTGATGATAGTGACACTGTTGATTAATTCTTTGTTTTCTTGGATGTAAGGGCTCCTCCAAGTTTGATGCAAAAACCAATGATAGATCATTCCCTTGTCATTGGACATATAGCCCGATCCCAGTCAGAATATGTTGTGATGTCTGGATGCTCATCCTGGGGTAAGAAAAGTCCTAGGCCAAGACAACCTTTCAGATACTTAAGCACTTTCATTATTGCATCCATGTGAGATTGCTTTGGCTCGTGCATGAATTGGCTGAGAATCTGCACTCCATAACTAATGTCAGGACGTGTCATGGTGAGATAGATAAGTCGACCCACAAGCCTTTGATAATGAGAAGGATCTTCCAATAGTGGATCTACCTTTGACGTTGGCACCCCACTATCATATTCTTGAGTAGTGAGTTTGTTGTTTTGCTCGACAGGGATGACACTTGGTCCGTGTGCTGATAACGTAGAATCTTATATGAGTTCAACAACATACTTTTGTTGGCTAAGAGATATTCCAGCTAAAGATCTTGTAATTTCAATTCCCAGAAAATATTTTGGCTATCTTAAGTCTTTTATGCGAAAGTGCTTCTTAAGGTGCTCCTTTAATCATGTTTGGATTGGCAAAAGCTTATGTCTGTGAGTGCTTTTGTGAATTTCCCATTCCATTGTCGAGATGTTTGTTTTAGACCATAAATGGACTTTTGTAGATGACATCTGAGTTCTCCCCCTATCGGCAAAGTCCAATAGGAAGATCTGTATAAATTTCTTCGTGGAGATCACCATGTAAAAAAGCTTTATGGACGTCTATTTGATGTAAGGACCAATCACGAATAATTTTTTTAGAAATGCTCGTATAGTTACATGCTTAGCAATAGGGGGAAAAAGTTTCTTGGTAGTTAAGTCTTTCGTGTTGAGTGAGCCCTTTGGTGACTAATCGGGCTTTATATCATTCGATTGATCCATCTTAACGATGTTTGATTTTATACATCCATTTGCATCCAATGGGTTTATGATGAGGATGTCGTGGCACTAATTCCCATGTATTATTTTGAGCTAGGGTAGTGAGCTCATCAGCTATAGCTTGATGCCAGTGAGCATGTTGGACTACATCAGAATAACATGTAAGCTCTCGGTCGGCCGAAATCTGATTGACACATATTCTATGGGCAGGAGAGAGACCGTTATAAGTAACATAATTTGATGTGAGGTAAGGTGTACCTGAAGAGTCTGATATGGTGGAGTAGACATAATCAACTATCCAGAAAGGAGGTTGAGTTTGTCAATTAGACCGCAGTTGTGGTGGTGTAGGTTCAAGAGATTCTGGAGGAGATGATATTGAGGTGTCACTTGTAGGTGACTCTGGTGTAGGATCATCAGGATCATGACTAATGGATGGATCAGCATCTGTTAGAGGTGAGCTATTATCATGTGTCGGGATCATAGTGTAAGAAGGATTCTGTGAGGTGGGTAGATCATTTTCCAGGAAGGGTATAGGAGAGGAACTTGAGGCTTCATCTGTGATGGTAAATGGAAAAATGTCTTCATGAAATACAACATCTCTAGAGATCAGAAACTGTTTTGCAGCAGGATCATATAAACAGTAACCCTTCTATAGCATGGGATATCCCATAAAGATACAGCGAGTGGCGCGAGACCCAAATTTGTCATGCGGCCAAACAACCGCATAGTAGCAAAGACACCTAAATACACGTAGATGATCAATTGCTGGTGGCTTGCCAAACAGAACTTCACAGGGAGTCTTACCATGCAGTACTTGAGTTGGCATGCGATTGATCAAATAAGTGGTTGTGATCACACATTTGCCCCAAAAGGTAATATGAATATGAGCTTGGTGTTTGAGGCATGGGCTTCTTCTAGCAAGTGTCAATGTTTGCATTCAACTGTTAGTAAATCGATAAACCATGGCAATGGAAAAAAAAAATTGCTCATTGATTACTTTAATTCCCATGACCAAGGTCTAATGAATATATGTTTTACATATGTATAATAAAAATCAATAAAAAATCCATACAAGGTTTTGGAATACAATACCAACATTTGGAGGCTCTTCCAAAGATTTTGATTTCGCTATCGATTCAAGAATGGAATCGCACAAACGTTGATCCACATGAAGATAATCCGAAGAACCAAAAAGTGATTTGCTAGATCCACTTGATAGCTTCAAGAATCAAAGAAAAAATAAATTTTTCTCTCCACCAATATGATGAACACGTGAAGGGTGGCTAGGGTTTAGTTTTCCTTTTAATTTTGATATTGTATATTTTATTTTAATTTAAGTTGCACTTATATAGTGCAACTAATTAAAACCCTAATACTCTTAGGAATAACCGTGGATTCTAATATTAATCCATCCTTGCAACCAAACAAGCCATGTTGGTATTTTAGTTAATTAATTATTATTATTATCATCAAAATCCATTAATATATTAACATTAAATAATAATAATAATCCATTTAAATATATGGACACACATATATTTAAATATAATCTCACTAATTTTAATTTCAATATTAAAATTGAATACAGGTAACAACCTCAACAAATTTAATTGCACTGTGAGATTATCAAAATACCCTTTCATCTTCAAAGATGAAAATACCCATTTCACATATTTATTCTTAAATTAACTTCTAAGTGTGTGACTCGTAGGCTCCTTATCATATCGGTACTGAGTAGTACTGTGATTAACACCAATTAATTGTCTTGCTACAAACAGACCAAGATTGGCCTCTAGCAAGGCATCATGACCACTCAATAGATTCGGATTCAGCGAAATAGCTACCTATCAAAATATGGTTATCGTGCAATCAAATCCCTTCATCATCCATTATCTCATCAAGGTTGAGGTACAAAAATAGTGTCAACCTTAGATATCATTGATCTCTTTGTCTCTCATCAAGGCTGAGGTATAAAAGTAGTGTCAACCTTAGATATCCTTGATCTCTTTGTCTTTGGTTATTGGGCTAACGACTATAATAGATTGGATTGAGCAACAATTTAATCCCACTGTGGCCACGGGTTTACTATCGTTGCCATTTACCAAATTGATCAATGAGATAATTTCTCCCGTAGCCGGGAGTGATGAATTCTTTCTCAATCCACCATAGCCTTCATACACTTCTTGATGTAGCCAATCACTACCATTCTGATAGCTCTTATTAGAACAACGTTGGGCTAGTGTCAAACACACAAATTGGTGTACAAGGCGCTCTAGTGATTTGAAGTCTAGAGATCACATGCACCACCATCTGTTAGAGGATTTATTCCATAGACATTAGGGTTACCATCTATGTGGAATCCTCTGGTAGGTTTGTTAGGTGAACTCGCCTATGGCAAGCACCCATGTGTTGCACCAGGTTTTCGGCAAACAACCTTGACAAGTGAGATCAGTTATTGCCTTATGACAAGGTTGTTTAGCACTATGATAGTCTTACCATATTATCTGTGTCCTTGGTTAGAATAATACTAGGGCTATGGACATTTCTAGAATGGCCACCATATGTGATCATAGGGTTCTCACTATCAAGCTTTGAAATACTCAATACCCTTGTCACAATTCTACCATCCTAAGGACATATCAAGATATACAATTATGAATTACATGATATGGAAGAAAAAACCTTTTATTGATAAATAAACATTCTTACAAAGAGTCAGTATTACAATAATTGATTGGCTCTAGGGCACCTACTCTAACATCAACAACCCCATTTTGTTGTGGAGTATATGTGCATAAACTTTCATGAAGAATGCCAAGGGACATAAAAAGAGAAGAATAGTTATGGTTAAAGAAATCTCTAGCATTATCAGTTCTAACACGTTGGAGTGATGAGTGAAATTGAGTGTTAACCATGGACTGAAAGTTCCTAATATGGGTAAGTGTTTGGTCTTTTGAGTGCATAAGAAAAACCCATGTCCCACGAGAGATCAATTTATCGACTATGGTGAGGAAAAATCAGGCCCCATCTTGATTAGGAGTGTGGTATGAACCCCAAATATCAAGGTGCATTAGGGCAAATGGATGAGATGTAGTGGAAGTGCTATTTGGAAAAGTGATGCGGGCTTGCTTAGCAAGAGGGCATATTGGGCATTTAGGTTGGGGAATGGATGCACTATGGCCTAACCTTTGATGAAGAATAAAAGATTTTTTATTAATGTTTGTATTACAACTAGAGATATTATTATTTGTAATACAAGGAAAGGAGTTATGACATTTATTAGAAGATTCATCAGCTGCCCAATAGTACAAACCTCTATTGAGTTTACCCAAGCCCATCAGTTTCTCAGTCGAAGGGTCCTGAAATTCACATGTATTAGGCAAGAATTTTAATATGCATTTATTATTAGTGCATATTTTGGACACATAAATGAGGTTAAACTAAAACACAGGAACGTATAAAACATTCTTAAGAACTAAAGTTCAGTAAGTTGGACAGTTCCTATATGAGTGGCTAGGGTAATGTTTTCATTTGGCATACGCACGGAAGTGGATGATTTAGCAGAAATATTGGAAAAGAATTTTGGGTTGCAAACAATGTGATCAATAGCCCTTGAATCAATAATCCATATATCAGCCGCAATAAAGTTTAGTAGAAAGTTGTACCTGTATATGATGTTGTAGGAGCAGTCGGGATGTTGTTCAACATGTGGAGGAGCTGGTTGTATTGTTTATGATTCCGTTGTTTGCAATATTCGTAAAATAACCTTCCTTTGCTTGATTTTGAATTTCCTGATCCATTTGACCACCCGTTTGACCCATTGTTTGACCTGGTTGACCACCCGTTTGACCGGTTGCATGACACGGCATCATGATGGCCGTTAGATGTGTTGAGAAGGGTGATCATCTTTTGGCCGTCAGATTGGAGCGAAAGATCTGCTATTGAGCAGAGAATGAGATGTAGAGTAGATTGGTTTAAAGGAAGATATTATGCAGAGAATGAGATGTAGAGTAACTTGTATTTGTAATATGCTGCTTGTGCTTCTTTTGTACTACACAACATTGATAAAGTCTTAAACGCTGCGTTTTGTATTAAATGGTAAATATAAAAGAGCCATTATGTACAGTTTTAGTGAGTGAGTTTAAAATGAAACATAATTAATCACAATTCCTTCTTCAACTTGCTTTCTTCCTGAATTTTTCTTGATTCTTCTTTGATACTCAAATCTCTTCATGGTATCAGAGCCCCAGACAAGCGTCTATGGTGAATCCAAACTTTGATTTAGCTAATTCATCCTCAATCTTAAGAGAAATGGACTCCATTTTTATGAATTGTGCAACTACAACTGTTCCTCCTACCTTACCTTCAATCTTGATTAAGTTGTTGGAGAGGAATTATACATTCTGGAGGTCACAAATTCTACCCACTCTAACCTCACATGGACTGGACGACTTTGTTACAGAAGAGAAAGTCTGTCTTTCGATGTTCCTAATTGTGAAGTTAGATGAATCAGGAGAGACGGTAAAGAAACCAAACCCTAACTATTTTACTTGGAAGAAATTCGATCAATTCTTGGTCAGTTGGCTATTTTCTACTATTTATGAGTCGATGTTTCAACATGTAGCTAAATGCAATATTGCTTATGAAATCTGAAATATTTTGGAATTGCATTTTCAATAAGTGTCTAAAGCTAGAACATTACATCTACGAAACTTGTTACAAAGCACTAAGAAAGACTCATGTAGCATTAGTGAATATGTACTAAAGATGAAAGAATTGGGAGTGAATATAAGTGATGAGGAGCTATTGTTGTACATATTCGACAGTTTGGGGTCAGAATATGATGTTGTGATAGCTAACCTTACCTCCAATAGTAGTAGGACTTACAAGAGTTCCAATTCCTACTTCATAAATGCAAAATGAGACTTGAAAGACAACATACTGCTTACAATAGCTTGCATAATCAAGGGAACAATGAAGTGTCCTTAGTGTCTTAGGACAAAACTACCTCTATACCAAATGTGATACAGGTGTGAATTTTTCAAATCAGTCATTCATGCCCTCTAATGTACCACTGGCTGCTAACATGCATATGCACTCATTTGCACCTATGGCTTCTAATGTACCAAATATGCCTTAGTTTATTGGAAATCTTGTGAGTCAAGGAAATCCTGTGAGTCAAGAAAATCCCAAAACTGAATTTTCTTTTCCTTATCAATCTTAGTATGTACTAGCTAATTACTCATTCAATCATTTTGGCTCTGGCATGTTTACATATAATCCATATATGGTGAGAAGTAGGGACAGAGGAGGCGAGGCAGAGGCAGAGGCTTGTTTAGGCCTAAATTGTGGTAAAGGAGGACATTCTATTGTACAATATTATCATAGGTTTGATCAAAGCTTTCAAGGCTATCCTATGCATGTTTCCAGTTCATTAATGACATCACATAATCAGAATTCTGGTCAAACAAGTGAATCAGCTCAAGCCATGTTTGCAACAAAAAATTTGCCAAGCCAATTAATGCATCAATCAGCTTCCACTTACCTAAATTCTTCAAGTGTTCAAGGCAATTCTCCAAATTGTCAAGGCTTTCAAGGCTTTGGTCTAACAAACTTTCAAAATGGTTGTCCTGATTTTATGGGCTCTAATCAAGAATATATTAGCATTCCATAACAAAATCAGTTCTTTCAATCTCCTAGCTCTTCAGCCAATGCTTCTGGCATGTCTTCTATGTTAGAGAATATTCACTCATCTACTTCAGGTCTAATTAATCAAATGTTTATAGCCACTCCTCAAACTGTTAATGATCAAACATGGTATGTAGATTTAGGGGCTACGGATCACATGACTGCTAATGCAACTAATCTGCTACAAAACAATTACCAAGGTGGTTCCATAGTCCAAGTTGGGAATGGCCAATCAGTTCATGTTACACACACAGGTGAGTCATTTTTACTTTCTAACTCTTTTCCAAAACTGTTACACCTTAGAAGTGTTCTACGTATAGCCAAAAAATTTTAAGTATCTCTTAAATAACCAAAGATAATGGTGTGGTTGTTGAATTTTATTCTGACCAATGCCATGTTAAGGATAAACTCACCAGAGAAGTGCTACTCCAAGGCTCTCTGAAGAATGGTTTATATCAACTTCAACTTTCACTTCCCAATATGGTTTATTCTTTATCTGTTACTGACTCTAAAACGTGTGATGCACATTGCCATGTTGCTATTTTTGCCCATTCAAATGTCACTCCTACTAGTATTAGTAGCTTACATGTTCTAAATCACAATAGTGGTCATAGTTGTATGAATAAAGACCATTTGGAGGTTCCTGTTAGTCTTCCAACTCTATGGCATGCTAGGTTAGGGCACCCACAAGAGAAAAGTCTGAAGTTGATAGTAAATAAAGTTCATGTATGTGATTCTGTTAAGAATAAAAGTTTGAATTTTTGTGAAGCCTGCCATTTTGGAAAAATGCATTAGATTTCCTTTCCTATGTCTAATTTTCAAACTAATAGTCCACTTGAATTGGTGCATTTTGACCTATGGGGACCTGCACCAGTTTGTTCTTCTGAGGGGTTTAGATACTATATGCTATTTGTAGATGATTATAGCAGGTACATGTGGATCTATCCCTTGAAACTGAAATCTAAAGCCTTCAAGGTCTTTACTCAATTTCATTGCTTTACTAAAAATCAATTGAATGCCAAACTGAAATGTTTAGAAATTGACTGGGAAGGAGAGTTTAGACCTTTTTAAGGTTATCTTCAACAACATGGCATCCATTTTAGGCATCCTGTCCATATTTACATTAGCAAAATGGAAGAATGGAGAGAAGACATAGGATTATCATAGAATTTGGGTTAACTTTGTTAGCACATGCTGGCAAGCCTTTAACACAACAACCTATCTTACCAACAAACTACCCTTAGCTCCTCTTGCAAATCTTTCTCTCTTTCAGAAGCTATTCAAGCAAGAACTAATATATACTGATCTTAAGGTCTTTAGATGTTGTTGTTATCGCTTTATAAGACCATACTAGAGACATAAGTTGTCATATCACACTGAAAAGTGTGTGTTTATAGGATACAACAATGCACATAAAGGATATAAGTGCCTCTCAGCATCAGGGAAGGTTTACATTGTTCAACAAGCTAAATTTAATGAAACAACATTTCCTTTTAAATATGGATTTAACATTTTTCTTTTTAAAGATTCTGATATTGTAGGCTCAAGTTCAAGTTTAAAGTCTAATGCAGTTGGAGGTATTTCTTCATGGAATCTTAATCACTATATCAACTCAAGTTCTATTCTAGAAACTTTCACTAATGCTATTATAGAAACTTCCACTCATGATGATTTAGAAGCTACTAGTGAAGAAACCATAAGTATTTCTCCTAACTCTATGACTCCTCCATCAGTGCCTCATTTCACTTTTGGTATAGTTCCTACTGATAGTATAAATGAAGAGACAACAACTACTGATATGATGCTTGCAACACACTCAACTCTGTCTCATGTTTATTGTTCCCTTAGCATACAATTGGAAGTGGTGTTGCGCACTTTTGGTGTAATTCCTACTAATAATATAAATGTAGAAATAGTAGCCACTGATATGATGCCTACAACTCACTCAACTTTGTCTCCTGATCATTGTTCCCTTGGCATACAATTGGAAGTGGTGCTGCCTATTTCAAAGGAAAACACAACTGCTAATCATCATCTTATGATGACTCGATCTAAAACTTCAACTTTTCACACTGCAAGCCATGCTTATCTCTCTACTTAGACTATACTTACTAAACCAAAAACTACTTTTAAGGCACTCACCATACCAGAATGGAAAGCAACAATGGAGGAAGAATTTCAAGCTCTTTTAAGGAATGACACATGGGAGCTAGTTCCTTCTACTTCAAGAATGAACTTAGTGGGCTGCAAATGGGTTTTCAAAACCAAATTGAAATCTAATGGTACACTTCAGAAATACAAGGCTCGATTGGTAGCCAAGGGGTTTTAATAGACCCCAAGTCTTGACTATTTTGACACATTTTCTCCAGTGATTAAATCTACCACAATCTAGATCATCCTATCACTAGCTATTCATAATTAGTGGGAATTTCACTAGGTAGACATTAACAATGCTTTCTTGAATGGTGAATTAATAGAATCTGTTTTATGGTACAGCCTAAAGGTTTTGCTGATTTGAAGCTTCCTCACCATGTCTGCAAACTTAACAAATCTTTGTATGGGTTAAAGCAAGCCCCCAGAGCATGGTTTGACTAGTGGAAGAACTCTCTGATTGATTGGGGTTTTGTTAGCTCTGTTTCAGACACAAGTTTGTTTTACTTCAAACAAGGCAACCAGGTCATCTACTTACTTGTATATGTAGATGATATGCTCATCACATGTACTGATTCCTTATTGATTGCTTAGATTGTTGAGGATTTAGACAAGAAATTTGTTTTGAAAGCTCTAGGTGCCTTGAATTATTTCCTTGGGTTTGAGGTTAACAGAAATAGTTCAAGATTGTTACTCACTCAATCTTAGTATACTCAGGATTTACTTCTAAAGGCTGGAATGACAGAGTATAAACCTTATACTACTCCCATGGCAATAGGGACCAAACTAGGCAAAGAAGACAGTGATCATTTTGATCAAACATCAGTGTATAGAAGCATTGTAGGAAGGTTACAATACTTAACCATCTCAAGACCTGACTTAGTCTTTGTTGTCAAGAAGCTAATTCAGTTCTTACAATATCCCATAGTTGCTCACTGGACAGCTTGTAAGAGGGTTCTCAAGCACATTAAAGGAATCATTAAGCATGGTTTAATCTTTACAAGAAATCATAATTTTGTCTTAGAAGGGTATACAGATACTGAATGGGCAAGTGACATGAGTGACAGAAGATCAACCATTGGCTAAAACATTTTTCTTGGAGGAAACTTGGTTCAGTGGAGCTCTCAAGAGCAAAAAGTTATAGCTTTGTCTTTAACAAAGGCAGAGTATAAAGCTCTAAGTCAGGCAACCACAGAACTTGTATGGACTTAGAATCTCTTTAAAGAGCTTGGAATACAAATAAATAAGACTCTTGTACTCAAGTGTGACAATATGAGTACAGGAGCTCTCTCTTCAAATCCTGTTTTTCATGCTAAGATGAAACATATTGAAATTGAGGTTCATTATGTGAGAGAGTTGGTTGTTGAAAAGAAATTTTGTGTTCAATATGTGGCTTCTGAATATTAGATTGCTTTTGCCCTTACAAAAGCTCTTCCTGGACAAAGATTCAACATTCTTAGAGATAAGCTCAATGTGACTTCTTCATTGGAAAAATTAGATCATACTGCAGTTTAGTAGTAATTCTTTTAAATAGCAAGTAGTGCAGAAACAATCCCAAGTTGGTTGAAGTAGTGTAGAAGCAGTCCCAAGTTCATTGATTTTTTTTTCTTGAAGTCTTTTTAGAAGTGGTTTGCAATGTTTACTGCATTTCTTCAGAAGCAGTAACACATGGTAGTGTTTTGAAATGCTGTAAAGTTTGAAATGATGTAATTTCTCTCTTTAGCAGTATCTTGGCAATGCTTGCAGAAGTTTTGAAGTTTGTGGTGCATGAGATGAAGAGGATTTTTTCTTAAAGGAAGACATTGAGCAGAGAATGAGATGTAGAGTAGCTTGGTTTAAGTATCTTGGCAATGTTTGTAGAAGTTTTGAAGTCTATAATGAATGAGATGAAAAGGAGTTTGTCTTAAAGGAAGACATTGAGCAAAGAATGAGATGTAGAGTAGCTTGGTTTAAAGGAAGATATTGGGCAAAGAATGAGATGTAGAGTAGCTTGGTTTAAAGGAAGATATTATGCAGAGAATTAGATGTAGAGTAACTTGTATTTGTAATATGCTACTCTTGTATTTGTAATATGCTGCTTGTGCTTCTTTTTTAATACGCAGTGTTTGATAAAGTCTTAAACGTTGCGTTTTGTATTAAATGGCAAATATAAAAAGCCATTCTGTACAGTTTTAGTGAGTGAGTTGAAAATGAAACAAAATTAATCATAGTTCCTTCTACTTGCTTTCTTCTTGATTTTTTCTTGATTCTTCTTCGATACTTAGATCTCTTTATGAGTCATTCAATTTCCCATATATATTTGCACCTTTTTTATTTGCAAACCATAGCAGCCACTCATTTTCTCCTTTGCCCATTCCATTCTCTTTCAAACTAGCAAAAGCCATGGCTTCAGTCAGCCGTGAATCTTTCGTAGAGATTTGTCATTGGCTTTTGTCCTGAACAACGAGCTAAAATGTGTGACGAAAGGTGGGTGGTGGAGACGTGGCCAAAATCTAGGTCTTCAAGGCTAGAAAAGCGTCACTAAGGCCAAGCAAAAAATAGGATAAACAGTCACGATTGCAAATCCTCTGGTACTGAAGGAGAGTCTCTGGTGGCCCTTCAATGGTTTCTTCAGCTACATCAAGCTCGTTCCAAATGATAGAGAGCTTTGATTGAAATATGTGGTAACAGTGTTGTTACCTTGATTGAGACCTATAAGCTTTTGTTGGAGAGTAAAATTTTTGGCCAGGTCGAGCTTCCCATACATCTCCTTTATATTTGCCTAGACTTTGGCAGCCATCTCCATTGGTGGAAGCCCCGCTACCACTTCCATTGATAAGCAGTTGTTGATCCATGAACGGACCAACATATTACAGCGCTTCTAGTATCTTTGGAGGTGTGGTTCCTGATAAGAGCTTGAAAATACACATTTACTTAGTGGTTTATGGGGATTATTTGTGAGAAATTAGGCTTAATTTGGTAAAGTTGCTTAATATTTTCATAATTGTCTTTTATAAAATCACGAGTGGGTGTGTTTGAGTGTTTTTCAAGTTATTAGTGCTAAATGTGATGCTCAGATGAAGAATCATATCAGGAACGGAATGAGTGATGAGTAGAAACAAACGGATCAAGAATTGGAGTTGAATTGAAGAAGTTATGGAGCTTTGAAGTAAAGAGAAGATTCTAGATTACACTCCAATTTGAGCATGCCTTAGTGTTTCAAAAATAACTTGAGTTTTGGACCTCGGATTAAGATGATTCTTTGAGTGTTGGAAAGCTTATTCAAAGGGCTATATTTCATATGTTTACCACTTCTCAGATTCCATCGTTATCATGCTCAAAAATCACTATCTCTGGAGCAATGACGAATGAGGCGAGATTTGAACTAAAGAAGAGGAAGTTATCACTGTGCCGCAACACACTTAGTCTAGAACCTACCATACCACAAGATGATTCAAAGGACTACATTTCATATATTTACCATTTCTCCAAATTCCATCGTTATCATGCTACCATCTCTGGAGTGCTGAGGAATGAGGCGAGATTCGAACTAAAGAAGAGGAAGTTATCACTATGCCGCAACACAGTGCCATAGCACACTTAGTCCAGAACCAACCACGCTGCAACACAGTGCCGGGGCATAATCACGATAGCTGGAAATCTGTCTTCCATTTTTTATTAGGAAAATAGGGTTTAAGAGTCCTAAACTAAATAGAATTAAGGAAAATAAAACCCTAACCCTTGTGGGATATAAATAGAAATCTTTTAGCATTATTTTAAGATTCTTTTAGGGAGAATAAGAGAAGAAAACCCTGTAGAGAAGAAAAGTGACAGAATTTCTGGAGCTTTGATTCGCAATATAGAGAAGTTCTTCTTGTTCCTTTCTCATAGACTCATGATGATTGTTTTAATAAAGATGATTGTTTATTTCTTTTTTATTGTGAACTAACTTTATTTTTTTAGGGCTAAGATGTAGCCTAATCTCTTGATTATGTGTTGATTTATGCATGTTGATTTTTATTAAGAATTTTTCCTAAGTTTTACTATTATGCATAATGCTTTTGATTCTTAAGATCTCAAGAATTGAATGATTAAGGGACTAGGTTGAGATCAAGAAATGATACCTAGTTGGTTTATGGTAGTAAAATCATAGGTTAAGCGAACGCTAGAGATAGGTTACTGCGACTTGTGAGGTTCTGGTAAACTCCATAGAGCGTAATAATCTCCAATTGCTTAAATCTGATTAGAGATAATTTGGCTTAGTAATTAGGAGTTAATTTGATAATTGTTCGAGAGAAATTGATTAGAAATTTAGGGAATTTGACCTTTAGGAAGAGCTTAATAAAATTAGCATAAGTGATCAATACATATGAATAAGAGTTGGTGTGAAATATATGCCCTAGGTCTAGTCATTTTGCATTAAAACCCAAAGATTTATTTAGTTGTTTTCTTTTTAGTAGTCTTTTAATTTCAATTGTTATTTTTTTATTTATATTTTTCTTGATACAATTTGGATTAATCAAATAGTAATAGGATAGTTTAATTTGGTAATTGATAATAGTAATTCCCTTGGGTTTGATATCTGTATTCATACACTTTATTACTTGCACGATTTCGTACATTTGCAAAAATCACAACAATTCCAGCGATGGGTAGAAATAGCTATCAAGAAAACTATCCTTGTCTTTTGTTACAAGGGCTAGCCGAAAATCGTGAGCCCAGGTGGTGTAGCTGTCAAAACCGGTGAGGGTTTGCTTGATTAGGACCAATTTTGGTTTGTTTGATGCCAGTGCATAGAACACGTAGCCTGGTTCAGGGCGATTGTGGTTGGCGGCTGGAACGATGTGAAAGGGAAACGAGTAGGGATTCGAACTTGTACTCGAACCTGTTTGAGGAAGGGAACATGGTTGGTAACCCGGCATCCCAAATGGGTAGGTGTTTGGGTTTGCCCAGTGTGAGTGTTTGGGTTTGGCCCAGTTAGGGATGAGCATAATACCCATCCCCATGGCGACCTGCCCCGAACAGGGCCGAGTTTCCCTAAATTATTCGGGGTTTGGGTTAGGCTCGGGCCGAAAATTGGTCCCCGAATTTGGGGACAAGTTAGGGGCGGGATTGGTCTTGCCTCGCCTCGCCCTAGCGCGTCCCCGCCCCTGCCCCAACCCGACCCGTACATTATATATATATATATATATGTATGTGTGTGTGTGTGTGTGTGTGTAGTAAGGTTTAATTTTAACCATTTAATCCTATATATATGTGTGTGTGTGTGTGTGTGTGTGTGTGTAGTAAGGTTTAATTTTTACCATTTAATCCTATATTAATTTTAATAGTGGAAAATCAATCAATGAAGCCATAAATTATACAAGAACAAATTATAATTGTGTGAGTATTTTATGAAACCATATACAAATAGGTAATAAATAAAACTAGATTAAATATAATAAATCATTATAAATATTTGTAATACAGAATAAATATGTTATATATGTATAACGTATCATTTGATATACATAATATATATATGTTATTTATGTATAATGTATCATTTGATATTTTGATTGATTATAGTAAATCAATAAATCATTATAAATTTTTTTTTTTTCTGTCCCTCATTGAATCGTTATTTCAATTCCATTACCTAATTGCCCATGTTATATTATGGTAGCTATTTATTTAGAATTTATTATAATATAAATGGTAGCTATTTATTTAGAATTTATTATAATATAAATGGTAGTTATTTATTTAGAATTTATTATAATATATATGTATAATGTACTGTATGTAATACACTAAGTATAATGTTATGTATTATTTAGAATATTAATGAGACATTATAATATATATGGTATAATTTATTTGGAATTTATTATAATATATTATATATTATACATTACTATTATCCGTAATCATAATATCATATATTTATATGTTAATACTTGTTACTTAATACAATAATACATAATATTATACCATTAATATATAATATATTTACATATATGTATAATGTATCATAATTATTATTTTGATATTTTGATTCATTATAATAAATCATTATAATTTTTTTTAATCATTAAAAATAATATAGATATATATATAATGCAAAACCCTCAAATGGGGATTTCGGGGATTCCCCGAATTCCCCTTTTGGGGATTCCCCAAATTCCCCATTCGGGCTACGGGAGGAGATTGAGGAATCCCCTTGGGCTTTTGGGCTGAGGCCAAAGAGAGGGACCACCGGCCCCGCCCAGGCTCAGGCCCATCCTTAGGCCCAATGGTTGTGGTGATTGGGTCAGATTCATTTTTGGTTGTTGCGTTGATGGTTGAATCATGATGGGCCTAATGGGCTTCTAAATTTGGGTTTGTAGGTTTTGGGTTGTGATCTGTGTTGTGTTTATTGAGTTGACTTCCATTTTGAGCAAAAATGCTAACAAAAAATTATGTGTGCTTGCAGTGACAAAAAATGGCTAGATTGGGTAAGGAGAAAACAATACTAACCAAGTATTCTGTGTGTTTGCAGGGATAGAAAATGAGTGGCTAGATTGACTTGAGAAGCAGAAGCCGATTAATTGAAGTGCTCTAATACCATGTCAAAGTTTGAAAGAGAAGGCAAGAGAAGCAAATCAATGCTGCCAGAGTATGCCTGAGAAGAAAGAAATGAAGAAATAGTTTTCTATATATTGTATTCAATTGTGTTTACAATGTTTGTACATTGCTGAAACTATACAAGAAATGTAATTGTAAAAATAGTAACATAATAATGTAATTACAGAAATCATGAGTGATTGATTGCCAGGATTGTAGCCTTGATTTAGAGAAGAAAATTGTTTGTAATCAAGCCATAATTCTACTAGCATCCCATATTTCATCATGTTGCTCCCAAAAATTTATCGTTCAATTAACTTGTCCAAAAAACTTTAGTTAAAATTCAGTACAATTACAATTTACAAACCTTGATAGCGAAACCCTTTTTAGCAACTAAACAAACTGTAAGTGTTTTTGTCATCTTATGATCCTATTTTGAGTCTTGCACAATCCTTTGCCTTATTTGCCAATGTGGCCACTTTCTCTAAATGTGACCACCTTCACTAGTGTGGGCACTTTAGAGTCTGTGTGGTCACAATGCATATGGAAGATATTTTTCTCATAAGCACATCTCGCACCCGTTTTGTCTTGGGACAATTATATTCCTTGATGATATTTTGTTATGGTGATTTTCCACTTGTCCACCTTTTATTCGTTGTGTAAGAAAAGGTGTTTTGCTTTTGTTTGTGGTCCTAAGTTTCTTTTACAAAAAGAAAAACACAAAAGTTGATATTTAACTTTTTTGTCCCCCAACCCTTGATGCATTGAACTCTATATATTCATACTTTTTGGTGTCTTCTTCAAGAGATCTTATTACCGCTGTTTTCCTCTCTGAATATTCTTTGAGGTCTTCGTTTTGGTTAAGGTTTCTTACTATGCTTTGGTAGGCTTCAAATTACCCTCTATTCTTGTTCTTGTGTGATGACTTTGGAACTTGATTCCATGTTGATAAGTGCTTGTGTGTAAGTTGTTGTCCCGAAGATTGGTCTTCATAGTTGAAACTTAAGAGGAACTCAATTTCAACATGGTGATGCTGTGCCGCGAAGCTTGCAATGAGGACTTGAAGTTCAACAAAAGAAGATAGAGTTGTCATATAGAAAACAGGGAGTGTTTTGCAACTTTGGTTATTTTTCTTTGTATTTGAACTCATAAGTATTTTATAGTGAATTTGCTTCCTCTCGTCTTGGTCCCATGGATGTAGGCTTGATGCAAAACCATATAAAAATGAGTGTGTTCTTTACTTACTTTAATGTATGTTTTGGTAATGTCTCTCATAACTCATTTGCACAAATGAACAAGCAACCCATTACACATAAGTTTTAATCACATGGTAACCTCCTTAAACTTACACAAACCCTTCAAGAAAAAGAAAAAAAGTATTATATGATAAAGGAATTCACTTGTAGCCATAAATCCATTGGATTTTCAAATAGGACAAACCTTTGGAGGTGTGGACTTTTTGCGGCTCTTTGCCATAATATAACACTCTTCTATGAAGATGAAGATGGAGAAGACAAAATATGCCCACAACTGTCAAATGGAAATGTAGATTATTTCGTGGCCTTTTGCTTTGGCTTTTATTTTCTTGTTTCTGCTTTAATTTCAAGGTTCAGTTGAACTGAGTTCTTGCTTGTGGAAGTGTGAACATGATTTGTTTGTGGATAATATTGGAACAGTTGTGCCGTAGATTTCTCTGTTCTGGGTTTGAATCTTATAAATTAGACATGTCATTCTATGATGAAAAGAATGAATATAATATGATGTCGTAAACAATAATATTATGTTATGAGCTGTAATAAATACTTATTATGTAATAATATATCAAGACTTTGATAATAACATTACAATTTACACCTCTAAATGTTAATAATTTGACGTAGTCGTGCCCTTAGAAAGTAATTTAAATTATTTTAAGAGATGGTAAACAAGATCAAGTATATTCTTATATTTTGTTTGTCAAAGAAAACCATATTAGAGTGATTCAAAAAAATAAACCATGAGAAAATTATATTTGCACATCCAAACTTTTTCCTCTATTCAACCATGAGAAAACTCTATGTTCCAATGGGCTAAGTTAAATCTTCTTGATACTATTGTAATTTGGGTAAAAATTAAGTATGAAGCTTGAGATTTTAAAACTCGTCTGCTTCACACTTTTGTAATTTGGGTAAAATTGAATAATTTCTTTTTATAAGAAGATTTTTTATATTTGTAGTGCAAGAAATTTTGAAATATCGCAAATGTTTGCAGGTTCGCTTCATGGGAGGAGTAATGTTTCCTTTGACAGATGCAGGCAGTGTGGTGGCTGGGACTGCTGGAGTTATGAGTTGATATGGTTGAGCCTTTGTTTTATGTATTCTGCCCCTTTCTCAACAGTTTTTGTGCAGGGACCTCTGCTTATATTCAGTCATGACAGCAGACCTTTATTTTCGTATTTGGATAAGTCCCGCTTCTCTGACAGCTATAGATTAAGTAGATATGTTTTTTTTTTTTATTTCAGTCCGCATATTGGTTAGGTTTGGAACTCTTGGGAGCCTTCACCAGGAGATGACGCCGTGGGAGGACCCTCTTTTTGTCTGGAGATTCTGGCTTCCGTATAGACTGCAACATGATTGGTGTTACGACCATTTAGAGAGTATAAGTACTGTTGCTCCAGGTGGTCCCACAGTGAGTGCAGACTTTCGGTACTTTCTGAGTTTTTTTGCTGCCGTTTTGCTTTAATTTGCTGTCTGGAAATGATTTCCCAATCTGGAGCTGCTGTGGAGATGCTGCGCTGGAGATTTGGACAGTGTTAAATGAGGGTCTTATCGGGGGGATTTAATTGAATACTAGCCAATTCTAAATCACTGAAAGCGAAAAATAGTGTGATCAAAGTATACAAAATAACCACACATACAAACACTAGATTTATAATGGTTCACTCCCCATATGAGAGTTACATCCATTTTGCTGCTGTGGAATTTCACTATAAAGAAGAAGAAAAGAAATTACAAGAATCTCTAAAGCTTCACAAATTGACTCACTCACTAAACCATATTTGGTGACTCTCACTCTCTAATTGTGGCTTTGCTTTTTATTCAATTTGTGATATCTAACTCTAGGAATTAACCTATTGTTATAGGTAATACATGGGACACAATTCCTAATAGAACTCAAATCTCATATCTTAATGCAATTATAATCCTATTTCCAATTTTATTCCTAAAAGAAAACAATTCTACTTAAAAACAAATTAGGAAAACCCATATCCTAATCCAACTCTAATTTGGATTGAATTGGGCTCCACAATCTCAACAATTTCCCACTTGGAGACTAATTCAACATGTCTTCAATTTTTCACTTCCATCAGCAGTGGCTTCAACTTCTCTTTCTTCAAGCGAGAAGTACAACTGAAGTTGTACACAACTTCAGTTTCTCGAGTGTAACCACCTTCGTAAACATATCAGCTGAATTTTTACTCCCTTGAATCTTCTCGAGAGCTATAACTCCTTTCAAAACTAAGTGTATGAAATGATAACGAACTTCTATGTGTTTTGTCCTAGCATGGTAGACTAGGTTTTTTGCCAGGTGAACTATACTTTGACTATCACAATACAAAGCACTCTTCTCATAATTCTGACCCAATTATTCTAGGAACTGTTGTAACCACCATATTAGCTCCTTGCTAGCTTCTGTCATAACAACATACTCGGCCTTTGTAGTAGAAACAGCAACAATCTTTTGTAACTTTGAAACCCAACTGACTGTTGTACCACCTAATGTAAAGACATAGCCCATGGTACTCTTGCGATTATCAATGTCACTAGCCATATCAACATCCACATAACCGTGTAGCTCTAAGTTTGACTTCCTAAAGCATAGTGCTGAATCTTTAGTACCTTTCAAATATCTGAGAATCCACTTCACTGCTTCCCAATGTTGTTTTCTTGGATTGCTCATGTACCTACTCACAACTCCCACTACATGTGCTATGTTTGGCCTTGTACACACCATGGCATACATAAGACTGCCAATCATTGATGTATAAGGTACCTTGGCCATGTAGTCTCGCTTATGCTCTGTTGTAGGTGACTGATCTTTGGATAGTTTAAAGTGACTAGCCAAAGGAGTACTTATTGGCTTTGCTTTATTAATGTTGAATCTATTGAGTACTTTCTTCACATACTCTTCTTGTGATAGCTTTAAGAAACCTTTGGCTCTGTCTTTGGTGATCCTCATACCAAGGATTTGTTTTGCAGCTCCCAAATCCTTCATAGCAAACTCCTTTGACAATTGCCTTTCTAGCTTGTCTATTTCCTATTTACAAGCCCTGTAATCAACATCGCATCTACATATAATAATAGGATGATATAGGAGTTACCAAGTTTCTTGAAATAATAGCAATGGTCTGCTTGGCATCTTAGGAAACCGTTGCTACACATAAACCCATCAAACTTCTTGTACCACTATCTAGACGCCTTTTTTAGCCCATATAGGCTCTTTTGAAGTTTGCATACCATTCTCTCATTTCCTTTTACTTTAAAACCCTATGGCTGCTGCATATAAATTTCTTCATCCAGTTCTCCATAAAGAGACGTTGTCTTAACATCTAACTGCTCAAGACGAAGGACTTTTTTTGCCACTAACCCAAGTATTGTTCTTATTGTAGTCAACTTGACAATTGGAGAGAAAATTCCAGTGTAGTCAATGCCCTCTTTCTACTAAAATCCTTTCACGGCCAGTCTTGCTTTATATCGTTTGTTGCCATCATGTTCATCTTTCACCAGATAAACCCACTTGTTTTGCAATGCCTTCTTCCCTTGTGGTAGCTTTGTCAACTACCAGGTTTGAGTTGTTAATAATGATTCCATCTTATCCTTCATAGCTAGCTCCCACTTGATTGAGTCATCAACTTGCATTGCTTCCTCGTAAAACTTTGGTTCACCATCATCAGTTAGTAAAATATAGTGCAAGGAAGGGGAGTACCTCTGTGGTGGTCTTATAGTCCTTAAAGATCTTTTAGCTTCAAACACGGGAGTTTGTGGTTCAACTTCTTAAGCTATATTATCTTGATCTTCCTTGGCATTGTCCTACATGCCATTCATTGGGAAGTCTTTCAAATGAACTACCTTTTGCTTCTTCACTTTAGTGTTTGGACTTTCTAACTTCATGTTGAGTCTATCCTTGTACATCAGTTCTTTATTGAATATGACGTCTTTGCTCCTTATAATCTTGTGGTTTTGGTCATCCTAGAAACGATAACCAAACTTGGTGTTACCATAACCAATGAAAAAACATTTGTCAGATTTAGCATCAAGCTTACTTCTAAGAGTAGAGTCAATGTGAACATATGCTAAACAGCCAAACACTCTTAAGAAAGAATAATTTATCTCTTTGCCACTCCAAACTTCTTCTGGGATCTTGCAATTTAGCGGTACAGAGGGTCCTCTATTAAGCAAGTAGGCTGCAGTATTAATTGCATTAGCCCAAAATGTCTATGGTAGTCCAGCATGCAATCTCATGCTTCTTGTACGCTCATTTAAGGTTATGTTCATCCTTTCAGCGACACCATTATGTTGAGGAGTTGTAGGAATGGTCTTCTCCATCTTGATCCCATTATTGGCACAATAATCTTTGAACCTTTGATCAATGTACTCTCCCTCATTATCGGATCGCAAGCACTTCACCCTTAGGTTTGTCTCATTTTCAACCATGGCTCTCCACTTTTTTAAAGTATCAAAAACATCATATTTATTTTTCAAAAAATAAACCCATACCTTTCTGCTCGCGTCATCAATGGACGTCACATAGTACTTTGAGCCTCCAAGGGATGACACAGGAGCGGGTCCCCACACGTCTATATGAACCAACTCCAATTTCTTTGCCTTTGGTTAAACTTACTCTTCTCTGTTTGCCAAAGATGCAACCTTCACACAAGCTATGATCAATCAACTTCAACTCTGGTAGTTTTCCCTTTGATTGAAGCTCCTTCATTCCTTTCACACTCATATGCCCAAGTCTACAATGCCACAAACTTGAGGTAACTCTAGCATCTACGACTGCAATTGAATCTCTGCAACTAGAAGTCATGTAAAGAGTTCCAATTCTATTTCCACGAGCAACCACCATGGCTCTTTCAGTAACTTTCCATGCATCACCCAGAAAGGACACATTATGCCCTTCATTTTCAAGTTGCCCAATTGATATTAGATTGCGCATCAATTTTGGTACATGCCTTACTTTCTGGATTTTCCACACAGATCTGTTTGTCATCTTCAACCTAATATCACCCATACCTACAATATCGAAAGGCTCTCCATCTGCTAGGTATTAGTGTATGCCCTAGGAACCAATCGTGTTGTTGGTTTCAGGACATTATATCTTGTAAATGTATTATGAATAAAAGAAAGTGTTCTTATTTCATATGTTGATTTTTTGCTTCATTTATATTATATTATATTTAATATTGCATGTGAAATGTCCGGATGACACGGATCTTCAGAAGATCAAATCATCAAAGAATTCCCTAGGCAAGTACTGTTAATTGGGCAATAACATTGCATAGTAGGCATGTTGAATATCTCCATTGAATATCATGTGATGGTATTAGTGTAGGTGATTATAAGAGGATATGTCACTAAGGCATTAGCATGGATAAACGGTTAGTGAACTGTTGAACTGTTTATTGAATATGACCGATTATGATAAATCACATGGATGTGGTTAATGATGCATCGTAGGATCATGCTAGTGTACCATTGATCTTCAGACCTGAGACATCATGGTTGGATTCAACATAGGATGTATATGGTTCATATGGTGTATAAGCACGAGACTAGTCATGCATTGTGTAATAAGCCGATTTGGTCATATGTTATTCATGTGCGAGGACAAGTGATGGTCAAGATGGGATTTGTTAACTCAAAATAGTCCAATCTCAAGTTCCCAGACGAATGTCAATAAACATTGGAAAGGGAAATTTCTAGCCAGAGTATAATGAATGTCAAATGAAAAGTAGTTTCATGTTGCGAGTTCCATTGTATCGATTGACAATTCGATTAAAGATTAAGTTTAAGGTTTTGACATACCATGAACCATTCTTAATGGGATTAGATAACGAGGGATTTGACTACACGGTACATACGATTAGAATAGATTCATTGGAGTTTACACTTCATTGTGGTTTAAGGGGTTATGGAACATTGCTAGACATCTACCATAATCAGTGGGAATTTCAATTATAAAGAGTTATAACGAAACATATCAAAATCCGATATTGGGCCTATGGCTAGATCATAGTGAACCAAAATGGTCATACATAAAACCAAGCTCAAGGAGAGAGAGTAATACATTAATCAGATTAATGATGTTCGGACATAAACGGTTGCATCTGAATTAATGTATTGGTGAGAAATGATTATCCATCACTAACCAAGGGTAATAAGGAATTTATTAAATATTATTATTGAATTGGATTCAATGAAAGGGGGCAAAAGTGCATTGGTTTTATTCTAAATGGGTTACAATATTTAATGGAAATTAAAATTTGGTCTAATTATGAATTAACCATAAAACCAAGGACTTGACATAAATGTTTATTCTCAAGTTAATTTTAAATTGTTTGAAGGCCTTCCCAAAAACAATTTAAAAATTACCACTTTGTGCCCATGGTATATAAATTAAGTATTATACCATTTTTAATGCAATTTTGCAACAATTGAAAACAAAAAGGTGCTCTCTCACTTTTCTCTCTCACTCTCTCGACTCTCTCGTCTTTGGCTTGGATGGATTTCATTTTGAGTTTCTTCATTCTCTTTTGAAGAATCTAGACTCCAAGTTTCAACATCAAGCTTTTAATAGCAAAAGGAGTTAGTAATTTTCTATCATTTTCTTACATTAATAAGTTAATCTTTTAATTGTTTGTTTTCTACCTTTTGTCCATCATCTTGATCATCATTTTCTCTCCATTTCTATGTCCAAAATGCATAAAACACAACACTAGGTATACCTTTCCATGATTTCCAACCACATAATTTTCTAGAATTTTACAGTGTGTAATGGTATGGAATGAAGCTCCTGAATCTAAAACCCAAGAGTCAATAGAATTATCAATAGATAAAAGTAAAGCATCTTCTACCTCTTTAGTTACGGCATTGGCGGCAGCGTCATTGTTTTTCACCTCTTTCTTTGGTGCTTTGCAATTCCTCTGTATGTGGCCTTTATTGCCACAATTCCAGCACTCTATTTTTTTCCCAAGCCTGGACTTGCTTCTTCCGTTCCTTGATTTTGATCTTCCTTTGCCTCGGTTTGAATTCCTATCGTAGCCCTTGCCACTTGTTTCAACATTCAAAGCATTCGACGTTATCTCACCCGAATCTTTCTTGCGAACCTCTTCAATGAGAATTTTATCTCTGGCGTCTGTGAGTTTTAATTTCGCACTACCTGCTGAATTACTAATTGCTGCTCTCATAGGCTCCCAACTATTTGGTAGGGAGACCATAAGAATTAGGGCACGAACTTCTTCATCAAAATCAATTTTTACAAACGACAATTGATTAATGATTGTATTAAAATCATTCATATGCTCTATCACGGAAGCACCTTCTCTCATCGTAAGATTAAATAATTTTTTCATAAGATGTACCTTGTTATTCGTAAAAGGCTTCTCATACATATCGGACAAGATCTTCATCAACCCTGTTGTGGTTGTCTCCTTCGCCACGTTACTTGCCATGTTCTTGGTCAATGTTAATCAAATTACTCCTAATACTTGTCTGTCAAGGAGTGTCCAACCTTCATCTGACATCTTTTCGGGTTTTTCTCCTAAGAGAGGTAGATGTAATTTTTTGCCATACAAATTATCTTCAAAATATGTAATCTGTTCCATCAAACTTGTTGATCCTAGGTGCAGATCCTCCTTCTTCTCCAACCATCGCTTTCTTCCTTGAACCTTGCTCTGATACCAGTCGTTGGGGAGATTTAATTGAATACTAGCAAATTCTAAATCCCTGAAAGCGAAAAATAGTGCGAACAAAGGACACAAAATAACCACACACACAAACACGAGATTTATAGTGTTTCACTCCCCATATGAGAGCTACGTCCTCTTTGCCGCTGCGGAATTTCACTATGAAGAAGAAGAAAAGAAATTACAAGAATCTCTCAAGCCTCACAAATTGACTTACTCACTAAATCCTATTTGGTGACTCTCACTCTCTAATTGTGGCTTTGCCTTTTATTCAATTTGTGATATCTAACTCTAAGAATTAACCCCTTTTTATAGGTAATACATGGGACACAATTCTTAATAAGACTCAAATCCCATATCCTAATAAGAATTATATTTTAATTCCTAATACAATTATAATCCTATTTCCAATTGTATTCCTAAAAGAAAAAAATTCTACTTAAACACAAATTAGGAAAACTCATGTCCTAATCCAACTCTAATTTGGATTGAATTTGGCTCCACAATCTCAACAAGTCTTAGCTCCCTGCAGCTGGAGTTATATTTGGTAGGCTACAAAGGGTGTGGGCTGCCCCATTTGTATTGCCGGTGGTAGTGGTTTCTCCCTGGCTCGGCATCATTTTACTGGTGTAGTTGCCTTTGTCCAGTGTTTGCTTTTTTGCATAGGCTTGGTCTTTTTGTTTGGCCTTTGTTAGTAAAGGATTGTACATCCTTGTGAATCTTTTGGGTTTTTGTATAGTTTACAAATCTTGGGCTTGTCCAAGGTTTTGGTTTCAAGGGATCTCCTTCTCCTAGGTTGTATTCTTTGATTCTTTTATATAATTATCACGTTTACAAAAAAAAAAAATTGAAATATCCATATTACTGTTATTTGAAACTAACTAGATATTTGACTGCGTTCTCTAATAAGTGGCCATGATGACTGGTGGCCAACCGTAGCTTGGCCTTGATGTTGAAGTGCCTTGAGATGGGAACCTAGCAAATAATTAATTAGGATTTATTACTAAAAAAGTTTAAAACCCAGGGTTTTTAGACCCATCTCCTAATATGTTTTTAAATATTAAACCATATGTTGATATTTGATTTTGACACCAACGACCTCGCACGTGCAAAGTATTAAGAAAGTCTTAGAAATTACGCGTGAATGATTATAAGAGTTGAATGGAGTATTGTTCTCACAGTAGCATGCAAAGACGTAAAAATAAATGAGACGACAAACATTTTTATAGTGGTTCAGATGCTTAAAGCGGTTCCTACATCCACTGTTTTCTTTTATATTGGTGTGTTCCTAATTATTAGCCAAGATTACAAGAGGTCGCGAACTGCGATTCGCGTTACAGGTGTTTGGTGTTGTAAATGCTCTTACATAATATCAAGCTAGTCTCTTTCTCGTAGTGTCTTTACTATTATCTTTGTTGAATTCAGAGTGTCTAGTCCCCATTTTATGAGGGGGAGCTACCTATTTATACCCGCTAAACTCAAGGCAATAATTACACATCTACAAGTGGGTTGGTGCCATGCAAATCTTTCATGTCTTCTCATTGCTTGAGAACTTAAGAAATATCCTTAAATTAAATAGGGCTTGGACATGTGTGCGAACCAAATTAATTTACAGACAAAACTTGAGTCGATTAGGTTGTTGACAACCATATTCTTTCTGTCTTGGGTGATGTGACAGACTTTAGATGGTACAAAGCCTTCATGAACTCTGATTGGTGCTCGTTGACATCAGTTTATGTCAACCCTGATTTTTTAGGAATAACACCATACAGGAAACACCTTGTGCATAAAAAATTTTCTGATACTATTCTACCTATCGGACTGAACGTTGTTGACCTACCAAATCCGATATTAGACACCCGATTGCGCCTCGTACTCGTGAAATGGAGAATATAATAAATGATGGTGAAGATTCCAGTTCCAACTCTAGTCTAATATTAACTAGTAATGATCTATACATGGTATTTCTATAAATGCGTCGCTGTTATTACTATCTTTGTCCTTCTTTATGTCGTTACGCCGTCTCAGTTGAGGTACATGTGATCTAACTTCGAATGTTTGGTGATCAGAGTACGTTCAGCAGTTTTTAGCCCAAAACTACATAAAATAAATAATATCATTTAATTTTTTTCATAGGATTAGTTAAATATAAGGAGTAATTACACAAACTAATAATGTCATTCAAATATTTTTCCATCGTTTTATAAGGAAAAATTCAAAAAAACAAAATTTCTTACAATTTAAATAAAATAATAATTAAAATATAATAATTTTTTTTAAAATTAAATTCAATATATATTATTATTTTTTGTTGTAAGGCCTTCCCAAATAGGGCCCTAACCAAGTTGCCTTGGGGTTGGGCCGGTCTCGACAGCTGGAGAAAAATATTATTAAATAGGGTTTTCAATTTTATGCAATACAAAATAGGGAAGTGATTTTTAATCCCCACCTAATTGATCTTTGCCCTCTACTTTTAAATTTATTTTTTATTTTTGAAAAATTTAGTATTAATTTAAATTACTAGAAATAACATTATAATTTATAAATACACTCATACTTTATGTTATATAAATATGTACTTTTTTTTTTTAGTTTTTAACATTGAATCTTATATAAACCGTAACCTTAAATTTTAATAACCTAATTCTAAATTTTTGTAATCATTGAACCTTTTTGTTTGATGAAAATATAATACTAAAACTATAAAAAACATAACAGGATGAATCTGAATACGAAGAAGAGAAAACAAGTTGAAATTGGGAAATTAGAGGCAAAAAAATGTGCAAACAAACCCCTAATTAAGTTTCATTTGAGAAAAAATATATAAAACAAAAATCCTAATTAAATTTGATATTGGAAAAACTAAACCTAATTAAGTTTAGCAGCTATTTTCGATATTAAATAGGCTTTAAAGAGATTTTTTTTTCTAATTATTGAAGAGATATACTTAACTACAGGGTAATGATCAATTCGATGGAGATTAAAAATCACTTCCCTAAAAAAAATTACAAGTCAAACTTGTTACTCGCTAGCATGTATATAAGGGCTGCCTAGCTATTTTAATTGGGCCATCTTATTTAATAATTTAAATTTTTTATCCAAAAGTAATTATAAATCCAATTATATGATCAATAATTAAATTTATTCTATGGTCGTACCTTTATTTTAGGCCTATTATCAAGTACCTCTTCAAATGTTTCAGCAAATTTCATTCTCTCATACCTGTTAGGCTGTTACAGTTACAGAAACCATCAGCTACTCCTTCAAGGTTGTCTTTTCTTCAAGAACCTTCCTTCAAGACACTTTTGCAAAGTAAAAGTTAGACAAAAAAGTAACATGTTTGTAATGCTCACATGAACTGCTTACAAATCATTTAATGCCTTTTGTATTACACATTTTGAAGAACCAACATTGTCACTACTGTCACCTGTATAAACTCTAGATGGATCGTTTAAAAACTTATTATAAATTATTCCCAAGCATTCATGAGAAAACTCAATCTTATCACCATTTCAAACTCCTCTTAAGGCGAAGCCACTTCTATCATCCATGATTCAATATCAAAATCTTTCCCTAACCACATCATCAAAATCTTTCCCTAACCACATCATCAAAATCAACCCCACCACATTTCATCCCTTCCCTGTCTTCTCCATGGAGTTCATTTCCATATAACGCATTACATTCACATCCTTTCGCCATGGCAACGCCAAAGCCATCTTCACAAACGCTTCCAACAACTCTGAGTACCGCCTTCTACATGTTCCAAGCAGACAATGTACCTCCTTGGCAAAGTCCTCAATTCTCATAACAACAAAATTAGCCATTCATTTCAGTGGCTTCTCTTTTTTATTTTTTTTTTATAATATTAAGAAACAATCTAGCTATGTTATCTATTACTTCCGCTCCATGAACAGCGTCAAATTCTATCGAACATCAGGGTAGGCCAAAACATAATTCAAAAAATTTGTATTTGAAAAATATGTTCTTTTCTCTTAATTAATGTTTTACAAAAAATTAACTGGAGTTAAAATATAAATTAAAAATGTGACAATAACGGACATTAATAAGATTTAACGATGGTTGCCGAAATATATGGTAAATCATTTTCTGCATCTCAATTCTTCTAAATCCGATTCTTTAATCTGTTTCTTACTTTGCTGTTTGTCACTAATAACAGTCATCTTTACCGCAAAATATGAAAATAAAAACTCCAGTAAAATCAGAAATTACCCTGGTGGATCACCACAACACTACCAGAATCAACATTGGCTGGTGTTGTCTCATACTTTCTTTCTTAATTTCTTTCCTTGCCTCACTTTAAATAGTAAATGTGATCTACCAAGTAATGAAGAATACGGCTGATAAATTGTGTGGTGACTAAATATCATATGCCTTAATTTTTTTATGAGTTATGTACCCATACCAAGCCCCTCGATTTGCCATTCCTAATCAAAGTATATAAGCATTATTTTACTATATTGTTTGTATGCCTCTTAGGGATGAAAGCAATTGGAGGGTTTTACATGTATATGATCACGGGTTTTGGAATAATTGTGAGGGACCACTAAACATGTCCTAGGATTTAGTTTAAACTAAATTGGAGCATTTATGTTGCTTTAATAATTGATAATTTATTATCCCAAAGTAGACAATATTATAATTACAATAATATTTAAATATACATAATATAACTACTTACGAACTTAAAATTTGAATTTTAACTTTAGTAAGAAAGAATTAATAGAAGTTTACAAGATTTTTTTTTTCCATTATTACGATACAATAAAATTTTCATAAACTCAAGTTAATCACATGGAAGTTAACTTTTGAATGGATAAATCTAGGATTGGATTTTGAAAACATACAGATTTCTACAAGAACGAAGGATTGACTATATATATAACCTGAATATATATACTCGACGAGAGTATATTTTTTTTTTTAAATTACTAATAAGTATAGTGTTTAAATACGAATAATTTTTCAGAAAATTTACTGGACATATAAATTATGGTTGTTAACAATGTGTCATGCTGGAACTTTATGTCTGAATCCGGCCAACCTGGTTTTTATATTACCTTGCTTAACTTTCTTTCTAAATTCGACTTTGACTGCACACATTAGGAAGTTGATTTAAGCTGCGTATAAGTGTTATTGGCATCCGAGGCAGCATATCATACGACACCACATCAGTTGAGAGTATTATTGAATAATTAAAGAACAATTTGTTTAGGTATATACCTACTTACAACCCCACCTTATCAAATTTCTAACTTGCAACCTCTCTATGATAGCAAATCTAGCTAGATAGGAATCCCAGCAATTCAAACAAATCCGATCCTTTGCATGATTTCAAACAAATCCGTATAAAGCGTTTTAGATGTTATTTAGCCAATTCAACCCTACATGCATTATGTATATTTTTTTCTCAAGCAAATCCTTTGTATTTGCTTATCTACATTTCGTTATCTTACGTACACACAATATTTATGATCAATTAAGCCAAATCCGCAATATTAATTGAACAAGATGAGTATAGACAATGCTAAGAGTCGCGTACCTCCAGGTTTTAGAGTTGATCGAAGAGATAATGCATTATCTTCGTTGCCTTCTCCTCTGATCGTTGTGGCGAAAGCACTACATGGAATACGACCTTGAAGATCAGACAGGAGAAGCACTCTGGTGTTCACCCAAACTGTGGAAGAAATCAAACGATTAAAGGTTTATAGATTAAACAATATATCACCCGGCTGTCGAACTTGATGAATAAATACACCATATATCATCTGTAGTGCCAGAACTTAACGATTGTGCCGAAGAGGCATTTAAGACAAGGCAAATAAGATGAATGATGCACTGATAAATATTAGCTTCAGGACTGTATGCTTTCTGCTCAACAGGAAGAACGATGTTGATGGAAGTAGCGTGAATGATTAAATTCTAAAGACGTCAAGCGATCCAGCCATTTTTCTATACACAATTAAATCTCAACTGGTGTAGGAGTTATTATTCAGTAATGTCTTCAGCTCCAACCAAGTAGTTAACATCACCAATGTCTTCAGCTCTAACGAAGTAGTAAACATCACTAATGTCTTCATCTGTAACGAAGTAAAGTTACCAGTGTCTTCAGCTGTAACGAAGTAGTAATATCTTCAGCTGATAGAAGAACGAAAATAGCACGACTTAAGCGACACCAGTGGAAGTATATACAGCTGTAACAAAGAAGATAATTCATGGGAGAAATGAAAATAACATTATTTGACACCAATGAAGTTTACAGCTGTAACAAAGTCAGTTGATAATGAATAGAATAAGGAGACGATCAGGTGCATGTATATTTAAACTAACGATGGTCAAGATTCCGAAATGCAATAAAATTGATTCGTCGCAAATTAAATTTATATAAAATTTTATTTACAAAATGATTCTTATGTTATTATATTTGTTATTGGAATTTCTCACACCAATGAGAAGTATGCAAATCTATGAAGAAATTCACGGAAGGGTCTATAGTAGACCAAATAATTGATGCTAAATTAACAAGAGAAGTAATAATTAAAAAGCGAGAAAGCAGGGAAAGAGAAAATGAATTTTTAAAGTGGTTTGAATATAAAACGCAAATCTTACATCTACTGTTGTCTTATTATTTTTCTTGCATTTCTTTCTGTTGCTAGAACTAAATTCAGGGATCCCCCTTTGGGATGAGATGACCCTATTTATACCATTACATTGGAGAATTTATACATGAAGTAACCATTTCATTGTGTGACATGTGACCTGACAAAGCACCCTTCTTGGATGCTTACCGACTAAGTAATCCTCTCATGGAATGACACACGGCCCTAAGGGACAACTCACCTCTAAGATTTACTGGTGAAACAACCTATGATAAGCTTATAAATGAAGTAACTTCTTCACAATGTGACAAGCGGCCTAAAGGAATTACACAGTCATGGGACACGTGGCACAAATCCAGGCTGCATGGATTTACCACGTAATAGTATCTTTCTTATTAAATTAATATGTATTTATTAATTTAATTTTTACATCATCTAATTATATATGACAGTTCATTATATAAAAGACTTCTAAATATATAGGGGTAACATGTGGTATAGATTCCAATCAGATCAATAAGTTTTTAGAAATAATCAGATGAAAATTCAGGATTTAAAACAAGAATTTGTTGCCTAAATTTCTCATCATATGAGAGATCATTTTAGGGATATATTACACTAAATTGCAAATGATGCAAAATAAGACACAAATCATGTAATATATTATTTGGAACGCTTAGCTTTCATCCTCAACTACTTTTGCAAGCAAATGGCTCTTGCAATATGAACAAGATAAAAAGAAAGGAAGAAGTTAATATTCATGGCTCCCAGGGGTGGTAAAATTTCCCTGACTCGACCAAAAGCTAACCCAAAATTAGTCAGTTTGGTTCTATTAAGTTAATGCCAATTGCCATAGAAAATGGTGGGTTAGGTTACCGGTGAAAAACCTAATGGAGTGATCTTTGTCATCACTGTCATTGTTTTGTAACAAAAATTATTTTGTTACAAAACAATGACAGTGATGACAAAAATTATTTAAAAAAAATTATTTTCTTGCCTCTTGAGATGCAAAATCACTAGGAGAGGTGGACGACAATCGGCAGGCTAACAGGGTCTGGTTGGTGGATAGTTTTGGAGAGCAGATGTTAGAGAAGCGATGGGTGGTGAAATAGGTAATTTCCAATGTCCGGATTGGTTAGAAAAGGCTTGAGAAGTCGCAGCCCAAAAGGTATTGATGGCCGACGATTGACGGAGTAAACGGATGAAGTATGATAGGGATTTTGGTGAGAGGATTGAGAGGAGGAAGATGGTGGTGTCGGGGAAGGCTAACAACGTCGGGTACATGCTGAAAAGGCTGAAAATGGTTGTCGTGCGCGGTGGAGTTGGGTTATGAGATTCGTAAAAAAATCGGTCAAATCGAGGGCTATCAAGGCTGGGAAAACACTTGGGAAATGATAAAGTAATGATTCCAATTAATTTAGTGAGAAAATCGATCAGAATCAGCTCCAAACGGCTGGCGTGAAAAGAGGGGTGGAGATGATTTATGTGAATATTGAATTTTGGGATGGAATTGAGGTTGAGTAATTTGAGACATATAAATGACTATTTTAACATTTTATTGTTAAAAGAAATTCAATGTGTTAATTTAGAGGTATAAATTAGAATATATGAAACTAGAGGTACAAACTTGTTATTTCATCAAACTTTGGATGGGAATATATGTAAAAAGTTTATAATAAATTTGAGTATTTTTGCTTCTTTTTTTTTTTTTTTTACCCCTTGACCTAGATAAAAAATCATACACCATTTTCATTTTTATAATATATTAAAAAAAATTATAAAAAATTTAAACCCCTATTTTTTTGGGGCCCTATCTGCCTACCCCTTGAGTCGGGCCTGGTTTTGTTTCTCTATCTTTGGACTTGATAAAAAATTCTTATAGTTTAATTGACTATATCTTATTCTTGTATATATATTTTAATTATTTTCCTTTGAATATAATATAATATTAATTGATTTTTATCATTACGATCAGCATAGTCAAGACTCAAGATCAGTAAATAGAACTATAACAAGCGAAAATCCAAGAAACTAGAGAACCTAAAAGAGAAAGTTAATATAAAAGTCAAATTGGGAAATTTTCAGTATCAATCTGACAGCTGGAAGAATTATTTTAAGGTTATTTCACTTGACTTGTCGAATCTTATCACGTGGCGCACATGACCGTTGAACTGAGACAATTGTCTTAGATCTGACTTAGTTTTTATTATTAATAATCCAGAAATCACCAATTGGTATTTAAAAATCTTGTCAGGATATAGCTTGACCCGGTATCAGCTCGACTTCACCAATTGTCCGACTCAGCATAAACTTGTTGACATTCAGCTCGACTCAACACAAGCTAGTCGCAAACAACCAGAATGATCACTCAATCAATTTCAAAATAACTTGAGATCACATATATTTTGGAGAAGACTAGATCAACAGCAATCTCTACGCAATCACAACGCCCAATCGCGAGAATATCGAAATTGCATTTCGAATCAATTGTAATCCATTTATTTTCGCTCTTTCCTTTTTACAAATCTTGTATATAAACCCCTATAACGATGGAAAAAGGGTACAAATTTTCATATAACTCTAATTGTAAGCTCTCACAGCAAATACAAACACAGTGGACGTAGGCTCAAGAGTTTATCTCGCCGAACCACTTCAAAAATCTCTTTGTTATTTACATTATTGTTTTCATTATTTTTCATTACTGATTACCCGTAATCACGAACATATTGGTTCCGATCCTACCAAGGTTGATTGGGTCACTCTGGTTGGTGCAAATTTATGTATCAACATTTTGGCGCTAGAAGGAAGGCACTGAACCTCCGTCAACATCATAGATATTCTGGTGAACAGTCATAGCAACCAACCCAATCCAAGCCCACAATGGTGCACAACAGATTAAAAAACACCACCGGAAACCTTGAAAATGTGGAAACTACCCACTAGGAAGTGCAACAGGACGCTGTTGGATGCCGATCGCCCATGCCGCCAACTCAACACGTCACAAACCACCAAGGGGCAGGGACGTCAAACCCCGAGAACGGCCACTCATGGAGATGATCAGAACAATGGTTACACGGGCGGTGCAACAAAACGTGGCTGAGCTGAGGAATCAGCAACCAACTGCCCAGAATCTCAACCAACCACGCTTCACCAACACCACCCTAATAGGTATGAATTCTACAGGTGGTCGACCCGTTTCGTCGGCGCCGAGAGGTGACCAACATCCCCGGCATCGCAAATTGCACTCAACTCACGAGCGTGAATTCCGCGGGTAGACCAACCCTAGAAGGCGACCAGGGAAGCAATCGCTAGGGGAAAGCGAAGACAACAAACACCCCTGAGATGCTCGGCGATATCCCCAACGTCAGTGTGCCGGTATTAACCCACGCCCAAGACAAAATCGATCTTCGTAGGCTCACGAGACGAGCCAAGTGTGTCAATCTAGCAATGACCGACGTTCCGGTTATAACCGATGTCGTGAGCAACGCATTGACGAGCATGATAGCACTTATCAGCCTAGCTATCATGACTCGACCTCACACATCAACGCACACATTGGAGGGACCTTGCAAGTGAAAGATTTACAAACCTATTTGCTCGAAGTGAGGTTGAATAGAGCCAACCAGGGCAACCGCAACGAAGACTTAGATCGCCTGCAGAAAATGTTCGACTATCTGAGAGCCCCCCAGAATGGCACGGTGGAGGAAATAGTAAGTTCCCCCTTCACATAGGAAGTTCACCAAGCCCCACTTTCGCTAGAATTCAAGACGCCAGAGAGCAAATTTGACGAGAGAGGGGACCCGAGAGACCACCTCGACAATTTCAATGACCTGATGGAGCTACACCAGGTTTGTGACTTGGCGAAATGTCGATGCTTTGCAGTCACATTGGTAGGGGATGCCAAGAGATGGTATAAGAGGCTCAAGGCAAACTCCATCAACTCTTGGCAACAATTCTCCTCGATGTACTTACAACAATTTTAAGCGAGGAGGCAGTTCGCGATGCCGCTCAGCTATTTGAACAACATTCGTCATGAGAGAGAGGAAACACTAACCTCGTACCTAATAAGTTTCGGAATGAGCAGACAAAGGTCGCGGATGCCCCTAAGGAGTCCATCTGAACTTTGCTAATTACAAGGATCAGACTGAACATGGAGCTATGGAAAAAGCTCCAAAGTGAAGATCATGTAAGCTTGGCCCAATTCTATCAAATGGCTACAAAACACCAGAGGGTAAAAAGCTTTCTGGTAGCATTGACCAGAAGCTTGGTGCGAGGAGCCTCAGACAGGTAACAAGATCGCCCATCAGATAAGTGCGAGGGCCAAAACCGCAATGATAGGGACTGCAAGGTTCCAAAAAGACAAAGAACAGATAACCGTAGAGACAGGCAGCCTTTCTCGCGGTTTGCAAAATACACCCCTCTTACTCACTTTATCACCCACATCTACGAAGTCTCCTATGAGGCGAAGAGACTACCCGCTCCAGGGAGAATAAAGGGAGCTCCGAGTCTAAGAGATCAGCAAAAGTACTGCCAATACCACAGGGATGTCGAGCACAACACAAATGAGTGTCGAGCTTTGAAAGACGTCATTGAGGACTTAATAAGAAGGGGCCTAAAGGAATTCGTTAAGGCGGCACCAGCTCACAAAAATACTGGCGACCAAAATAACTAAGTCTAGAGGCACATTCAGAACTAGGTCCCGCAAGCTCCGCCGAACCCCAATGACATCCTGGTGGATATGATTTACGGGGGGCTCGACATAGCGGGGAGCTCAAGGTGTGCTCGAGAGTAGTGTGCTCGAGAGGCCAGAACAGATTCAATCTCCCGAATAATGAGCTACGAACAGAAACCGCCCAAGCGGCCTAGACAAGATAGTGAGGTAGTGGGATTCACAATCAAGCAATGCGAAGAATTCCCTCGCCACAACCATGACGCGATCATGATCGAGGCTAGAATCGGCAGCACTAGAGTGTTAAGGGTGATGGTCGATAATGGGAGTGCAGCGAACATCATTTTCTTGGGAGCTTTCTGAGGAATGAGGTTCATAGAGAGAGACTGAGGGCGTGCCCTTCACCGCTTTATAGGTTTATCGGGGACAACTTGGTTCCCAAAAGAACGATAGACCTTTCTGTGACTTTAGGGCTAAAGCCTAAGATTAGGACGGTGATGGCTGAATTCCTAGTGGTAGACTGCCTAACCACATACAATGTCATCCTCGAAAGGCCGATCTTGGATGATTTGAGCACAGTCACATCAGTGCGCTACCAAGCAATGAGGTTTTTGACTCTTGAGGGAGTCACAACGATCAGGGGTTATAGAAAGGAATCTTGGGAATGTTACAACCGGGTCATACATATAACACAAAAATGGCCACTTCCGAGAACAATGGTCATAACAGAATCCAAGCCTACCCCCGAACCACTTGAGGATACTATGGATCCTCGTATCTATAGAGAAGAGCCCGCAGCAGGGCCGACCAAAGAGCTGCGAGAAATAAGTGTCAGCGAGGAAGATCCAACTTGCATGCTAAAAATTGGTAGTAGTTTGAGTGGAGAAATGGTTAATAATCTAGTGGGGTTCCTAAAAAGAACCTCGACGTGTTCGCATGGGTGCACGCAGATATGGTTGGGATCAACCTCGAGGTAATGTGTCATAGGGTGAACCTCGACCCTTAAGCTTGGCCCATAAGGCAAAAAAGAAGGGTTATAAATGCGGAGCGCTCACAAGCACTCAAGGATGAGGTTGACAAACTCCTGAAAATTAACTTCATTGGTGAACAAGATGTTCGCCAACTAAATTGACCACACCATGGCGGTATACATCGACGACATGCTCGTCAAATCAAAGGCCACCGAAAGCCACATTGAGCACTTGGGGGAAATGTTTGACATCCTCAGAAGGTACTGAATGAAGCTCAATATTTTAAAATGTGCTTTCAGGGTGAGCTTGGGGAAATTTTTGGGCTTCCTCATAAACCAACGAGGCGTAGAAGCCAACCCAGAGAAGATTCAGACTCTGCTCGACATGAAAAGCTCGACTAGCATAAGATAGGTGCAAAGCTTGACAAGGCATGTAGTTGTACTCAACAGATTCGTTTCCCGAGCCACAGACAAGTGTTTGCTATTCTTTGAGACCTTGAAATGGAAGAAAGGTTTCAAATGGACAGAGGACTGTGAGAGAGCCTTCCAGGAGCTGAAATATCTAGGACAACCTCTCTTACTGTCAAAGCCCATCCAGGGTGAGTCGTTGCTACTGTATTTGTCGGTATCAAAGTTCGATATCAACGCGATGTTGGTACGTGAAGAGGGAGGAGTACAATAGCCGGTATACTATGTGAGCAAGAGACTACTCAATGCGAAGACGAGGTACCTAGAGATGGAGATGCTCGCATTCTCCCTTGTCATCATTGTTAGGAAGCTGCGACCCTATTTCCAGGCACACTCCATCCACATGCTAACAAATTTCCCACTAAAGAAAATAATGCAGAAGCCCAAGACATCGAGTAGATTGATCCAATGGACAATGGAGATGAGCCAGCACTATATCAAGTACGTTCCAAGGAAAACAATCAAAGGTCAAGCCTTGGCAGATTTTATATCCGAATTCTCCTACCATTCTGAAGATGAATCAAGCCCACCAAGTCCCAGCTAAGGCTCACCTCATATCAACAGTGAGCCAAATGATACTTCAATACCAAAGTTAAAAACAAAGACTTTGAAGTGTGCGATTTAGCCCTATGCGATGGTATTCCAAAAAGAAAACTCAAGAGTCCAGAGTCCAGAGTCCAGAAAAGGCAGCTTATCTCAAAAGCCACGCCAAAATCCAACTTTTTAAGGATGAAACGTCCTAAGTCGACGAAGTTAAACTTGATAAAATTCAAGAAAAACACGTCGAACAAAATCGACCTTAAGCTAGTGACCAAAATTCAATACGAATAACTAATCCGAAATCAAAGTTGTTAGTCTGAAAATATTTCCTCACACACATCCAAAAAAGCTCTTCAAGAAGCGAGCTATGCCTAACTTTGAACAAATTCGGATCTCCTGTTACAAGTCCAACTAGGACAAATGAAATAACTCCGCAAAAATATACCAATCTTTTCTTGACAAGGACAGGTTGAAAAATTCTCTTTCATTGATAAAGTTCTGTTACATTCTAAAAAAAAAAAAAAAAAAAAAAAATTATGAGAGAGAAAAAACAATGACAAAAAAACAAAAAAAAAAAAAAGTAAACAATCTCTTAGGCAGTTGGAGGAGTAGGGGGGTCATCCTCGACTGATCCAAGGAGCTCGCCATTAGGGGGAAGAGACAATTCTTCGTTAGGAGGGAGGACAGCAGTGTCTCCAAGGTTGGAAGCCTCGCTTGGGGGAAGTATGGTCAGGGGAACTGGATCCTCAACTTCTAACTTGAACCTGATCTCCTTTTCGCCTTCCTCGACCTCTTCTTGGCCCTTGCCATAATCCTCGGAGTCATCCAAGTACACATAGGCCATTCCTTGGGATTCGACCTTTATCCTCTCGACTTCCTTTTGATAAGCTCGTAGAAGGAAATAAAAGTCGATCGAGGGGTGAGCCTCCCATAGCTTCTGCACAAGGAAGATCGACATCTGCCAGGACCAAGTAATGATGGCCTCGTTCAACTCTTCAATTTGAAGCCTGAGTTGCCCAACATCGGCTTCAGCCTTTCGTTGACCTTTCACCTCCTGGGAAAGGTCCAGTGAGGACTGCTTAAATTTGGCATCACGCTGCTACACCAAGTTCTTCTCAGCCTCTATTACCTCGGCTACAACTTTAGCTCGCGTAGCCTCGCTCACGTTAAGCTTGTCAAGGAACTCCCTTTCCTTGACCCCAAAGGTCACCACTTCCTCCCTGAGCTGCCCAAGCTTGGCCTGTTTTGCTTCTTTCTCTTTCTCTGCAACCTTGGCCCTGGCCAAAGCATCTTTCTTCACTGTCTCCACCAGCATCCACCCCTTATGAGTGCCCTCCAAGGTGGTGTTGCACTCCTCGTATAGAAGGTTGCTTGCCATGGCAACCTAAAAAGGTAAGAAAAGTCAGCAAGTGGCAAAGATAGCATGCAAATAAAAGAGAGGCGAACTATCGATACCTTCGTCGCATTGCTACATGTTAAAGCCAACATCAGAGCGGGGGACAAGTCCTTGACAATCGCAAATGTTCGCAAGGTGATGCAATCCCTGGCCACTGCGGCCCCAGAGTCGATATGGTTGGGGAGTTGATCGATTAGCGCATCGACCGCAGCTTGGGCCATTCTGTTTATTTTTTTACTCCTCGACTGGGACAAGCTAGATTTGGTTCCCCCAGCAGCACCTGTCTCGCCCACAAAAGTGGACTTCTTCTTGGCCAATTCTTTAGCGGTTGTTTTCTTTTGGCCGCCAACCTACACGGTGACCTCCTTGTCTGAGCCAACTTGCTATTCGACCACTTTTTGTTTGCCCGAGCCCTCCAGAGGCTCGATCGTTTTCCTTTTACCTGAGCCATCATGCTACTCGGATGCCTTTTGCTTTCCAAACTCCCGGTTAGCTTGGGTGTTTTCTTCACCGACCCTTTTTGGGGCTCGAAAACACTCTTCCCACCAACTTCCTTTGGGGCAATCACAGGTTTTTTCATGCTTGGGCCTCCCCCTAGCTCGCCACTGGTGCACTTCATGTCAGCAATGTCAATAGGCTACTTCATCGCCAAAGCAGCCAATGTTGTCTTGGCAGCCGCCGAGGCGGCAGTTGTCGCTTTCTTTTTAAGGCCTTTCGGTTTCTTGGCCCACATCTCTGCAAGAAAGAAAGCAAATAGTGAGCAACCTATTTACGCGGGAAAATAAATGCGAGCAATTTGTAACTTAAAACCTTTTTCCAAAATTGTAAGGAATCTGGCCTCATCCCGATCAAAGTCTTATGCTTTTAGGTGAGGAAGCATGAAAAGCTTGTTGACGTTACGCTGATCGTCGAGAAGGTCTTTGAAATGCTGCAGCCTCTATAAGATCCTGGAAGGAAGATAATATTGGTCGACATTAACTGCAAAACAAAAACAACTCGGTTAGCTCAAATACAATGCTTGAAAGCGACCCTTGCGCACGTAGGGAATCAAAGTCTTACTCGCATTTGAAGCAAAAACGCCGGTCTCTTGGGCTTCGTAGAAGAAAAAATGAGAGTCCCAGTGCAAGACCTTCTTCGGGACGTCGACCAGCCCGCTGAAACGTACCTTTCTCGCCTTAGAAAGGTAGTACGTCTGGTCTTGCCCTTTCTTAAGCCTATACAGATGGACAAGCTCTTTGACAGATGACTCGCCCAATTCTGCGGTCATGTACACGATGTATAGACCGATGAGAATGACATATGAATTTGCAGATAGTTGGAGATGAACGATGTCGAATCACTTCAGCATGTTATCAATAAAACAATGAGGGGAAATGGATACCCCGCATCTTAAAAGGGTCTCAAAGGTTACCACCCATCCGGGTGGGGGTTCTGCCCCCGAATCATCAAATTAAGTTGCGACGCATAGGCCACTCTTATATGCTCCAGATCCTCGACTTTAATGGAGGATTATGGTTCTCTTCGTTGCCTATGGATTGGAGACCAAGTGGGTTGACCCAACTGTATCGAAGCGCTATCAAAAGAGCTTGCCGCGTCAGGGTCTACGCTTTGCACGACAATCTCTTCGGAGACCTCAAGGGTTGAATCCCCGAGGATAGCCGAGCTCGTAGGCAAATCAAACATGTGATCGATTGTGTGACTATTGGAAGAAGACATGGTAATAGCTCGCTTCTAGGTACCTGAAAAAGAAGCGAACATGTGTCAGAGCTCGAAAGATTTGGCAACCAATTCACACTTGCTTCCAGATCAAGCACCCAAGATAGCTCGTGCCACACTATGAAAGCACACGACCTTACTCAGGGTCCCAACAACCACAACGTTAAGCCCTCCTTAAAGCTAAGACTGTTGGAGACGCACCCCAAAACCCTGCTAAAACCCTAAAACGCTCAATGTGGCCACTACAATGACCACCCTTTGATGTGAAAACCAGAAAAACGGATAAAGAAAGGGAAAGGAACCTTACTGGAATGAGAGAAGCGTAAAGGATTGCCAGAAAGAGCACTCTGATAACGATAAAACAGTAGCAAAATGCACAAGAATGCCAGAAAACTTTCGTGGATAGAATGAGGATTCTGACAATTTCACCACCTTTTATAGTAGCTTGCATGGGAGACGAAAAAGAGGAGTTTAATTGCAGCTGTCGAGTTACAGTGAATTTCAACCCTTCATTCGTCGAGTAATCTCTGCCTTTGGACACGGCCACATGTCGACCATCCGCTAGAGGTAACGAACCGTCAAACTATTACATTGATAACCGTCGTCGCACATCACCTCGACTTTGCATGTGGACAACTGTAGTCTCTTATGCACGACGAAATGTGAGTGATAAAGGTTGCCTCATTTAATGTGACATGACCGCATTGAAATTACATATTTGCCCTAACTTTTGATATTTTGAGTTTGGCAGGTATCATTGGAAGTAAACAAGTGTGAAGCACGTCGATCAGACATAAGCTCAACCCTATGAGCTCAACCAAACCCACATCCGAGGAGCAGTTATCATTCCAAGCTTGGCATCAAATTGGACAATAATCTTCAAAGCTCAAAACGAGCTTCGAACACTAGGGGGCAAATGTTGTGTGTGATTTTCCCACTAAGCTTGGGATATCGCGAGGATATAGCTTGACCCGGTATCAGCTCGACTTCACCAATTGTTCAACCCAGCATAAGCTTATCGACATTTAGCTCGACCCAGCACAAGCTAGTCGCGAACAACCCGAATGATCACTCAATCAATTCCCAGATAACTTCGGATCCCAGATATTTCGAGGAAGACTAAATTAACAACAATCTCTGCGCAATCACAAGAATATCATAATTGCATTTCGAATCAATTGTAATCCCTTTATTTTTGCTCTTTCCTTTCTACAAATATTGTATATAAACCCCCTACAACAATGGAAAAGGGGTTACAAAATTTTCATATAACTCTAATTGTAAGCTCACAGCAAATACAAACACAGTGGACGTGGGCTCAAGAGTTTATCTCGCCGAACCACTTTAAAAATCTCTTTGTTATTTACATTATTGCATTCGTTATTTTTTATCGCTGATTACCCGTAATCACGCACATATCATTTTCGATCCCGCCAAGGTCAATCAGATCACTCTGGTTGGTGCAGATTTTTGTATCAACAATTATCACATGGCGCACATGATCGTAGAGCTGAACCTCATTATTAAAATCTTACATGCTATTAATATAATTCAATTAAGAAAACCTAAAGGTTCGTTGAACATACTATTTAGAGACTTTTAGAATAGTCTTTTTAGGGTTAAGCATGAGTAGCGGGTAGAACCAGAACCTACGGGTAGAACCAGAATCGAAATCGACATTGTACGGGTAGGTTCCAATTCCATTTTATTGGAACCAACACTGTGCAGTTCCAATTCTGGTTTCGATAGGTTCCGAAACTTGGGAAAAGCACCTAAAGCAGGTACCCTACTTGGAATTTGTTTGTGTTTTGGTTTTGATTGAGAAATTTTATGTGAATTGTGATGAATTGATTGAATTCAAATGTTGCCTAAAGATTAGAGGATTTATGAGTCACATTGGACACAAATGAATGAGTAATCAAAAGTTAAAAACTACTAAATGTAGGTTTTCTTGACTTGTTGGGGCTATATTTGTAAACTTTTAAGGTATTTTTGTCATTTTTTAACCTAATAGGGGGTAATTAATTATTTACAGGGTACCCGAGTAAGGAACCGGAACCTACATTTCAGGGTCTAGTTCCTTAAATTTAAGAACTGGAATCGACAGGTTCCGGTTCCAGATCCTTTTTCCCAAGGGAACAGCTACTTTGCAATTCCGATTCGGTTAGATTCTAGTTCCCCTGAAAAATGCGGGATACCCGAAACCGCTCACTCCTAAGTATTTTGGAAAAAGTTGAGTTGTATTTGATATAATAGGATTTGAATTTGAAAATAAGTTTGGTACATTATTTGAATATTATATTAGAGTTAAATAAATTGGTGAATAATTGTTTAGTATATTTTTTCAAAAGAGATTTTAAGATAGAATATTTTGGCGCAATTTATTAAAAAAAAAAATTATTTGATTCTGAAACTTTCCAATTTACATTTAAATAATATTAATTAGTTGTTTGGTAATTTTTTTATCACTAAATTAAAAACAAATTCTCCATAATAATTTGTTTTAGGATGTGTTTGATTTATTATTTTGGATAGGATTTTAGAAAAAGTTAGAGTTGGGTGGTTATTACGAGATGGGATTTAAAAATTAACAAAAACACCCCCTAGGTTTGTTAATTTAGCTAAACACTCATGTAATAAAACATTAAAAATTAACAAAAATACCCCCACCCACCCATTAAATGCCAGCAGTTGGCCACCACCGTTAGAGGGTGGTCGAAGTCACTGTATCAGAGCATGATAGACTAGATTTGGCTGGTCGTGCGCCGATTGGCCTTTTTCGGCCAGATCCACTGTGGATTTGGCTAGAAAATGCCAGATTTACGGCCAGATCTGGCCACATAATGACGACCAAAGATATGTTCATCGTTGATGGTCAACGACGGCCATATCTTAGTCGTCATTGATGGTCAACCACGGCCATATCTTAGTCATCGTTGACGACTAACTACGGCCAAAGATCTGGCTGTCAACGGTCAGATATTTGGCCATAAATCTGGCCTTTTTTGGCCAGATCCACAGTGGATCTAGCCGAAAAATGCTAGATCGACGTACTATCGGCCAAATCCAGCTGATAGTGTACCACTATACCAGATTCTGGCCACCTTCCGATAGTGGTGGCCGGAATTTGGCAAATGTGTGTGGGTGGGTGGGTGGGAGTGTTTTTGTGAATTTCTAAACCTTTTTTTTTTTTAGTGTTTAGTTAAATTAACAAACCTAGGGGTTTAAAAATAATTGAATAAAATAAAATGGGATTTTTATAATAGGAAAACAAATGTGTATTTTGGGTAAGATATTGATAGGATAGTGCAAAAATAATTAAACAAATAGGCCTAAACTACTAATACATCATTTAAAAACATGGCATTAATACATATCTAAATTAATAATACGAAGCTACTAATAATCATCCCTTAGAATTCTTCATACACTTATATTCCATTAACAATTACAACATGGATTCATATTGTGCCCACATAGCATTAGTTATGTTATTCCTCAGAGTTCCCATGTTATCTATATTACGTTGATGCGGTTGATTCGAACCTGCCCCATTCCCTTCAGTTTCTGCCCCGTTTTATATATCAAAATATCCTTCCTCATAAACTCTATGGGCATTAAACTTTTCTAAAATAGGGTCCTGCATATTGAACCTTCTGATAAAATTGTGAATTACACAACATGCCATAGCAATTTTACCTTGTGTCTCCAATAGGTAATTGTTCATGCCATCAAGAATACGAAACCTTTTTTTTAAAACACTAAAGGTTCTCTCTACAACATTCCAAAGCGATGCATGTCTGTAATTAAACAATTGAAGGGGTCTAGAAAGGTTACGACGCACATAGAGAACATAGTAAGGAACCCGTCTATGTGGGGCAAGGAACTGACCTCTGTTCGCATAACCCGCATCTACTAAGTAATATTTTCCTATAATAAAATATTGAATGTTATTTGCAGATGTATAAAAAAATGTTTACGATTTAGCTAATACATAAAGAAGTTAGCTATACCTAGAAGAAGATGTGGGAAACCACAATCAGGATTGTCTAGAACTAAATTTAAACTTCTTGAGTCATGGGCAGATCTTTCCCAACCAGTGACGACATAAGTGAACAACATCTTGAAGTCACATACGACCATCACATTCTACGACAATGTTCCTTTAAGATTCTAGTACATTTCAACTACCTTAGTTGGTGCCCAAGCATGTACATGGTACAATCAATCGGTCCAATACAATCCTGTCAACAAAATTGAATTTTAATAATATGAGAAGACTAACAACATTTATAAAATGATAAACTTAACTACTAACTAATTAAAAATAATAAAGAAGTACCTTAAAGAAAGGGCAATAGTTTTGGTTGGTCGACCTCTCCAATGGAACATCATTGGAGTCAGATGGCTTGATAAACTCTGACTTCAACTCCAATAGTGCATCACAAACTTCATGGACATATCTAGAGATTGTCTCACTAGAATGTTGGTAATCCTCCATGCAAGTACTATTTGTCTTGTTTTCCTCCACTGTTGTAAAAAATATCATAACTTGCTCTTCAATATTCTTGTGCCTATTACTCGTAATTTGCCTTGTTGTGCCAATATATAACATAAGGTCTAGAACCATCGTTGCCCATGCGACACTTATTGTACATTCTTGCAAGATGACCATTTAGTAGTTCCACTATATAATCATGATGATTTAATGCAAATGTATGTGTAGGTTGACGTCCTTGCATGCTGAACTCCGTTTCATACACAATGGCCCCATACAATGTGATTGCAACATCTACAGCTATGTTTGGCTTAGTATTTTTATCCATATTCTGGATCATATTCTCCAAATAATGTTTGGCACATTATTCCAGAAATATTACCCTATTTTTTTAATTACTTTTAGACCCCATAAGGTTATTAATTTCACTAAATACCCCCTGAAAAAAAGTTTAAAAATTAACAAAAACACCCTCATCAACCCTTCAACTTGTCGATTCCGCAACCACCGCTCGGTGATAGCGGAATCTGCATAACGGCCTAACCTTCCACCCTGGTAGAAAGTTCACCAATGTGGCCTTTCCTAGTGGCGGAGACCATACAAGGATTAGATCGGCCTTTTCGGCCCGGATCCACCATGGATCGGCGCAAAAGGCCTTATAACGGCGTGTTACGGCACAGCGATCCGGACTGTCTGCGCAGACGAATTTTGGCCGGCCCGATTCGGACCTGGTGGTGGCTCTAACTGCACAATGCAATGGTGGGGGTGTTTTTGTCATTTTATATGTTAGGGTCTTTAATTAAATTAGTAAACCTAAGGGTTTTTTTACAAATTTTTAAAATTTACCTCGTAATACTCCCCTATCCAATTACCCAATACTATCCCCAAAATCCTATCCAAAATACTAAACCAAACACACCCTACATATAATTCTACTTCTTCACTTTCATTATCTCGATTACGGTTTGTAAGGCTAGATGACACCATCTATACCTATCCATTTGTAACAATTTGCTCATTAGTTAATATTTTTTGTAGTACTTAGCAAAATATGAATAACATTCAATTTTTAAATCTCTTTACAATCTCCAACATATTTGAAACATGTTCCTTCACATTGCACAACAACAAATTTTTTCATCGATTCTTACAACAAAGCAAGTGAAGTCTTTAATATTGTTGTAGATAATCATGCAAAATCTTACAGATATTGCATGATTAAGTGTATAAATCTATAATAGGATATTAGGATTGTAATCAATACATATTATGAACAAATCTGTAAAATAGGAAGTTGGATTTTTTATTTCCTAGATTAGATTATTTATTTCCTAGATTAGTTCTTTATTTTCCTATATATTGATGTATAATTTGTCAATACAATATGAAAAATATTACAATCAGTTCTCTGTTTGTAACATGGTATCAGAGCAATTCTAGGTTGTTGTTTTTTTTCAATTCGTTTTTTTCTTTTCTGCCCAAGCGAGCATTATTTGTGAGTCACCCTAGAGAGTGGCTATTTTTTTCTCACCGTCTGCCTAGGAAGAAGCCTCTTCTGCCGATCGAACATTCCCTGAATTCTAGTCACCGGAGGAGTAGCGCGTGAGACGGAGGAAAGTGCTCCGATCACCCTTCCCGACTTCGTCTTGTTATTTCCAGCAAATTTGTGCGATTAGTTCCTCAGTATCTCAGCTAGGTCAGAACAGTTTTGTTGGTTTCTGTTGGTATAGAGTTCGTTCTTTGAAGAATTTTTTGTTGGCTATTTTCGTCTTCTTACCATGAGTGATAAGTCTATAATTGATATGGTTCCTGTAATGTCAAAAATTATGGAACATAAGCTTAATGGATCTAATAACTATTTTGATTGGAGTAAGACAATTCGTCTTTATCTGCGAAGCATTGGTAAAGATGATCATCTCACCAAAGACTCGTCTGAAGATGATTCAAAGCAAACATGGTTGAGAGAGGATGCCCGGTTGTTCTTGCAAATACGGAACTCAATCAACATTGAGGTACTTGGTTTAATTAATCATTGTGAATATGTGAAGGAATTGATGGACTATCTAGATTTTTTGTATTCTGGGAAAGGGAATGTTTCTCATATTTTTTATGTATGCAAAGCTTTTTATCGAGCTGAGAAACAAGATAGGTCTCTTATGACCTATTTTATGGATTTTAAAAGGATATATGAAGAACTTAACATTCTTCTACCGGTGAGTACTGATGTGAAAGTTCAACAAGCTCAACGAGAAAATGGCGATTATGAGTTTCCTAGTGGACTCCCACGAGTTTGAAATTGCTAAATCTCAGGTTCTTGCTAGTTCTGAGATCACCTCCCTCCAAGACATATTTACTAGGATTCTTCGTACAAAAAGCACTTCATCTGTTCAATCGAGTAGTGCTCTTGTAAGTCAGAATCATGACACCAGACGTTCATATAACAAGAGCAATAATAGAGGAGGGGGTTCGAATTATCGTGAGAATCGGAGTCAAGAGTCAGGAGGGATTGTGTGCTACTATTGTCATGAACCCGGTCATACAAAGCGCACGTGTAAAAAGTTGCAAAATAAGGAACATAAATATGAATTCAGCATCATAATCTATCAACACAATGCCATTTTCATAACCCATTTATAGCCCACTCAGGCTATTCATCGCACAAAAAAGCAGCTCAGTAGCCAACCACCTTAACACCAAACACATTAAAAAATCTAGCTCCAAGCCCCCACATAACCACCCAAGCCAACCTTTTCTTAGGGAAAAGTTCAAATACTACAATTATGTGCTTATTGAAAAGAAATGACCAAGAACAAAATAAACGGTAAACTATATACCTGGTAGTCGAAGCCCATAAATAAGGCGTGACCTTTCCTCTAGCAATTTATCATGAGATAAAGAGCAAAAAAATCATCAAGGATCTCTATTGATACAAAGCACACACAATGACATTAATTAAACAAAAACACAAAGACAGAGTTTACGGGCTTACAAATGTGAGCCGGAGCTGAGCCGAAAGTGAGAAGATCAGAGAGATGTGAGATAAAAGAGCTCAAATCGGCCGGATCTGAGCTGAAAATGGGCAAGGGAAGGTCTGTTGACGGAAGGAGAGAGAGAAAGCACAAGAGAGAATTAGGTGGCTTTCACGGGTCTGGTGATGGAGTGAAGAAGAATTGAAAATGGGTGCAGGAAGCTCTATTGATGGAAGGAGAGAGAGAGCACAAGAGAGAATCAGCTGGGTTTCACAGGTTTGGTGAATGAGTGAAGAAGAGCCAAAAATGGGTGCAAGAATCTCTATTGATCAAGAGAGAGTCAGGTGGCTTTATGGCTGGTGAATGAGTGAAGAAGAGCCAAAAATGGGTATAGGAAACTTTGTTGACAAAAGGAGAGAGAGAGCGCAAGAGAGAAAGAGATTCACGGCTCTGGTGAATGAGTGAAGAAGGAGAAGAAGAAGAAGGAATAAGGGAGTCAGAATGTGTAAGAAAAAGTAAACGAGGGAGACTGCTCACAATAGGAATATTTAATGGATTACTATTTTGGGTAGTCTTTGAATTGAATATTGCAACAGATGTGTATTATACTGTTTCAATTATACAGAAAACGTGGAATAGTATTTTAAAAAGTGGAATAGTATTTTTAAAAGTGTGTCAAATAGAGCCTAATTAATTCTTTTAAATTATAATAAATATATTATTACGGCTTTGTTTTTGAGTTTTCAACCCAAAATACGTCTTAACAGCTTAGGAGTTCACATGTTATTAAACTAGTCTTAACCTTTCCTTCCCAAACAATATGAGATATCACAAATAACACTAAGTCTTCATGAGGGTAAGACAATGCAACAAGAAAAAGACAATAAAAGGGGAAAATGAAGCAGTGCATTAATTCTGCCCTTATAACCCTAAGACCCAACCCATGTCTATCCAATGTGGGAAGTGACATTCTCCCCCACCCAATTATGTGACACCCTCTAAAAGATAGCCTATTAGGTGATACTACCTCTTGCTTATAACCCTAAGACCTAACCCATGTCTATCTGATGGAGGAAGCAACAGTCTCTCCTACCTAATTATATAACGCTTTCGTCATGATCATTGGTTGGCTCGACTCACCATTGCTTGGTTTTTAAGGAGGTCCATTTTAGCAGTCCAATTAACACCCAACACTATCTCTGGCACTGACTCACCCTTTTGGTTGGTTCCTAGTTGGATTTTAAGGAGCTCCATTTTAGCAGTCCAATTAACCATCGACACCAACTATGGCTTTAACTCACCCCATTTGGTTGTTTTACACTATCTTTGGCAACGACTCACCCTTTTGGTTGGTTTTGGGGCCCTTACATAGTAGGATAACTCACCCTTTTAAGAAGCTCACATAATGCTTAAAAGGTTGAAAATCCATTATTGTACAAATCTACAGTCTCTGCCTGAGGTAAATATGTAATATGGTCATGGTTATTGCATACTGCAACTTGAGAACTTGGATATTGCTGGTTATCCATCTCTTACGTACGTTACTGCTAGAAAATTACTCTATGGCCTTAAAATAATAAAGATTTCATATTGCCCGATGTTGGAACCCTTTTTTGGAGATGATGCTTCTCAATAATAAGTCACTTGAATATATTGATATACGGAGGTGTGGAACTCTAAAATCCATTCCTGAGTGCTTGTTCAACCTTTCTCATCTCAGTGAAATACATATAAATAATTGTCTAGCTCTGAAGTCCTTCCCGAAAATTGGACTACCTATCCCCTGCCTGAAAATGTTGTCTATCTATGATTATGTCAATCTCAAGTCTCTACCCTTTGACATGCAAAACCATACCTCTCTTTAGGATTTAACAATATGTGGTTGTCCAAGATTGGAGTCTTTACCAGTTGCTGGTTTGCCCCAAAATTTGTCATCATTTGGGATATGGGATTGCAAGAATCTCAATAGTCCTATATATGAGTGGAAACTGCACAGATTGACCGCTCATAGGGATTTTAACATTTCTGGTGTATCTTTTTGTATATAGTTTCTTTTCCAGATGATGAATATTTGCTCTCTGGAGCTCTTGTTTCTCTTTGGATTAGAGAACTGGAGAATCTGAAAACCCTACCTAAGGGACTCAATATTCTTACCTTGCTTGAAGAGCTAGAGATTGTTGATTGCCCTAAGCGTCAGTCCATGCATTGGGAAGGTCTACCCGCTTCACTTGGAAAACTCAATATCATGGGCTGTCCTCTTCTGAGTTAGCAAATCTTCATGGGTAAAGGATCCAATTGGCCCAGGATAGCTCACATTCCTACATAGAGGTTGATGGCAAATGCATTTCATAAAATGATTTCAGTCTTTTACAAGATTGAGCAGAAATGTCAATCCTGCCTTACTTTTGACCAGGTAAAATTTATTCTCTGTTCATGAATCTTATCTCATATACTTACTATGTTGCTAATTTTCATTTTTGTTTTAATTACTAGATATTTCTGCTGTACATGTAAGATGGCAAAGTAGAAGCAGCAAATGGTTTGCCTTCGGTTCTGATGAGTAATATGTTATGTTAACATGGTTTATTTCTAGTTTCAACAAATGGCTTTTCTGAGAAGCTCTCTTACCTTTGCAAGAATTCAACCATAGGATCATCACCTGTATCTAACAGTTGAAACTGGCAATTCAATTTAAATGAAATTTGAATTGCAGTGAACTTCAAGAACATGCAGTGCTTTGGGGATACTTGATTTGGTCAACGTTGATGATTCCAAGGAAATAATTAATTAATGGAGCATGTCAAATTTAAGGTATCAACACTAAAAAAAGAGATAGTCATAGTTTCTGTTAGAGTAGGTGCCCTAGAGCCAATCAATTACTGTAAAATTGACTATGTAATAAATGTTTATTTATAAATAAAAGGCATATTCTTCTATATCGTATATGTAATGATATATGTCCTTAGAATAGTAAAACCATGACGAGGGTATCAAGTGTTTCAAATCTTGATAGTGAGAACCCTATGATCATATATGGTGGTCATTCTAGAAACGTCCATAGCCCTAGTATTATTGTGACCAATGACATAGATAATACGGTAAGGCTATCATAGTGTTAAACGACCTTGTCGAAAGACAGTGACTGATCTCATTTGTCAAGGTTGTTTGTCGATAACTTGGTGCAACGCATAGGTGCTTGCTAGAGGCAAGTTCATTGGACAGACCCATTAGAAGATTCCATATGGATGGTAACCCCAGCGTCTATGGAATAAATCCTCTAACGGATGGTGGTGCATGTGATCCTTGGACTTGAGATCACCGAAGCGCCTTGTGCACCAATTGGTGTAGTTTGACACTAGCCCAACGTAGTTCTATTCAGAGCTATCAATACGGTAGTGATTGGCTACATTGAGAAGTGTATCGAGACTATGGTGGATCGACAAAGGATTCATCACTCCTAGGTACGGGAGAAGTTATCTCACTGGGTAATTCAGTAAATGGCAATGACACTAAATCTATGGCCACAGTGGGATTGAGTTGATGCTCAATCCAATTTACTATTCCTGTCATTGGTCTAGTAATTGAGTACAAACATGTAGAGGATATCTGAGGTTGACACTATTTTTGTACCTCAGTCTCGATGAGATAACAGTTGATGAAATGATTTGATTGCACGGTAACCAAACTGTTGTGAGTTCTGATTTAGCCCGAATCTGAATCTATCGGGTGGCCATGATGCCTTGCTAAGGGCCAATCTTGGTCTGTGTGTAATGAGACGATTAATTGGTGTTAATCGCGATACTACACACTGCCGATATGATAAGGAGCCTACAGGTCACACACTTAGAAGATAATTTAAGAATCAATTTGCTAGAAAGGTATTTTCATCTTTTAGGACGAAAGGGTATTTTGGTAATTTCACAGTGTAATTAAATTTTCTGAGGTTGTTGCCTATATTTAATTTTAATTTTAAAATTAAATTAGTGAGATTATATTTAAATATATCTCTGTATATATTTAAATGAATTATTATTATTAATTAAATGTTAATATATTATTAATTAATTAAAATACCATAAAGGGTGTGTTTAGTTGCAAGGGTGAATTAGGGTGGGAGCCCATGGCTATTTCTAAGTGAAATAGGGTTTTAATTGTTGCACTATATAAGTGCAACTTAAAATTAAAACAAAGTAGAATTATTCATTCAATTAAAACCCTAGCCACCCTATCTGTCTCTCTCAAGAAGAAAACTTTTCTTGTTCTTCTTTCTTGATTCTTGAAGCCCTTGATTGTTCTAGCAAAATAATTAAGGGTTCTTCAGATTATCTTCGTGTGGACTTCCGTGAGTGCGATCCTACTTTGGATCGATTGACGAAAAATAACGTGAACAGTAACCATGAACAGTAGACGGTGAACAGTACCGTGAACAGTGTTCCTGTCCGAAATCAAAGATATTCGAAGGAGCTTCCAAACGTACATAAATATTCTAATCCTTGAATGGATTTACTTTATACAGATTTTTGTTTATAAACATGTAAATGGTATAATCTATACTCGGATCTAGGCAAAGAAAGGTAATTGATTTGCCAATTGAATTTTTTGTTTTCCGTTGCGTATGGTAGATCAATTACTTACAATTTCAACCTAGAAGATGTAAACTTGTTTGTAATGAAAAAGATTCCCACAACTCAAACGCAAAATTAAGTAAGCAACTAAAAATAAAGAAAACCAAAATACAAGAATTTTAAAGTGGTTCGGCCCAATCAATTTAGCCTACGTCCACTATCCACTAAGTAAAAGCTTACAACTATGCAATTTCTAGAAGAGAAAAAATTGCAAACTCCTTATATTAATCCAAAAAGCCAAATTACACCTTTAATAACGGCCCACAATAACTATTCTTTTGATGTCTATCTTACACTTTTTGAGATACTGTAAAAGCCCAATCTACCAGTCTATTTAAAGGGGAGAGTCCCTTTGCAACTCCCTTTTCCAAGCAATATGGGATTCAAGGCACAATCCCAATAATTCCTCCCTTGACTTGAATCCCTAATCATCACAATAGCATCTGAAAATCTTACTCGGTTGGTAGTTTTCTTTTCTTTCACAACAGGAATTGGAACAACTTTATCTTTTTATTTCTTATGACACACACCTTTATCAACCAAATATAGTTGTTTTTCATTCCTTTTGCCTTGCAAAATTAGAACATATATCCACGAGAAGCCAACTCACCCAAAGAAATCAAACTATGACTACAACTCGGTACATATCTCACATGACAAAGATTCTTAACAACACCATTGTAAAGCTTGAGACGAATGCTACCAATGCCTTCAATCTTCACTTTCTCGTTATTATCGACAACAATATTTCCATACTTTCCATCTTATTTCAATTCAACGAAACAATCTTTATTATTACAAACATGCATAGATGTAATAGAATCTAAAACCCAACCTTTTTCACCCTTTGAAGTTTGAGTTTCATCTTGACATGTTACCAAAAATTCACTTTCATTATTAGCAACCCAAGCATCATCCTTCAAATACTTCATTTGTTAAGTCTTCTTGAAAGCAAGCATATCCTCCCTTCATTTCTTACAGCGTGATTGGATATGTCTATTCTCTCTACAATAATAAAACTCCTTATTACTATATGTTGATACAGAAATCTGCACCAACTAGAGTGATCCGATCGACCTTGGTGGGATTGGAACTGGTGTGTGCATGATTATGGATAACCAGTGATGAACAAGTGATGAATGTAAAAAAAAGTAAATGACAAAGAGACTTTTAAAGTGGTTTGGGGAGATAAACTCTTGAGCCTACGTCCACTATTCTTGGATTTGCTGTGAGAGCTTACAATATGAGTTCTACGAGAATTTTCTAACCCTTTTTTCATCATTTGAGGGGGTTCATATACAATGTTTATACAAAGGAAAGAGAGAAAATGAAGGGATTTCAATTGATTTGAAATGCAACTCCGATATTCTCACGATTGGGCATTGTGATTTCACAAAGATTGTTGTTAATCTGATTCCTCCTGAGATATCTGGGATTTGGAGTTATCTGGGAATCAGTTGAAAGATCGCACGGATTGTTCGTGACTAGCTTGTGCTAGGTCGAGCTAGAGCTCGATGAGCTTACACTGGGTTGGACAATTGTTGGAGTCAAGCTGGTTCTGAATCGAGCTACATCTTCGCAGGAGCCCGAGCTCGATAGAAAAATCACACACAACATCTGCCCCTTAGTGTTCGATGCTCGTTTCAGGCTTCGAAGACTATTACTTGATTTGATATCAAGTTCGACATTATCAGTAGGTCACCGAATGCAGGTTTGATCGAGCTCCAAGGGTTGACCTCATGATTGATCGACGTACTTCACACTTGGATCTTCTATTTTCTATGATACCTAATAAACTTAGAATATGAAAAGTTAGGATAGTTATGTAAATTCCAAGTGGTCATGTCGCATTAAATGCGATAGCCTTTGGCAATCACATTTCGTTGCGCGTGGGTGACTACAACTTTCCATGTGTGTAGTTGAGGTGACGTGTGGCGACGGTTATCATTATAGCAATCTGACGGTTCGTCGTCCCTCATAGATGGATGACATGTGGCCACGTCCAAAGGCTGACATTGCTCGACAAATGAAGGGTCGAGATTCACTGTAGATCAATTGTTACGATTGAGCCCTGCCTTTTCGTCTCCCATGCAGGCCATTATAAAAGTTGACGAAGTCCATATAAACTCATTCAACTTACGAAAACTCTTTGACGTCTTTGTTCACTCTATTGCTGCTTCATTGTCATCATGGTGCTCTTTTCGATGAGTTCTTCCACTTCTCTTATTTCGATAAGGCTTCTTTTCCCTCTCTTTATTTGTTTTTCTGATTTTCAGGACCAAGGGTGGCCATTGTTGTGGCCATATTGAATTCTCTAAGGCTTTAGTAGGGTTTCTTAGTGTGTCTTCGGCAATCTTGGGTTTAAGGAGGGTTTGTTGCGGTGGTTGTCAGAACCCTGTTTAGGTCGTGTACGTTCATCGTGTGGCGCGAGCCATCTTGGGTGCTTGAACTAAAAGCAAGTGTAGATTGGTCGTCGAGTTTTTCGAGCTTTGACACATGTTCACTTCTATTTTAGGTACCTAGGAGCGAGCTATAATTATGTCTTCTTCCAACAGTCACACGATTGATAGCATGTTTGACTCACCTGCAAGCTCGGCAGTCCTTAGGGGTATAATCACCGAGGTCTTTGAGGAAATCATCACGCAGAGCTCGGATCCTAATGCGTGCTTGTCCGATCGCACCTTGATGCAATTGGCTCATCACAAACGGTCTCCAGTTCATAGACTGCAGAGGGAACCATAATCCTCGATTAACATCGAGGACCTGAAGCGCATAAGAAAGGTTTATGTGTTGCAACTCAATTTAATGGTTCCTGGGGATTCTTCTTAGAAGAATCCTCCACCCAAGTAGGTAGTGACCTCTAAGACCCTTCTGAGATGCGGGGTTCTATTCCTCCTTATTATTTTATTGATAGCTAACTGAGACAGTTCGACATCATTCCTGTCCAGCTATCTGCAAACTCGTACATCATAATCATAGGTCCGTATATAGCATATATGATTACCTATTTGGGCGAGCCATCTGTCAAGGAACTCGTCCATCTGTATAGACTAAAGAAAGGGCCAGACTAGACGTATTACCTTTTCAAGGTGAAAAAGGTACATTTCAATGGGCTGGTCAATGTCCCAAAGAAAGTCCTGCACTGGGACTCACAATTTGTGTAGATTCATCAAGGCAACATGTTATCAATCAAATACATGTAATCAACCATTCACAAAAACTATAAAATCTGGTACCCTAGGCTCTAATACCACTGTTAGTAAACGATCAAGTCATGGCAGCAGAAAACAAAAATAATTTACGACATGGATCGTTCCTTAGAACCAAGATCAGGGCACAAATTTACAGTTTATACATTAAATAAGAATCTGCAGAAAATTCAGTCTAGAGTTAAGAAATCATACGCATGTTTAGAGGCTCCTCCAACTTATCTCTGAATGGATTTCGCTACCGACCCAAGAGTAGGATCGAACCAATATAGTTCACACGAAGATAACCCCAAGGAATTAAAGAGGGATTTGCTAGATTCTCTTTAGAGTTAAGAACCAAGAACAAATCAAGCAAATTTTGTTTCAAGCAAAAAGACAATCTGGCGTGGGAGAGAAAAGGGAGCAGGAGGTTTTTCTTTTAATGATTGAATGAATTTATTAATTAATTCACAAAGTGTTGCACTTATATAGTGCACACTTTGCCCTATTCCATCATGGAATAGGCTTGGACTCCAACCCAAATACCCCTTGTATCCAAACAAGCCTCATTTAGATATTTTAATTTTAATTATCATTATCTCAATTCAATTCAATTAATATATATATATATATATATATATATATATATATATATATATATTAACATTTAATAATAATGATAATTTATTTAAATATATGCGAACACATATTTAAACGTAATCTTACTTATTTAATCTTAATATCAAATTAAATAAAGGTTATGACCTCAGCAAATTTAATTGTACTGTGAGATTACCAAAATACCCTTTCACCTAAAAAGACAAAAACGCCCTTCTTATAAATTGGTTCTTAAATTATCTTCTATGTGTGTGACCCATAGGCTCCTTATCATACCGGCAGTGTGTAGTATCGGGATTAACACTAATTAATCGTCTCACTACACACAGACCAAGATTGGCCCCTAGCAAGGCATCATGGGCACTCGATAGATTCGGATTCAGAGAAGCAGCTATCTATCAACGATATGGTTACCGTACAATTCAATCATTTCATCATCCGTTATCTCAACGAGACCGAGGCATAGAAATAGTGCAACCTCAGTTACTCTCGATATGTATGTATTCAGTTACTAGACCTATGACCGGAATTATAAACTAGATAGAGCAACAACTCAGTCCCACTGTGGCCACAGTTTTAGTGTCATTGCCATTTACTGAATTACGCTGTGAGATAACTTCCCCTGTACCCGGGAGTGATGAATCCTATGTCGATCCACCATAGTCTTGATACACTCCTCGATACAGCCAATCACTACCATATTGACAGCTTTGAATAGAACTATGTTAGGCTAGTGTCAAACTACACCAATCGGTGCACAAGGCGCTCCGGTGATCTCAAGTCTAAGGATCACATGCACCACCATTCGTTAGAGGATTTGTTCCATAGACACTGAGGTTACCATCCATATGGAATCCTCTGATGGGTCAGTCTAGTGAACTTGCCTACAATAAGCACCCATGTGTTGCACCAGGTTATCACCAAACAACCTTGACAAGTGAGATCAGTCACTGCATTTTGATAAGGTCGTTCAACACTATGATAGCCTTACCGTATTATCTATGCCCTTACTTCAGAATAATACTAAGGCTACGGACGTTTCTAGAATGGCCACCATATGTGTTCGTAGGGTTCTCACTATCAAGATTTGAAACACTTGATACCCTCGTCACGGTTCTACCATTCTAAGGACATATATCAATACATATAATGATGATTTACGCGATATAGAATAAAATGCCTTTTATTGATCAGTGAACATTATTACTAAGATTCAATTCTACAATAATTGATTGGCTCTAGGGCACTTACTCTAACAATAACTGCTTGAGCTTGGTAGATGTTAGTCTTCCTCATGCAGAAGTTGTGGGAAGCCTACCTTTTAATTGACTTCTCTTTTCTTCCGCAAGCTTACCAGAAAGAGGTCGATAGGACGAAGACTGAGGCTTAGGGAATGACCTATGTATACTCGGATGACTTCGAGGATGATGGTGTGGGCCAGGAAAAGGTCGAGGAGGGTGAGAATGAGACTGGCCTCAAGCAAGAAGTCGAGGATTCGACTCCCTTGGCTACACTTCCCCCTAGAGTTGTCGACCTTCCCCGAGTGAGATTCCCAACCTTGAAGATTCTACTACTATTCCTTCCGTAAAGGATCCGTCTCTTCGAGTTGGCGACAAGCTCCTTGGACCGGTCGAGGATGATTCCTTTACTCCTCCAACTACTTGAAAGATCATATATTTTTTTCTCTTTCTCTCTTTTTTTTCTTTTTTTTTTTTTTTTTTGTTAGAATGTAATCGAACTTCATTAATGAATAGAAGATATTTCAGTATATCCTCGTTGAACAATTTTTTTTTTTTTATAATCCAACAGAGTCATTTCAGTCATCCTAACTAGACTTGTCATAAAAGATCCAAATTTGCTCTAAGTTGTGCGTAGCTCGCTTCTTAAAGAGCTTTTTCGGATATATGCGAGGAAAACTTATGCGACACAAAACTCCGATTTCAGATCTATTGTCTGTTTCAGGTTTTAATCGTCGGCTTAAAGCCAATTTCCTTCAACATGTTTTTCTTGAATTTTTCCAAGTTTAACTTTGTCAATTTGGGATATTTCACCCTTATAGAGTTGGATTTTGGCGTGGCTTATTGAGATAAGATGCTTTTTTCTAGACTCTTGACTCCGAGTTTTTTTTTTAAAGAAAAAATGCTACCGCATAGGTCGTGATCTTTGAAGCGATGAATAATAAGTGTGCTAAACAACTAAAAATGTCAATGATAACCAAAGGAAGATTATGAAAAATGCCTCTTTTATTGATAAAGCATTTTGATCGTGAACGACCTTACAATGAATGATAGAAAGAAAGACATAGGTGGAACCCAAGCTGCTCATTGGTAATACCTTCACAAATGATAGGCATTTTAGGCTCGCAGTAACGCTTCACCGTTGAGGCGTTCTAGGTGGAAAAATCCTTGCGTGAGCTTTTCGAAAATCCTAAATGGACCTTCCCACTTGGGCCCAAGTGCCCCCAAGTTTGGATTTTGGGTACCCTAAACGATCTTTCTGAGAACTAGGTTGCCCACTTCAAAGTCTCTATTTTGACTTTGGTGTTGAAGTATTGTTTGGCTTGTTGCTGATATGAGGTGAGCCTTAATTAAGACTTGGCCCAATGCTCTTTGATTAGATCTAACCTAAGGTGGAAAAGGTCTTAATTTAATTCTTCGTCGAAAACTTCCCTTCGAAACGAACTAATTCCTACTTTAACTTGGGTCATTGCTTCACACCCGTATGATAAAGAGAATAGGCTTCACCTATCAAACTCCTGGCTGTCTTCTGTAGGACCACAAGGCTTCGTGCAACTCTTCGGCCTATCTTCCCTTCAAGAAGTCGAGTTTCTTTTTAATGGTGTGCTTGATGACCTTGTTTATAGCCTCTACTTGACAGTTAGCTTAAGGGCGATAAATGGCAGTGAAACTCTTCTTGATGTCGAGCTGTTCATAAAAAGATCTGAAGTCTTCACTGTCGAACTGTTTCTCGTTGTCGGTTATTATAGTGTGAGGATTCCAAACCGACAAATGATGTTTTTGTAGACAAAATCCTTCAGCTTGTTCGACGTGATGGTAGCCAAGAGCTTAGCCTCTACCCACTTGGTGAAGTAGTCAATGGTAGCCACTGCAAACTTAATGCCCCCTTTTCCTTGAGGCAATGGGTCGATCAAGTATATGCCTCAGATCACAAATGGCCAGGGGCTTATCAGAGTAGTCAATTCTCTAGGTGGAGCTCGCAAAGTATCTACAAACCTCTAGCATCTATCACATCTGGCGCATAGTTTGATGCATTGTCAAAAACTGTTGGCTAGTAATACCCTTGGCAAAGCACTTTGTACGCTAGAGATCTGCCTCCTATATGGTTCCCGTAAATTCCCTCATAGATCTCGCTCGGAACATAATCCGCATCCTCATTGCTGATACATCGTAGTAGCAGTACATTGAATCCACGTTTATACAATTTATCATTGATGAGCGTGTATCGAGCTACCTTTGTGCGGAGTGTTCTAGCTTCAATTCTCTCCTCTGGCAGCGTACCATCCCTTAGGTAGGTAGCGATTGCGTCCATCCAACTATATCTCCGACTCATTGCTAAGACTGGTCTTGTGGAGCAGAGTTGCTTGGTCTTGGGAGGAACTTAACTAGAATGGAATCAGTTTTCTCTTGGTTCATTGCAGAGCTAAGTGGGCTAAAGCATCAGCTACTGAGTTCTTCTCCCTTGGGATCTGGAGAATTGTGAAGGATCTGAACTACTTGAGCTCTGTTTCCACCACCTAGAGGTAAGACACCATCATATCTTCATTCGCTTGGTATTCCCCGACAATTTGGTGGACTATGAGCTGTGAATCACTGTAAATTTTAATGGACTTTGCCCCCATTTCCTTGGTAAGGCGGATCCCTGTGAGCAATGCCTCGTTCTCAGCCTCGTTATTGGAGGCGACGAACCCAAATCTTATTATGACTCTGATCGGGTTTCCCTCTAGACTTTCAAGCAAAAGCCCTGCTCCTACCCCTTTCTCGTTCGAGGACCCATCCATATATAGAATCCATTGCCATAGGTCATTGAGCTTTGGTTTTTGTTGCTTGACTTCTTTCAAGGTATTTGCCCCTAATAGGCTTAGTTCACCTTCTGGCTAATAGGAGAATTCTGATATGAAATCTACCAAGGCTTAACCTTTGATTGTTGCTCTCAAGATATACTTGATATCGTGCTGACTAACTTCCATTGTCCACTGGATCAATATACCCAATGTCTTGGGCTTTTGCATTATTTTCTTCAAGGGAAAGTTGGTCAGCACATGAATGAACTGCGCCTGAAAATAAGGTTGTAGCTTCCTGGCAACGATGACAACGGCGAAGGTGAGCTTCTCCATTTCAGGGTATCTCGTCTTCGCATCGAGCAGCCTCTTGCTCACATAGTATACTGACCATTACACTTCTCCCTCTTCGCGTACCAATGCCAAGCTGATAGCGGACTTTGACTCCGACAACTATAATAGCAACAACTCACCCTGGATGGGCTTTGAAAATAAAAGAGGATGTCCCAGATGTTTCTTCAATTCCTGGAAGGTTTTTTCACACTTATCTGTCCACTTGAAACTTTTCCTCCCCTTCAAAGTCTCAAAGAATGGTAAGCATCTATCTATGGCTTAGGAAACAAACCTGTTAAGTATGGCCACACGCCCCATAAAGCTTTGTACTTGCCTTATGCTAGTCGGACTTTTCATATTGAGCATAGCTTGAATCTTCTCTAGGTTGGCTTCGACACCCCGCTGTTTACGAGGAAGCCCAAAAATTTCCTAAGCTCACTCCAAAAGCACATTTTAAGGGATTGAGCTTCATTCGATATCTTCTAAAGATGTCAAACATTTCTCCCAAATACTCAATGTGGCTTTCAGCGACCTTTGACTTGACAAGCATATCGTCGATGTATACCTCCATAGTCTTGCCGATTTGGTCGGCGAACATCTTGTTTACCAAATATTGGTAGGTTGTCCCAGCATTCTTGAGGCCAAATGGCATAACCCTGTAATAATAAATTTCACAGTTAGTAATAAAAGAGGTATGCTCTTTATCGGGCTAGTACATCGAGATTTGGTTATATCTCGAGTACGCATCCATGAAGCTAAGTAGCGGAAAGCTGTCTTTTGGACAGGCTTTTATTCATATCCGTGAAGTCGATGCAAGTCCGCCACTTGCCATTCGACTTCTTAACCAAGACTGCATTGGCGAGCCAATCTAGGTACTTCACTTTTGCGATGAAGTTAATGTTCATGAGTTTGTCAACCTTATCCTTGAGCGCTCTGGAGCGCTTTGCATCCATAGACCCTTTTTTTCTGCCTTATCGACCGACCTTTCGGGTCAATGTTTAGCCTATGACACATTACCTCGAGGCTGATCCCCACCATATCTGCATGCACCCATGCAAAAATGTCAAGGTTTTTCTTCAAAAACCCTGCTACGTTGTCGACCATGTCTTTGCTCAAGCTGCTGCTGACTTTTAGTACGCTAGTTGGATCTTCCTCGCTAACACATATTTCTCATAGCTTTTTCGATGGCCCTACTGTGGGCTCTTCTCTATGGATGCAAGGATCAATGGTATCCTTGAGAGGCTCGGGGTTTCGCTTAGATTCTATGATAACCATTGTCCTCAGGAGAGACCATTTTTTTGTTGTATGTATGGCTCGGTTGTAACATTCCCGAGATTCCTTTCTACAGCTCCTAATCGTCATAACTTCCTTGGGCATCATAAACCTCATTGCTTGGCAACGCACTAATGTGACTATGCTCAAGTCATCTAAGATCGGTCTTCTGAGGATGACATTGTATGTGGTTGGGCAGTCTACCACTAGGAATTCGGCCATCACCGTCCTGACTTGGGCTTTGGCCTTAGGGTCATGGGGAGGTCAATCATCCCCTTGGGAACCAGGCTATCCCCGGTAAATCCATAGAGAGGCAAAGGGCACACCCTTAAGTCTCTCTCCGTGTCGGAAAGCTCCCAAGAAAATGATATTCGCTACACTCCCATTATCGACCATTACCCTCAGTACTCTAGCATTACCGATTCTTACTATGATTACGATCGCGTCATGATTATGGTGAGGGGATTCTTCGCATTCTTCGATCATGAACCCTACCACATTGCTCTCTTGTCTAGGCTACTTCAGCAGCTTCTATTCACAGCTCATTATTCGAGGGACCAAATTTGTTCTAACCTCACGAGCATATTGTTCATGAGCGCGTCTTGAGTTGTTCGCTATGTCGGGCTCCCCGTAGATGATACCTACCAAGACCTTATTATTGGCATTTACCAAGGCTTACTGACCTGATTGTTTTGCTCGTGAGTTGGTGCCTCCTTGACGAATTCCTTTAGGTGGCCCCTTCGAATCAGGTCTTCGATGACATCTTTTAAAGCCCGACACTCATTGGTGTATGCCCAATGCCCTGATAGAATCGAAAATATTTTTGTCGATCTCTTCTGCTTGGAGTCCAGATCATCCTTTTTGGAGCGAGCAATCTTTTTGCCTCACGGGAGACTTTATAGATGTGAGCTATATCTCGCGTGAGGGGGGTATATTCTGCATACTGCGGGAAGGGTTACCTGTCCCTATGGTTTACTGTTCTCAATCTTTTTTGGGACCTGTTGTGATCCCTAATATTATGGTCTTGGCCGCCGCACTTATTTGATGGGCAATCTTGTTGCTTGTTTGGAGCTCCTCGCGTCGAGCTTCTAACCAATGCTGCAGTGAGCTTTCCACTCACTAGTCTTTTGTAGCCATTTGATAAAACTTGGTCAAGCTTACGTGGTCTTCACTTTGGAGCTCTTTCCACAGCTTCATGTTTGGCCTAATGACAGCAATTAACAAAGTCCGGATTGACTCTTTGGGTGCATATGTGACCTTTGCTTGCTCCTTTTGGAACCTCGTTAAATACGAGGTTAGGGTTTCATCTCTCTCTTGACGAATATTGCTCAAGTAGCTGAGTGGCATTGCGAACTGTCTCATCGCCTGGAATTGCTGCAAGTACAGCGAAGAGAACTGTTGCCAAGAACTGATGGAGTTCACCTTGCTCGAAGTAAGGCTTATCAAGTAAAGTCATATAAAAAAATATTAAGAATTATCAAACGTTCCCCTTATTTTCAACTATTTCAAAGGAGTTGAATTTCAAAACATAAGTATTATGTAGTACATGGAATTTAGCAATAGAATAAGAAGACATGTTATAGACTAGTAGAAAAATAGGGTGATAAACAACAGCACATAAATCGCAATTGCATTGAAGAATAGGCTCACAACATAAATAACTATGGGACAATTGCAAGTCAAAACTGAAAATCAATAAAGTATTTCACTTGATCTAGAATCTCTTCTGGCAGATGTTCAATGTGTAATACTCTACCAACAAATGGAACATAATGTTTATGCCACTCGAGGTCATGCTTCTTGTCCAACTTTAATCCATCGTCAATGAGTACAGCCGAGATATTTGTAATTTTGAAGGATACTGAGCTAATGAATTCTAACCCTGAGGATCTATGATATTCTTAACAGCGTGCAAAGTTGATTCACAACCATACAGATCAGCAATATTCCTCAAGTTTCTCTGCATTAACATAACAAGCGCAATTCAATACATAGTGTGACTGCGAAGCAGTGACATTTCACTAGGTCACAAACCTGGTGCAACTCCATCAGGTCAATGAAATTATTGAGGTGGTCTCTAGGGTCTCTTCTCCCATTGAACTTACCCTCTGGAGCCCTAAATCCCTGTGGAAGTAAGGCCTAGCGAACCTCCTCTGTGAAGGGGGAACTCTCTATTTCTTCCACGCGCCGTTCTGGCAGGCCTTTAGATCGTCGATCATTTTTTGTACATGATCCAAGTTTTCATTGCGGTTGCCCTGGCTGGCTCTATTAAGCCTTCCTTTGAGCAAGTGTGTTGCTTGTGAAACCCCCCTATGCGCATTGATGCATGAAGTTGAGTCATGATGGCTAGGTTGATAAGTGTTATCATGCTCATCAGTGTGTTGCTCGCGACGTCGATTATAACTGGAATGTTGGTCATTGCCAAGCTGGCGCACGTGACTTGTCTCGTGAGCTTATGAGGATCGAGCTTGTTTTGGGCGTGGGTTAAGGCCAACATATTGACGCTGGGGATATCGTTGAGCATCTCGAGGGTGGTCGTTGCCTTCAACTTCACCTTCACCTTCACCTTCACCTAATGGTTGTTTCCCTAGCCGCCTCCCGAGGTAAGCTGCCCCGTGGGACTCACGCTCATGAGTAGAGCGTCAGGGGTATTAGTTGCCTCTTGGTGTCGATGAACCAAACTGGCCACCTACCGAATTCATACCTGTTTGGGTGGCATTGGTGAAACGTGGCTAGTCGAGATTTTGGGCGGTTGGTTGCAGCCACATTCTGTTGTATCGCATGTGCAACTATAGTTCTAATCATTTCCACCAGTTGGCCGTTCTCGAGGTTTAATATTCCTACCCCCTGGTTATCCGCTGCATGCTAGGATGGCGACAATGGTGGTCGACGCCAGCGGCGTCTTGTTACACATCTTGGTGGGTGGTTTCCACATCATCGTGGTTTTCGGTGGTGGTTTTTTACCTTGTACATACCATCATGGGCTTGGAATGGTTAGATTGTTGGGGTTGTTTGTCGGAATCTCTAAGATGTTAGCGGAGGCCCTCTTTCTAGCACTAAAATGTTGATGCAGAAATTGCACCAACTAGAGTGATCCAATCGACCTTGGCAAGATTGGAACTGGTGTGTGCGTGATTACGGATAACTAGCGGTGAACAAGTGATGAATGTAGAAAAAAGTAAATGACAAAGAAACTTTTAAAGTGGTTCGGCGAGATAAACTCTTAAGCCTACGTCCACTGTTCTTGTATTTGCTATAAGAGCTTACAATATGAGTTCTGTGAGAATTTTTTAACCCCTTTTTCATCATTTGAGGGGGTTTATATACAATGTTTATACAAAGGAAAGAGTAAAAATAAAGGGATTACAATTGATTTGAAATGCAACTTCAATATTCTCGCGATTGGGCGTTGTGATTGCGTAAAGATTACTGTTAATATGATTCCTCTCAAGATATCTGAGATTTGGAGTTATCTGGGAATTTGTTGAACGATCGCATGGATTGTTCATGACTAGCTTGTGGTGGGTCGAGCTAAAGCTCGACAAGCTTACGCTGGGTCGGACAATCGTTGGAGTCGAGCTGGTTCTGAATCAAGCTACATCCTTGCGGTAGCCCGAGCTTGGTGGAAAAATCACACACAACACTATAATATCTTTTTTTATTATTATTTATCACCTCTCTGTTGAGTTCTCCCTTGATTAGAACCTTTTGCAACTAGTAGATCTCCTCTAAGTGATGAGTTCTCTAATCCCATAAACATTTCATTCTCACGCAACAAGGCAGTCACATCATCTAATTTTAAAATAAATCTGCCTACCAACAAAGTTTGAAATAAAGATCTATAATATTTAGGCAATGATGATAACAATATCAATGCCTGTTCTTCATCCTTTAACTCATTAGAAATAGCCAACAATTGAGATACTAGCCTATTAAATTCATTTAAATGATCATGGAGACTCATACCTTCATCCATCTTCAAAGAATACAGATCAATCTTCAAACACAATCTATCAGCCAACGATTTCGACGCATAAATACCCTTCAATTTTTCCCACAAACCCTTTGGTGTAGACTTAGTGAGCATGTTGTACTTTATCTCTAGAGCTAAAGCCAGTCTAATTGTATTGACAACTCTTCTTTGAATTTTATTCCATTCTCTATCAAACATCTTCTCTGGCTTACTTTCTTCTAATGCCTGATCAAGACCTTGTTGTACCAAAAGGTCTTGTATTGTGCTTTGCCATAACATAAAATTAATTTTACCATCAAATAAAGGAACCTCAAACTTAGACATACCTCTAGAAAATTTGAGATGCTTGACATTCGACGATCTACTCTTAAATCCAACCTCCTCTTAAGCTTGCCTTCTCCCAGATCACGAACCATGGGCTCTAATACGACTTGTTGAAAAAGATTCCCACAACTCAAATGCAAAATTAAGGCAAACAACTAAAAATAAAGAAAACCAAAACATAAGAATTTTAAAGTGGTTCGCCCAATCAATTTAGCCTACATCTGCTATCCACTCAACTAATTCACTAAGCAAAAGTTTACAATTATGCAATTTTTAGAAAAGAAAAAATTGCAAACTCCTATACTATCCCAAAACGGCCAATTACACCCTCAATAACAACCCACAATGACTATTATTTTGGTGTTTATCTTACACTTTTTGAGATACTTTAAAAGCTCAATCTACTAGTCTATTTAAAGGGGAGAGTCCCTTTGCAACTCTCTTTCCCAAGTAATATGGGATTCAAGGCACAATCAAATAGCTTGAAAACCTAGAAATATTTTGGCTTCAATAAGAAGGTGTCTATGCTGGCAAGTTATTACATACTAGCAAGTTCAAAGATGTGTTAACAACTCAAAAGCATAAATCATTGTCCTAAATAACTTCAGATAAATATTTTATTTCATATTAAATATTTAATATAATATAACATATATTTTTTATAATATACTAATAATTATTATTATATGAAAGTAATTTCCTTAAAATAGGATCTGGGAAAATTACAACTTATTAGAATCCCTAACATCTTTCAGAAACTGCAATTTGAGCTTCTTGATTTTTGCTGAGGTGTCTTTCGTATTGATCCTCTTTAGGTAACTCCATGCAAACTGCACAAGATTTTGATGGCAAAGGTTGCGCAATTAATGCTTCACATTTAGTGTCAAAGCTCCTAAGTACTCACTCTACTTGCAAATTAAAAACCTATACTGCAAATACTGGTCTGATGTGAAGGCATCACTTTGAATACTGAGCCAAATTTACTCCACTTTCTCCATGTCTTGTCACTTAGAAATTAATGTATGATTTTTTTTAATTGATTTGTTTATAACAAACTTAAAGGAGAAACATTCTCTCTAAGCTAATTGTGGGAGACCAAATTGTTTACTGAAATGGGCTAGATAAATAGACCTCTAGACGAAACTCTTTTTCCAAAGTTCTTCATTAAAATTGAAGTAGAAAAAGTAAAAGAACTTTTTCGTGTTTACTATGAATTCGGTCTACATGCTTTCAACATGCCTTGACAAATGACAAGCACCCAAGAATCAAATATGTAAAAGTTAAAACAAAAGTGTTCCATAAGAAAATAAAAATAATGACTCATAATTAATGAATCAGTATTTCATTAAGAACATGATATCAATGTTTTAAAACCCGACTCGGGTGGACCGATTCAACCAACTTAACCAGGAACCGGAGTGTAGGCCAAGTTTTAAAGGGATAAAACCTGAAATATGCAATTCACCTAGTATGACCACGGTTGGACCGGGGTTATTGTGGCTGACGGTCGGTCCAACTGGTTTTCAAAACCAGGTTACTACATAAAAAAATCCCCAATCCATTTTCATTCAATTTTCATTTTCTCAAATCTCAATTCGACATCAGATAGATTCTACCTCCAACGGAATTCATTTCTTCATTTCTTCATCATCAATTCCTAAAATTAAAATCCACAAATTCTATTCTTCAATTTCAATCTTCGGTTCTTCATCGGCACTGGCTGGATCTCTGTAATATTGCTTCAAGAATGGTTGGCAACGCCTCTTCATTGCCTTTAAAATATTTCTCTATCCGCATTTTCAACTCTGATATCAAACAACAAACCGATTAAATCACATAAAATTTAAATCCTAAAAATCCAGTACATTTTTTCAATCTAAGCTTCGAATTTTTCCAACATAAACTTCAGCAATACAAAATAAATCAAACCAAAAAACCTTTCATAAATCCTAGCTGAGAATTCTACCAGAATAAATTTCAAATTCAATAAAATATAAATCAGACCCAAAGAGGAGACGACGAGAAAAAGGGGAAGAAAAAGAAAAGAGGAAGGAAGAAGAGTAGAGGAAGGGAGAAGAAAGAGAAGAGGAGAGAAGAAAGTTACATAAGAGAGAGGGGAAGGTGACAAAGAGAAAGAGAAAAAAGAAGTTTAGATGCTGCAGGGGTGTGTTTGCTTTATTTCAAACCTATTGGGTCTGATGGAAATTTTAGGGGTGTGTTTATAAATTTCAAACTTACAGGGACTAATAAAAATTTTCAAAGATGTATTTGCTGCACACTGATCAGACCAACCGGTTGAACCGGTCAATTGGGACCCGAGCCCTTGATCAGGTCAATGCCTTGGTCGGGTTTAAAAACATTGGATAACATTCATGGCATCAATATGCTAGAAAAAATTAACAATAATTAATCATACAACAAAGCTATGGACATCAAAAAATTTACACCAAAAATGTGTATTGGTCTATGTGTATCAGGTATCTGATTTTTTTATCAATTTTTTTTTAGTGAACGATCGTCCATCAAATTTGGACGACCGTTCACTCATATGGACCCCCATCCATATCATATGGATGAGCGTCCATATACCAGGGACGGATGTCCTCATTTAAAGGACGTCCTTCCATAAGTAAAATAGAATAAATTTTTTTTATAAAAATTAGGGACGACCGTTTATTCATTATGGATGGTCGTTCCTTTATTTTGGACGGACATCTACAAATAAGAAATGCCCGTCCTTAACTAAAATATGAAAATAAAAAAAAATAAAAAATTTGGGAACGGCCATACTTTTAAAAAAAAAAAAAAAAACATCTTTCTTCGCTGCTCTTCTTCTTCTTCGCCAAGCCAAAAACCACAGCAACATCTCTCACAACATAGCTCATTGATCTCCATGGATTCTTAACCCAACAATGCTTAGGAATAGCCACTCTAATATCAGATAATTTAAAAGGAGGAGGCGCAGCAGGGTCAAACTCACCACCATCTTCTTCTTCGCTGCAGTTAAAGACGCCACCGTAGTTTGCCTTCTCGTATGGTCTGCAGCGTCTCTCAGTTTTGGGATCAAAAAACACGGGTTGGAAGAAGGTTGGTATGAAGGTGGAAGTATTTTTATAGCTCTCCTTTTGACTGTACCGGTTTTTGCACTTAGCAATTTTGTTATAGGTGCTGAATCCAACGAAAGAACTCCATTACAAGCTCGGGTTGACAAATGAAGCTCCTGCATTGGAAGAGTAGGTCTCTCAGCGCCTTTCTTGGTTCTTTTATATCTTTTGGTTCATTTTTTCACTGGGAAATTAAAAGATCATGTGAATGGAAAGAAGGAGTCCAATGGTAGTAAAACTAATTTTCATGGTACACAAAAGCAAGCACTAACTTACCTGCAAATCACTTGACAAGTCCTTCACTTGACATGTCCTTCACGACAGTAACTGTTGATCGACTGTTGCCGGTAGCGTCTTTGAAAGCCTCCATAATGAAACGTAAAAACCCTTTTGCCGGTAGCTGAGAGTGGGACCTCCAGCTAATATCTTGGTTGTTGCCGCTGATTCCATTAGTACTGGGATTTCTTCCCTGCAGCACCATGGGATTTCTGTTACTTTCTCGATTGACAGGTAAGTCTCGTTAAAATTCCAGGCAAAGAAGAGTTAAGGCAGAAAAGTCTGTTCAATGTTAGTAATTGCAAAATGTACTGGCAAAGCAATGGTGAAGAGTTTAGGCTGGAAGCACCGTCAAACGTCAATTGCATCTGTGAAGATTGTTTAACAACTAATAGTACCTGTGATAAATCATCCATGGGCATGTAGTATAGTAGCTTGCCATAAAAGGTCCATATGTTGAAGCCATTCTCTATTGCATCCATGTGTAGAAATTTTGGATCAGCATTTATGTGTTGAAATTTACCGTCCAGTAGAATCCCATTCGATATTTGTCAACATGTAATGTTCAGTCATAGTTCTGGTCTGAATGTCATCAACATCATAAAATTCTAGTTGTCCACTGGAGCCACTCAATTCTGCGAGGACAATGAAACGTCCAGCCGGTGACCAGGAAACAGCATTGGCTCGTCTTCCAGTAAGATTTGAGAGATGTTGCTGTGGTTTTTGGCTTGGCAAAGAAGAAGAAGAAGAGCGAACAAAGGTGTTTTTTTTTTTTTTTTTAAAGTGTGGACGGGCATCCATTCCTAACTGGCGTCCATTCTTGACGCCCGTCCAAACGTAAGGGACGGCCATTCCCAAATTTTTTATTTTTTTTTATTTTCATATTTTAGTTAAGGACGGACGTCCCTTATTTGTGGGTGCCCGTCCAAAATAAAGGGACGACCGTCCATAATGGATGAACGACCGTCCCTAATTTTTATAAAAAAAATTTATTCAATTTTACTTATGGACGGGCGTCCTTTAAATGGGGATGCCCGTCCCTGGTATATGGACGCCCGTCCATATAATATGGACGCCCGTCCATATAATATGGACGGGGGTCCATGTGAGTGAATGGTTGTCCAAATTTGATGGATGGCCATTCACTAGAAAAAAATTTATAAAAAAATCAGGCGTCTGATACACATAGGCCGGTACACATTTTTAGTACAAATTTTTCGGTGTCCGTAACTTTGTTGTTAATCATATACATTCACACCATGAGTTTCATGTGCATACACAGCATATCATTTTTTTTCTCAGTTAGTGGTGGAGCCATGAATTGGATTGAGGGGCAAAAATATCCAAAAATAATATCATTTAAATTTTTTTAACTCAATTATATATAATATTTTATATCAAATTAATGTCCAATAATTTAACTTAAGAAAAATTAATAAAAAGAATATGGGAAAAAGACACAAAAATATACCTTTTCCAAATTCAAGTATAACTTAACAAGAAAAAAAAATTGAGAATAAAAGCAACTCTTGAATCACATGATGATGATATAGTAAAGGAAATCTATGTTTTATGCAAGAACCAACACTACAATAATATATATATATATATATATTGCTTGATGGATTTTTTTTTTTCAGACTCTTAGTCCATAATCTTCTTACGATATATCAAATATTAGAATTGATTATGTTATTTCATAACTTAAATTTAGTACATATGACTTAAATCACAAACTTGAGACAAAAACTCTTAGATAGTTTTAGAGGTGGCGGTGGGTCATGTCATGCCGTGCTTAAAAATTCAAGGTCCATCATGTCGTGGGCTGTGTTATATCAAGGCCTGCAAAAATTCGTGTCCTGTCGTGCCGAGCAGGCCCACCAAATTTGAAGACCCACGGCATGACATGATATAGGACGGCCCGCTATATATCGTGTCGTGGGACGGCCCACATGCTTTGTAAAAATATTTAATTTTAATATTTATAAATATGATAATTTTGATTTATTATTAATAATTATTATAAAAAATATTTTATATGTTATATTTAGTGATATTTTGTATTTATATTAATTATAAAAATATATAATCATTATAAAATATAATAAAATAATAAGACATTGAAATATTAATTTAATTTTAACACTTTTTATTACTTATAAGTTATAATTATAAATTACAAATATAAACTTAAAAATTAGGATTAAGAATTATTATACATCTTTATTTTCATTAATTTTTACACTTTTATAATTTTATTAATTATTTTTTAATTTTTATAATTTATAATTTATAATTTATATTTTTTTTGTGCTGTGCCATATCGGTTCACGTGTTTTTTTTAAGGCTGATGACACGATTTGCATATTTTTGTGCCATGTGATGCTGTGTTTTTTTTTTTTACCGTATCTTGTCATGCGGTGTCTTTTTCGTGCCGTACTGTGCCGTGCATATGCCGGTCTCTAGATATTTTGGATTGGAGGGAGTGAATTTTCTCCTGCCGAGGAAAGTACAAGCTTACTTAAGAGTTTAGGAAAGTCACAAATACATCTAAAAAGTTAATAGAACTTGAAAACTTTGTTTCAAAACACTTTAATACGCTTTGTCTTATTATACTTCCTTCCATTTTATTTTATTTAAATTTTATTTTAAGTATTTAATCTAATTTATTATGTTAAAGTCAATGTTCTAAAAATCGGATCAGACTATGACCCGTTCAAGGATCCAGTTTTTAGTTTGATCGATTGGATCGGTCTGTTAAACCGTATCTTATAAAATTATTTTTAGTCCCTAAATATTTGAAATTCATCAAAACATCTCTATAATACTCCCTTAAGGTTTAAAATCTATCCAAAATACCCTTGTCGCACGAAGAGACTGGTAAGTAGTGGCAGCAGCGATGATCGACGACCAATTGAAGTTTGGAATCATGTGGCTTTTGATGTATAGGTGCCAGCGAATCTTATGGTGGTGTTAGAGAGTTCTACCGGCACCGGAATTTGCCAGAATCAAGAAGAAAGTCCGACGGTCGCGTGAACTATAGGTGGACGGCGAGCGATGAAAGGTTGGATGACGACCACTGAAAATGGATGGGTTTTGTCGTGGAGATGCTGTTAAGTCTAATGGTGGTGTTTTCTCCCTCGAACGATGTTAGAATCCGATGGGATTGAGTTGCGATTAGACCGTGATTCGACACTATTCCGACGGTCCAACCACAGCTCAATCCGGTTTGATTAAAAATATCGATTTTTAGAGGACACTGGACCGGAGATGCCGCCAGCTCTCGGTCGAACCAGTTCGATCAGACGGTCTAGTTTGGTTTTCAGAACATTGGTTAAAGTATTAATTAAAATAAAACCTAAATATCATATCCAAAACTCATTTTCTCCTTCCCCAACTCTTATTTCGGTCTGTACATATCATAATTAAAATAAAATAGAATAAATAAAAATTAAAAATAATATAATAAAAAGACAAATATGTGGCATAGTACTAATGTTTGTAAAATTTTTGGGTGGCTTCTTAGTTCCTCCAAACTTTGAGGAGTAAATTGTCGTAAACTCCTTAGGGTGGCGGAAAATCTTCGCTGCTATGCTACAAGCTATAACATATTTGACGTCTGTTAGTTTTCGACTTTTCCTTTACCGACCCCCACCGACACACTTTATATCACTGAGTAAACAGAAGATTACAAGTAATGAAGAGATCTGATTCATAGCTTCAGTGAAAATGGTGATGGATTTGCAGTGGTTCAACTTTGCTCCAAATGGCCAGGTCGAAACCTTCGTAGATTCCTTCATCAATCGAACACTTCCTTTCCATTTTTGGGACGGGGATATTGGGGAAACAATTATTCTTATGGTAATTATACAAAAACTTTTCAATTTTTGTTTTTGTTCATGTGGGTATTTGTTTTGGTAGTTTTATTTTGCCTTCTCTGACTTGTTTTGTTTGGTGGTGGCTGTTTGAGTTGCGCCGTGATTTATTGTATGGAGTAAATGCTTGTGGGTTGTATCTTTGTGCTTGGAACTCTTTTTTTTCTTGATTTTGTCCTCAAGTTTGAGTTGAATTGTATTATATATATTAGAGTTGTGTTTAATCTATTTACTAAAATTCTATTATTTGGTTGTTACCCTATTGGATCTCATTTCTCATTGACTGTTTTGTTATAATTTAACTTCAATATCTTCTTAGGATCATGGTGTTGCTTCTTTTATTGAAAATATTAGCTTGTTTTGCTTTGTTAATATTGTAAACTGCGGACAAAATGCTTGTAGCTTGGTGTTCCTTGGCTGTGCCTTTGAGTTTGTTGTGGATTGTTGAAATGTTACTTTACTTTCTTTCATGGTATCCTTGTCAGTTCTATAAGTATCTGTTTTGGTTGTAGTTACTGAAGGGATGCAAATTAGTTTGGACTGTGCAGCACGAAATGTTGCTACTGAGGCATTGTAACTCAAAATTCAGCCGTTTCTGGAAAATATGTTTGAGTTTTTTTAATTCAAGAGGAGGTGTTCTTTTAGTTTTACTATATTGATCAGTTTCTTAGATATATATGAATCTTTGGCTTTGCTTTTCATTTAAAGCCTTCACCCTTAAACGATATTTTGGTTACTCTATTTGATGCATTCGTTCATCTTTGATTGAATTTAGCATTCACGTAAAACATTTTTTAACTCGGTGGAAAAGTGAATTTTATATGTGCTCAAGGGCTTCTTACTTTTATCGAAGTTTGCATCCGAGCCAAAGCTGTGCGCTAATAATTGTGGTTCCTCTGTTCCAGCAGCCAACTTGAACTTCTGTACCAAGTGTTTTGAGGATCGTCTTGTGGAGGAACAAGCTGCCATAGCAAAAGCAAAAATGGAGAACTCTTTCAATTCGAAGTCAACAAAGTAAAGTGAAATGCCGCATGATTTCCTCATAATAGGGAGTTTGTTAATTACTATTTCTAAACTGATAGTCATTATTAAAAGAAATGGTCTAGCCAAGTCGATCAAAATGAAAGATTTGTCACTTACAGTTCCTGAATTAATATCGATATAAAAAGAAATGATTGGGTTTAAGTTAGAAAGATGAGGGTTCATTGACAGTACTTCCACTCTTAACTATCTGTTTAGGGAGTAATCTAGTTGCGCAGAGTAAAGCTTTGAGGTGTTTAAGGTGCAAAAAGAAATTAAGTTGGAGGGATGAGATTTAAGCCTAAGTGTGAGGATATTTTTTTGGAGTTCACTATCTTTTGTAAAAGCATGAATGTCCATGTGATTTTAAGGGACATTCATGGTTTTCCGAAAGACGATGAACTCCTCCCTGTGATTTTAAGGGTATTATGTAGCTGCACTTTGAAAATGCTGATTGATTTGTACTTCATCTCTGCACCACCATGGCTGGGTGAAAACCTGCTACATTCATATAGCACTTTGTAATCTATATCCATCCTTAGAAAGGGAGGTCCTAGGAAAACAAAACTTACACTGGTAAAGTTTTTAACTTATCAACCTTTTTGTTTCCGTATTTAATGTTTCTTTTTTCTATGTGGGAATAATCTCTTTTCCTTTCTCTCTTTTTTTGTTTTATTCTTTGATTTCTTTCCTTGGTGAGCTTACATTTTCATTTTGTGTTTGGTTGTGCCTTGCTTTCCATGTCAATTTGTTTCAACATTTTCTTCAATTTCTTGATTGCAATTGAGTTGGTGATAGAGCATATAAGTTTCTCATGGTCTGTGTTGTAATGTGGTGCAACTTTGAACGCATAGAGGAAGCTAAATCGAATGTCAGGTTACATTTATATATATATATATATAAATAACTTCTTCATATTTTATCTTCATATAAGCATTTTATCATCATTTTTATGATCTTGCCCCATTATGGTATCAGAGTCAAGTTGTTGTCGAAATAATACACTATTTTAGATTCATTGTAGCAAGTGTTGTGCATATTACTAGAGCAACTTAGTGTTCATATTATTGTTCACCCGTTGTGCATATTACTAGAGCAACTTAGTGTTCATATTATTGTTCACCTGTGACATTTGTTTCCTTAAGTGAACTAAGAATTAGATAAATCTAAAAGCTTTTAATCTAGAAGAACTCTAGGATCATTTCTAGATTATGCTTGGTCAGCTTGGAGGGTGCGCTTGGTCAGACGTGTTAGGTGGTCTTGTATTCTAAGAAAAACTAGAACTTACAAGTTAGAATTATTTTAGAAATGTTTAATTTCTTAAGGAGACTAGGATATAGAAGTAGACGAGATGATAGTAGTAGTAATAGTAATGTTATTAGAATCAACAATCAACAACAAAATGTAAACTTAAAATTTATGTTTAACCAAGTTCATTAAAACTATGGCAGAAAGTGTTGATTGTGTTCATTGGTGCTTGTGGGTATGGTTATTCAATATAATCATCATATCAATCATGAGCATAAAATAAACACACAAGAATATTTATATGGTTCAGCTAACAACCTATATCCATGGGACTAAATCCAGATGAAGCAAATCCACTATAGCAAACATTCAAAGTTCATTACAAAGTTGAAGATAAGCAAACAAATGTAAAACACTCCCTGTTTTCACAATACTCTGAACTTCACCTTTTAGTTAATCCAATGTCTTGCCACAGCTTGCTTGAATCCAAAAAACCTCTTGGATAGCTTGAGCTCTACTCAAGCTTCAATGTCGAAGACAATCTTTAGCTCCACAGTTTGAAATCTTCAAACATTCATCAATGGAATCATGTTCCAACACACAAACAACCAAGATTAGATAAGTATTTTGAGCATTAAAAAACAACAAAGGAACTTGACTTAAAATGAATAAAACCTTTAAGAATTTTCAAAGAACAACAAGAGGAATATTCAGGTTCAAACGTAAATGCAAGGATGAAGAAGTTATAAAGAATTCTTGCTCAATAATCCACTAGACAGCCGGCCGGCAAAGCCGTACACATGTTTGGCTATTTAAGAAAGTTTTCAACAATTTGTTAGGATCATTTCTGAAAAAGCAAAACAAATTTCCAATATCACAACTGAAATATTTGACACCTATATTTGGACCATTCACGCATATTTCGATCATAAATAAAATCCTAATAGCTAATGAAAACTCGACATCTGTACTAAGGACTAATTGGATGACTGTTTATATATCTGACTTTAATGTGTCCACATATATTATGATAAAATCAGACTAGGAAATGTGCACACATCAATACAGAATGTCATGTCATGTCTAAACTAGACACATGATTGTGCTTAACCAAATAGATGTGCAAACATCTTAAATAAAAGTACACACAACTTTATAAGTTGACAAAAATACTTACAATCTTTTCCTTTGTCAAACTTATGAACAAATCACAATCTTGATCAAATGATCAACAAAAACCTATCTCAAACAAAGACCAACAACAAATTATAGAGACGACGGAAATAACCACACACAAAAACATATCTCATGTAAAACATCATTATTATCAAACATAGAGATATGTGAACAAAAGTGAACTTCAAAACAAAATGCAAATCAATTCGTGATATCTAAGCCAGTTCACTAAAAAAAAAAAAACTCCCCATTAGCAAGCACAATCCCCCTTAGTGTTTAAACCACTTCACATTCAAACAAGCATCAATTAAAAACACAAAACAGCAAGCACAATTAAAGTCACATTTAACCAACATTATCAAAAACAAAAATAAAAAATCAGTTCAAATATATCAGCAATAGTTTTTAACCAAAATAAAAAAACGACAACCTTTCTACCCATCAATTATCAATCTACTCCCTTATAATCAGCAATCAACTCCCCCGCTTTGTTCATAAGGTTTGAACCAAACCTTCAATGGTTGCTTGACCTTTGGGTGGGAGTTTTTCCTTTGGAAGTTTTACTTCTTACAACCTTTGATTTGAACCTTTTTCCTCCACGAGAACTAGATGATGTTGAAGCTTGTGGTTGAGTTGATTCAGCAGGATCTAATGCAATTGGTGTTGAGGAGAATTGTAAGTATTTTTGTCAACTTATGAAGTTGTGTGTACATTTTCATTTCTAATGTTTGTACATCTATTTGGTTAAGTACAATCGTGTTTTTAGTTTACACATGTCATGTCATTCTGCATTGATGTGTGCACATTTCCTTAGTCTAATTTATCGTAATATATGTTGACACATTAGAGTCAAATGTGTAAACTGTCGTCCAGTTAGACCTTAGTATAGGTGTCGAGTTTTCATTGGTTGTTAGGATTTTATTGAGGACTGAAATATGCGTGAGTGGTCCAAATACAAGAGTCAAATATTTTAGATGTGGTCCTAGAAATTTGTTTTGTCTTTTTAGAAGTGGTTCTAACAAGTTGTTGAAAACTTTCTTTAAATAGCTAAACATGTGTAAGAGTTTGTCGGTTGGCTATCTAGTAGATTATTAAGCAAGGATTCTTTATAATCTTTTTCATCCCTGCATTTACGTTTGAACGTGAATATTCATTTTATTGTTCTCTGAAAATCCTTAGAGGTTTTATTCATTTTAGGTTAGGTTCCTTAGTTGTTTTTCAATGCTCAAAATACTTATCTAATCTTGATTGTTTGAGTGTGTTGGAACATGTTTCCATTGATGAATGCTTGAAGGGATTTCAAGTTGTGGAGCTGAAGGTTTTCTTCAGTATTGAAACTTGAGTGGAGCTCGAGCTATCCAAAAGGTTTTTTTGATTAAAGCAAGCTGTGGCAAGATATTGGATTAATTATATGGTGAAGTTAAAACAAAGAGTGTTTTACATTTGTTTGCTTAACTTCAACTTTGTAATGAACTTTGAATGTTTGCTATAGTAGATTTGCTTCGTTCGAACTTGGTCTTATGGATGTAGGCTATTAGCTGAACCATGTAAATATGCTTGTGTGCTTTATTCTATACTCATGGTTGATATGACGCTTATGCTGAATAACCATACCCATAAGCATCAATGAACACATCAACATTTTTCGCAATAGTTTAGTGAGCTTGGTTAAACTTAAACTTTCATTTTGGTATAAGAGAACGTTTTGAAGAATTATTTTAGTAGATCCATGCTTGATTGTGCTTGTGCCTTGTTTTAGCTTGTGTTGCATCTGTTTGATTTTGTGCGTTTTTGAATTGATCTTCTCGTTTTTAGTGTGTGTCTACATTTGTTTTTTGTGTGTCCACATTTGCCTTGCACGTGTGTGTGTGACCACATTTGTCTTGTTTGTGTCAACATCTGTAGTGTGTTTATTATGAACTTATTTAGTGAATGAGGGTTTACTAACAAACCACCCATGTTGGAAGGAACCAACTATCCTTATTGGAAACCTAGGATGCGTGCTTTCCGAAAGTCTATAGATGAGAGGGTATGGATTCCAGTTGTTAGTGGTTGGAAAGCACCCGTAGTTGTTGAAGAAGAGGTGATCAAACCAAAACCAATAGAAGAGTGGACTAAGGCTGAATTAAATCTTGCTAATTTTAACTCAAAAGCCATTTATGCCATCTTTATTGTTGTTAGTGTAAATTAGATGAAAATTATTGCTAACTGTGAGATTGTTAAAGGTGCATGAAATAAACTTCAGGTAAAAAAAAAAATGAAGGAACATACATTGTTAAGAAAACTAGGTTTAGGAGATTCGTTATTGACTATGAAAATTTGATTATGCATGATGATGAAACAAGCACCAACTTTCATGGCAGAATTTGTGATGTGTATAATGAGTGTTATGCTTTGTGTAAAGTCTATACTAATGTTGAACTTTTCAAGAAAATCTTATGCTCACTACCCAAGAGATTTATGTCAAAGGTGACCTCCATCGAAGAATGTCCTGATCTGGATTCCATGCAATTTGATGAGTTGATTGGATATTTACAAACTTTCAAGCTCAATCTGAAACGGTGGGACAAGAAATTAGGTAAAGGTCTTGCTTTAAAGCATGAGGTAATTTCTAATCCCCTTGAAAATGTTTATGTAAGTGACGTGGATGATGATAAATGTGTCTTACCCACGAAAAACTTTGCCAAATATTTGAAGAAGAACATGAAAAAAACCAAATGTGGCTAGAAAAGGCAAACAACCTTTTATGAAAAACTTTTTTGCCCAGACTAGTTCTTACACATGTTTGGCTATTTAAGGAAAGTTTTTAACAAATTATTAGGACTACTTTCGAAAAGGCAAAACAAATTTCTAGGACCACATCTGAAATATTTGACACTTGAATTTGGACCACTAATGCATATTTCTGTCTTAAATAAAATCCTAACAACGAACGAAAACTCAACCTTTGGACTAAGGTTTGACTTAATAATTGTTTACACATCTGACTTTAATGTGTCCACATATGTTACGATAAAATAAGACTAAGGAAATGTGCAGACATCAATGGAAAATGTCATGACATGTGTAAACTAAAGAACCAAATGGATTTGTAAACATCATAAATGAAAGTGTACACACAACTTTTGGTAGACTCTATATAGGTCGGCTGACAACTTCTCGAGTTTCTTGTTGTTGGCGAATTGTTCAACAAAGGTGTCGGTGAGTTGGGCGAATGAGTAGATTGAGTTGTTTGGAAGGTTAGTATACTATTGAAGAGTTGGTCTAGAGATACTTGAGTCGAAGCTCTTACACATGCAGACTTTTCTTAATGTTTAGGGTATCGAGGTGACAAACATATGCTACTTGTATGAGGCAATATGGTCGTCCGGGTTGGTTGTGTCATCGTAAGGCTTCATGTTAGGGATTGTGAATTTGTGAGGCATCTCGGCTAGCGCGATTGTATTCACAAATGGTGAATCAGCATAGCAGTGAGATTGACTCTTTTTGGTCGGGATTGGTACTCCAAGTATATGCTTCATCATTGCATCTATGTCAACCAATCTTTTGGCCAATATCTACTCCATGGGCGTGGTGAAGGCCACTAGGTCGGCCTGGCTGGCTTGGTTGGTCATGTGATTCGCACTCGGTACGTTTCGTTGGGTCAAGTCACATGGGATAGCTTGGCGAACCATTCTATCGTTTGTCGCTTGGTAACTCGGATCTCCATTCACTCCCTCCGGTTGGGTGGTTCCCATTGTGACTAATCGGGTATTTCGTCCCGCATGGATGGTAAAAGGGGTTATTTGGGAGTCGCTTAGTCCGTGGGGGTGGATAGACTCAAGCAGAGTGGTTTGAAGGTGAGGAAGCTCGCTCGACCCGTGAGGATAAGTCGAGTCGAGTGAGGTTTGGGTAGGAATTGTTGATTGAAGATGAGACGGGATGGCAAGGATGGGTGGCTCTTGTTGTGGTGGGCTTTCTATTACTTGGATGTCTTGATCTTGTGTCTAAAACGGGGCGACCGAGAGTGGCTTTACTGGCAGTCCCCGCTCAATTAGATTCAGGGCTGAATCGTTCACTAGTGATGAATAAAGTTGTCGCGACCATGTATCCGAGATCGTTGGTCTGTGCTCTGGAGTTTGGAGAGGTTGCATGGACGGAACTGATGCGCGAAATGATTCGGTTGTACCTGACAAGGCTGAAGCTCAAGGTCATAAAATTGACTTACCTTCTCTTTCAGAGATTGGTTTTCGGCCTTGATAGAGGCGTTTAGAGGTGGAACAAATGGGCCGAGTTAGGCAGGTCAACCTTAACCCAGTCCGCATTAAAGAGGGTTCAACCCGGACCGCCTAGCAAGCGGGCTGAGTTGAACCCGACCCGCATGCAACCTCCGGGCGGGCCGGGTTGATAAATGGCAACCCGACAACCCAACGGGTTGCTGTTTGTTTTTTTTTGAAAGAACCCGCCGGGTTGAAATTTTCAACCTGGCGGGTTGGCCGAAAAAAAATTAAAAAGAAAAAACAAAATTAATTTTTTTTCAAATACCCCTTTTACCCTTGAAATATAGCCGTTTTATAGCAGTTGAAGGGGTTTTTTTCGTCATTTTCTTTTTTATAAATTGGTCCTAAACTCTCATATTTTTTCACATCCCAAATTCTCTCATTTTCTCTAATCTTTATTGAAATCTCTCAATTATTCTTTTTGTTGTCAATTTGCTGTCATTTTAATTTTTATTAGTTTTTGCAATTTTCAATTCATATTTTCATATTCCAATTCTCCTTCTTTAATATTTTATTTCTTCTATATCAATTTTTTTTTTTTTTTTTTTTTAACTATAATGGATAGATATTTCTCTTCCATCAATTTCGATGATGAAGGAAACTACTATCCTAGTCCCGCTGAATTTACTAACATAAATGCAATAGATTCAAATAGTCTCGCTTTCCTAGTCTCACAATCTGATACACCTTAAAATATGCCCCCAATTCCTCCCCATGCTGTTACAGCTCCCGGTGGTTCTAGAAGTCATTCTCGTCCAACTTTATCTCAAGTAAAAGCGGGTTCATCAACTACTGTCGAAACCGATGACAAACACACATCAGACGTTTGGGTGTATTTCGATAAGTTTTATGAGACAGAAAATGGAGTTCAAGTGAAGAAAGTAAGATGCAAGTATTGTGAAAATATTTATAAAGCTAATTCTGGTAATGATACTAGTACTTTAAAAAGGCATGCTAATAAACATATTGCTCAACATGGAAATAGAAAAACTAATCAAACTCAAATAACTAATATGGGTACTACTTGACGTTATAATTCTGATGTATATAGGGAACAATTAGCTTTATATATTGCTGCAACTGATCAACATATTAATATGGTCGAAAATAAATATTTTAAAGATTTATTAAAAATTCATTTTTTTTCAGGATTTAAAAGTTATTTTAAAACTGCAACTAGAAATGATTTAATAAAATTGTTTGGGAAAATGAAATTAGAATTAAAAAATAAAATACATAGTTGTCATGTTAATGTGGCTCTACTTGTCGATATTTGGAATGGTAGAGCTAAACAAGATTATATTTGTGTGACTAATCATTATTTTGATAACGAATGTAAATTAAATAAATCTTTATTAGGATTTAGATTAATGGATGTGGATTATAGTGGTCAACAAATTTATAATAAAATTGTTGAAGTTTTAGAAGATTATGATGTTATTAATAAAGTGATAAGTTTAACTTTAGATAATTCAAGTGCTAATAGTACATCTATATATTTTTTTAAAATTAATTATCTTTTTTATAACAATTTGAAGTTTTTTCACTAACGTTGTGCATGTCACATTATTAATTTAATTGTAAAAAATGGTATGAAAACAATTAGAGATAATATTGATAGAATTAGACATTCTTTAGCTTGGATTACTAGTAGTAATAAAAGAAATGCTGAATTTCAAGATACTTGTATAAAATCAAATATGTCTTTTAGAACTTTTACATTAGACATGCATGTTAGATAGAATAGTGCTTATTTAATGTTTGATTCATGTTTACCTTATACAAATTTAATTAGTTATTTTGTAGCAAATAATAGAGGTCCTCATTATTTTGTAGAAAATGATTGGTATATAGCTAAAACATTTTATTCTTTTCTTAAATTTTTTTATCAATCCACTTTACAACTTTCTGGTGTGTATTATCCTACTAGTCTATGGGTAATACATACAATTATAAAAATTTTAGAGTTATTTAGAAAAAACAAAAACAATGAAATTTTAAGGGAACCAATAAAGGCAATGGAAATTTTTTTTTTAAAATATTGGAAATCCATTCATTTTCTTTATTGTTTAGGTGCTATATTTGATCATAGAATTAAAGTAGCTAGTTTAGAAAATGGTTTAGACACAATAACTGAAAATTTACAAAACGAAGCATATGCCAATCAATTAGAAGAGGTAAGAGATTGTCTTGCAGAGGTATATTTCCAATATGAAAATATGTATGGGAACTCGCAAAGATGCGAAATACCCAGGGAAGTTGCATCAGAAGAGACAAATTGAAACTTCTACTCTTGGAGTGCATTTAATAGGTCAAAGAAGACCTGAACACGAAACACAACCTCCTCTTCAAAAGCACCAACAACGAATATACTGTCCTCCATGCAGTCACAGAGTAATGAGTTTCAACAATATTTGGGAACTCCTGAAATGTTACCAGCAGATCCACAACAAAGAGTCAATTTTGATGTCTTAGAATATTGGAAAATCAGAAAATGTATTTTTCCAGTATTATCAAGACTTGCCTTGGATATTTTTGCTGTTCCTGTCTCAACCGTCTCATCCGAACAAACATTTAGTGCAAGTGGAAGAATTTTAAATGAAAGGAGGACTAAACTTTCACAAAAAATGATTGAAGTCTTTACATGTCTTCGAGATTGGGAACGGTCGTGCCATCAAGATCAATACGAGGTTGTCGACGATGCTTTAATAGAATCATTTCAATTTTGTAATATAGATGATACGGATGAGGGAGGTTCTAGTCAACCCCTAAATTAGTTGTTTTGTAAATTGTAACTTGTAAATTAATTGTCAATTATTGCACTCTTTTTTCTTTACCAAGTTTTTGTCCTATTGGGTTTTTCTTGGTGAGGTTTTAATGAGGCAATAATTGTTATAATTTCTTATTTTATTTTTTGATAAATGAATAAATCTAATTTTTCTTATATTACAATTTTATTGTATTAAAATTGAATTAACATTTGAAATGTTAACAAAAAAAAAATTTAATTTAATTGAATTTTGATATTTGAAAAGTTAACTAAAAACAATTACATAAAACAAAACAAAACAAAAGAATCTATTAGAGTGTGATCTTTCATCAACCTTGGCTCGGCACCTATCTTTTGAATCTGAGCTGGCTTGTTGAGCTTGCCTCTGATTGCATTCAGTTGACCTGTGATTCAATGGACTATATGTGTCCGGTGGCTAACCCGACCCGTAGCATAACTCGTCGGGTGCTGGGCCAGCAAACCCTAACAAGTGGCGGGCCGTTGGCGGGTCGGGTTAGGCCTGACCTGCCAAAAACACTAACCCGCCGCGGGCTGGGCCAGGAGGGTTACTTTTCCAACATTAGAGGCGTTTTTGGTCTGAATGGTAGTGTTCTCAGCTTCCAGTGCTGCCACCTTGTTTGAGTGCTGTTGCATAAGGGCAATCAGAGCTTCTAGTCTGGCCTCGAGGCTAAGATTGGTGTTATCAGAATTTTCAGCCCTAGAGAGTTTCCTCATGAAGCAGGGTTTGAAAGATGAATGATTGCCAGAGACCCCATTGTGGATGCCAAACTGTAGATGCAAAAAATCTACCTTTACGAAAATAGGGAGTGATCCCGTGAAGTTGAAGCCACTAGCAATCCGCTGTACCTACACACGGAAGAAAACAAGCGAAAAGCGAACGGGAAACACCAAGGTGTTGTTTGCCGTAGGCACTTCGACGCTCAAGTTAGCAAGGCCGAGTGAGGCTAATTTAGTGAGGGTTAGAGAGAGAAAAAGTTACCAGAAGTCTAGTCGGAGACTATAATTACGACTGTGATGCGAAATTCTCGAGAGTGAGAACTGTGGGGTTTGAAGGTGTAATGTCCGTCCCTTATGAGAGGGTTGACCTCTGTTTAAATAGTGATTGTAAGATCTTCGAATCCTAGTAGGACTATGAGTCTTGGAGTTGAGGTTTCGTGAAAAAGGAGAACCTTTGGTTCCTTTACCTTAGTGGGGAAAGGGAGTCCCAACGGGTCTAAGACACGGATTTTAGACGAATTAAGGTAGTGATGGACCTCTTCGATAGAGTTCGGATAGTACCAGGGTAAGTAGGCGACTCTGGGCTGTAACTAGATCCTAAGTCCAGAAGGTGGTCTAGAATCAGAGGGTCTAGGCCCAGATAAACTGATGGTGAGACCTAAACAAATCGGATCTTTGTTGATTGGGTTCAAATGGTGAGCAATTAGGTAGGTATATCGAACGGACCTGATATGCAAACTCTGTTGTGGGCCCAATCGGAATTGGGCTCCGATTTCGAGCTTTGTTGGAGATGTCTTCGTCTTTGGGCCTAGGCCGTGGACTTTTTTTTACCCTAACAATTACGAAATCTTTAACCATCTTGTAAGGCAACACTATCAAAATTATAATATCACGTGTTGGATATACTCATATATACTTCAAGGTTTTTCTTCCTCTTATTTTTTTGATCTAGAATGTTGGTTTCATCTGCAGCAGAGAACTAAGGAATAACAAAATTTCGGGCTCAATTCCATCTGATATTAACCACTACTGGAGTTTGCAGTATATGTTAGTTAATTATATCCTTTCTCTTTTCTATTTTTCCCTTCATAACTTTTTGGTTGTTTTTTTTCCCTCCATAACTTTTTTGTTGTTAGCTGGTTTCTTCATCTTATAATTGTGTAATTCTAATATTTTTCCTTCAGGGATCTTAATTTCAACAATATAAGTGGACAGATTCCTAGATCGCTTTTCCAGTCGTTTATGTTGACTCACCTGTAATCTATCATTTCTACTCTGTTGTGTCCTTTACCTCCTAGAATGTTCTCATTATATTAAAACATGTACTGCTGCACTTGTACTCAGGTTTCTTGGAAATAATAGGTTAACTGGCACCCTGCCTACCTCTAAAAGTGGGAAACTTCTCAATATGTAAGCACTTTTAACATATTTGCATTAATCTCGTTACTTATTAACATATCAATTGAAAGGGTAATTTTATCAGCGACAGTTTAAATTTGAGTAAGCCATTTGATCAAAGGCTAAACTTGCATTCTACTTTCTCAGTTTAGTGGCTTCCCAATATGAAATTGAAGATGTAAAGCATGTTCCTATTATCAATACCTGTAAATTGATTTGAATAATGCCTGAAGACTGACTAGCAGCTGTAATGTGTAGCTAAAATTCTTCTTACCCTGTGCTTGCAGAGATGTGTCATACAATAATTTATCAGGCAGCATTCGTTCTTGGATAAAAAAACAAAAATTACAACTGTAAGTCTTGAAATTATTCTAAATTTAGATTTCATACTATATTTCATATTCTCTTTGTTAAATTCTTTTTTCTTTTCTTTTTTTTCTAGTTTAATATTCCAATTACTTTACAAAGCAACATGATGACATATTCTGTTAGCTCCTTGGTAAAATTTCATTCAAAACTTTCATTTCTAACAAAGATTTGTATTCTACATATGGGATGAAGCTAACATTGAGATTTTTATGGGTGCAATGTGCAGAAATTTAGTCGCCAATAACTTCACCCTTGAAAGTAACAGCAGGTGATTATCTCATTTCTATGATTCATTCAAATGCTTGAAACTCTCTATAACAGTTGTGAGCAAGAATAGGTGCCTACTTAAGTTGTTGATGGTACATTTGAGGATTCTTTTAGCATGTTAACCTGTACTGTGAATTTTTTAGAAATATGTTTTATGTATGAAAGAGTAATTATACTCTTACATTGAAATTAAAGGTTACTGAGATAAGGGTTTTAGAAATAACCTGTATGAAAACGTTATCTTCGAGGGAGAAGTATTTTTTCTATCTTGGGTAGCATGACTTACAGGAATGTTTTCTTCTACCTTCATATACTGTTCATTTGAGCTTTGAACTGTGATTCTGGAAAGTTTTGTTATGTAGTTTTAATAATTTTGTTAATTGGACATGAAAATCTAATGGATAAACTAGTAGAATATGGGTGCTTTAGTGGCTGGTTTTTGTATGGTTCAGACAGTCTACCAGCCTTAAATCATTTCATCCTGATTCTGAATCAAAAGCTTAACACGCTCAATTGGAGCAGCTGCAGTCTTTGAAACAGCAGCATAAACTCCTCCCATAAGAAAATCCACCAGAAAACCATAGGCACCGTTCTCTGATGGAGCTTATACATGTATGGGAGAAAGGGGTGCAAGTGCCAAGCCATTGTCCTGTCTTTCTGGTTGCAAAGAATTCTGCAAACCTCCATTAACATAACCAGTCACATTATAACTACGGGTGTGCAAATTGGGAGACAGCTTGGTAATGAAGTAGGACTGTCCTGGAATTTTCTGAAATACCGATGGATGGTGTGATCCATCTGCCATGCTGGATAAGCTAATGAATGATGGGGAAGTCCAACCGCAGATAGGTTGCTTTGGTCGGTAGTATGGTATCCTTTATTCACACTGATGTATCCACTAGTGTTGGTCTGCTGCTAGTAATTACAGGCGGGAGAATTTTTTTTTTTTGCCCTGGTATTGAGTGCATTCGGGCTCAGAATGTGTTACATTGGATGACTGGGACTGTTGGCAACAGACTAAGGATGTTAGCTGCTTCTTGTGATTACAATGTTCTTGGATGTCATCATAAAGATGATTGCTGGTCCTCCTTCCTCTTGTATTTTAGGTACAGGCCAACAAGCATTGGCATTGGCAAGTCCCAATTTACTTTGCCTCTTATTCTGGGTTTCATTGCTGGGATTGGGCATAGGAAATTTGATCATTGATGGAGCTGGGGGTGACAGAATTGGATATAAGGCCACGGAGCTGTCAATTGGTTGTATAGATTGTACAGTTCACTTATCATTGGCGGGCTAAGGCCTTTTTTTGTACTGGGCCTGGGCTGTATAGGTTTTGTTTAGCCTGGTTAGGCTGGGCTTCTTTTCTTTTGTTGAGCACTTGGGCCTGTCCAAGTTGCTCACTTAGTTTGTAGGGGTTGTTTCGATTATTCTTTTCTTCTTTATAAATTTTCCGAGATTATCTTTAAAAAAAAAAAAAAAAACCTTAACCCTAAATTTTTATAATCATTAAAACATTTTGTTTTACTTTAAATATTTTTTTATTTAATGAAAATATAATACTAAAACTACGGAATGCATAAGAAAAAATGATGGCTCCCATGTGGACTAAGTCAAACCATTGAGAAGAATAGAACAGGTCTAATTGTGGGGATTGTTGTTGTGGTTGAGGTTGTATTTCTGTCACTTGCAATTTTCTTGATGACGGTAAATCAAAAGATCTCTGTTATCACTGACGTCTTATCTATCATATTTACTAGCTATGAAAATATTGTTGTTAGTTTGCATCTGGTTCTAGTCTTTATATATGTTAGCATCTCGGCCATATGCTGACTTAATCCTTTTAAAATGTTTGAATAAGAAGGTGAGTTACATAAACTTTGGCTCATGTACAAGAAAGCTATTGTACACATAAAAGAACAATGTACTTTACTAATACTTGTTCAATTTATAAAGTAGAGTTCCATTAGTAAGTTTTGAAGTGCATCAAAAGCTAAGAACTTGGATTCTAGGTTAATTAAAAAGAATAGAACTATGCCATCATTTTGAAATATATGGAAATCTTGGTCATTTTAGTTTTTTACCAAATTGCTTACCCTTCAGGCACAAAATTGTGTTACAATGCCATGATTAGACAATTGCATCTGTTATTTCCAGCATTTCACATGTTTGACTTGACAACCCCGCTAAAGTATTTGACAAACAAGTTCCTAATAGTAAACTACGTTTGTTGTTGAATTTTTAGAGCTTGTTGGCATGGATGTCAAACCATACACTTTCAGTTATGTGGAACTAAAGACTACTACAGAGGGCTTCAGTTCTCCAAACAAGCTTGGAGAGTGTGGATATTGACTAGTTTATAAAGTATATCATTGTTCTAGTAAGTGCCAAATGAGTGGTGAGCACATTTGGTGCCTTAAGATTAACTGTTTTTTTCTAGAACTAAATACAGGTTTCTGCATTACTTTTTGTCCTAGATTAACTTGAAAACACGATCTTTTTGGCTTTATATCAATAAATAGTTGGGTCATCTTTGCCTTCTGTTCTCTTTGGTTCATAGAATAAAGATAGGATGTGGTATTTTGTCAATAATAAGCATATAAAATTGATCAATTGTTAATTGATTTTTCTCACCATTTCAAGTTAAGCTGTTTATGCAATTGGGAACACTCAGTGATGGAAGAGTAATTGCTGTGAAGTAATGATCTGCAGCATCCCACAAAGGGAAAAGCTAGTTTCTTGCAGAAATTGCTATCGCATCTATTGTGCAGCACCGTAACCTTGTAAAACTTCGTGGATGCTGTTACCAGGGAGAACAACGAATCCTTGTTTATGAATATCTTGAATTTAACTGTCTTGATCAAACATTGTTTGGTATGTTAACAACATACTTGTTAGTACTATATTTTTCCTAGGAGTCATACATTATTGGGTAATAAAATCACAGTTCAAACTTTTGTAAGACTTTTGTGAAGCAGGAAAAAGAAGTTTGAACCTTGACTGGTCAACACGTTATGATGTATGTTTAGGAGTAGCAAGAGGGTCTAGCTTATCTTCATGAAGAGTCAAGGCTTTGAATCATACACAAAGACGTGAAGGCTAGTAATATTCTACTAGATGGTAATCTCATCCCAAAAATATCAGATTTTGGTTTGACCAAACTTTATGATGACAAAAAGACCCATAAGCACTCGTGTCAATGGGACCATGTAAGACTTTCAATTTACACATGAAATTTATTAAAATATTATGTTACTACATTCATTAGATTACAGAAATTAATTTTGCCTCTATTGTATTGCTTTAGTGGATATCTTGCACCGGAGTATACCATGTGTGGATATCGTATAGAAAAGAATGATGTGTTTGCCTTTGGCGTTGTGATTCTAGAAGTTGTCAGTGGAAGGCCAAATTTAGATTCAAGCTTGGAAGAAGAGAAGATGTATCTTCTTGATTGGGTATGAATGACATTACAGTATCATTTTTTTCTCTTTTTACTATTTTCTAGAGGCCAAAATTTGATATGTCTATATATATATACCCTTTTCGCTTTTCTTGTCTACTTCTCCTCCTGATCCAATTACTCATATATCACAACTTCTATCTTTCCTACTTAATTCCTAGGCTTGGCACCTATAAAGAACAACCACCAACTTGAACTAGTGGACTCAAAATTGTTAGAATTTAGTGAGGAAGAAGTAAAAGGCCTGATAGGAGTAGTGCTTTTGTGTACTCAGACATTGCTCCCGTCGAGGCCATCAATGTCCCATGTGATTGCTATGTTTTGTGGAGATATGGAAGTGAGTACAGTAAATTCTAAGCTTGGATACTTGACTGAATGGGCATTTGATGATGCAACCACCTTTGTTAGTGATGATATAAATGAAGACCGTGAAGATACATCTCCCCAACAAGGTTACATACAACAAATAAAACTCTAGAAATAAGTGCTACTGAAGCCCTGTTACATTGATTGGCTTTTACTTTAGATTCCAATTTTATTTCATGTTAGTTCAACACAATTGTTATTCATAATGTTAAAAATTTTAAAAATATACGGAATAGATTTTGAACTACTTCCTATTCAACAAGCATAAGACTGAATCTTCACCAGGAAATGGAAATTGATTTTGAATTACTTCCTCTTCAACAAGCATAGGGGCCAAAGCTTCACCAGGAAATTGAAATAAAGGACTTCTCCATGACATTTATGGAAAGGGTAGATAACAAATAATTTTTTTTTGATTGATTGAAGTGTGAGTTATTGAATCTTCTTTTATGTATATTCTTTGATTTGAATATAAATAAAAGAATATTCTTTGTTATTTCTTGAAAGGTGCCCAACTGTTCTATAAGCTTAGCCCAATTATCGCGCTTTAGCTTAGTAATCTGGGACGCAATTGGGTTTTTACAATCCACCTTGGTTTTGCAAGCGACACCACAATAGTACAATCACTCAACTAGATTTCGTCTTTTCAATCAAGTAAGGGATACTAATTAAACATCCACTTAAATTCAATTCTCTTTTTTAAAAAAATAAAACAATCAAAGATCACCTCCTAAATCAAATTTAAAACTTCAAATTTCAGGTTGCTACATTTTCTACTTGCTAATAAAAATATAGTCCACGAAATCTAGTTTCAACGTCAACTCGATTAAAGCTTGGGTGAACAATTTATAATATTATGTATACAAAAATACAAAAGTTAAAGAATCTCTACATCCATTGCTTCATATATAAAGAAAATATTGTAGCATGCTAATTATGAAAGAAATTATCCCACTATAATGGTCATATTTTATTAGGAAATAAAGGCATTATACCTAACCCCTTATCACAAAAGTCTCCAATATCTTCTTAGTCAAAGTAAACACACGTCCTTGGTGATCATTGACTTCTTTCTTGGCCTGTTATCAACTTGTTCATCTATGACAGGTGATTAGTTTTTCCATAGCCAAAACATTCGTCTTTCAATAACATTCTTTATAATGCCTTTTTTACAACATTGACAGATATTTCTTTGAAAAGAGTCCGTAGTTGAACCCTTTTGAACCATTATTAATGCCACCATTATTTTGTTTATGAGGTAAGTTCACTTGTTTATTTGAACTTCTATTCCAAGACCCGCTTTGATTATGAAAGAAATTATCCCAATATAATAGTCATATATTACCCACAATTTATGTCCAATGTGTTAAATGGTTTGTAAAGTCAATTGTTAGGAAATTTGATAAGAATTATTCATAGTAAATCTAGAGCCTCATGGCAATGGTATTTGGAGAGAGGTATATGTGGTGTATGTGATGTGATGTTCGCATGAGTATAATCTGTATTCGGTGTTAATTGTTCATGGTGTTGCAACTGAGACAAATGAAGGATGCATTGGGAATTGGTTTGGTTATAGTAATAATATTAGATGAAGCAACTCTAAACATCTCTCTGAGGTATGTTTTGTTATTACTGCTAGCCTAGTTGTTGTTAGTTGTGATTTTCTTAATTGATTGCCCTAATCTTTTACAATCATTGGGCTTGAAAGAGATAACCTTGGATGGTTGAAAAGCCCTTTCTACAATGAAGTTATATGAACTCAATGACATTTCCCGTATTCTTGATAAATTATTACAGGTGTTTTAGGATCCATTGATTTGCCGTTTGATTGTAAATCCCCATTTTGAACCTAAATAATACGAGAATTTTTTTTTTTTAAAGTGTATTAGATTCAAAGCTTATGAAAATAACTATCCCAAATTTAAGGTAATATTTTTAGTTTTATTTAAGGTTGTTGCTTGCTTGGAACATAGTTACGTATTACACAATTTGACTAAATTGGACAAAAATGGAATTTCATTAATGGATGAGCGATTACATAATAATTAACAATATTCTATCACAACTTAAGACGTACTTATGGAAATTTTTTGAGAATTATACTTAAATACTATTGGATTTATCTATAAAAATATTAATACTACTAAATTGCCTCTTTCATAACTAGTGAACTCTAAAACAATTACAGAGGACAAAAATCCAACTATATAATAATATATTGTTTATGCTTAGAACTTGTTATATGGGTTGAATCCAACAACTTCACTTATTTTATAATTTTATTTTATTTATTTTCACCACTTGGGTTGTGCATTCTTGGGCCTGATGTTTTTTAACCAATGTGTGAAATCCTTGGGCTTGTGTCATTTGAGTTGGAGGGTTTATTTAGGCCTTTGGGCTTACAGCATTTCCTTATATGAAAATGTTGTATAGTTAGCTTTAGGGCTTTTGTCAAGGCCTTATTTCTGATAAGACTTAGCTTCTAGAGGATTGTTTTTCCTGTGTTGTGACCTTTCTTCTTGTTAGCTTGATCTTTGGGTTTGTCTAAGGCTATTATAGGGGAAGGGCTCCTCTTCCTAAGTTGTAATTTTTTTCTTTTTTATTTAATTATCAGGTTTATCTTAAAAAAATTACTTTTTTTCCAAAATAAGTAAATGGAAAAACAATTAAAAAAAGACAAGAAATGAAATAATATATTAAGATAATATTTCCACTTATAACTTCTTACATGGGTTGCATCCAACAACTTTTCATGCATTATTCCAAAGAAAGAAAAAAGTGAATTTAACTATTAATATCTTTAGAAATTTTAACAATTGAAAATTTAAATATAGAGTGAAAGTAATGTCTTTAAGGTTAAATTAATTATGTTAATTATTTTCTCTCCACTTTAAGACTTCAACAAATTAAAGTAAGAGTAGTGTTATTTGGATCAATTGATCCAGATCAAAAACTTTTTTGGAAAGGTAAATTTACAAATTTACCCTTTAGTAAAATAAAATTATTTTTGGCTCATAAACCTTGCTTTTTGGAGGGAAAACAATTCGCATCATTGATATTATGAAAGGATGAGAGAGAAATAATTATTACTTCAATATTTCCAAGAATAGAGGTTGGAAAGTAGAAATTACTTTATTGGAAAGTAGGAATTAATTTATTGTAATAATTAAATTGCTTTAAAAAAAAAAAAAAAAACAAGAAAAACAAAACATGTAAAGGTACCCATTTGCAAGTGTAATCCCTTTTGCAAGTACACGTTTTTTCCTTTTGCAAGTACATTGTTTTTTTTTCTTGTGTCATAGCTTTATCACCCAAAGTTGCAAGTGTAATCCCTTATTACAAGTGTAAGAACCATTTGCAACACATTTTCATACAAAGGTACAAAGTGTGTTGAGTTAGCTTGGATGTTTAGCCAAGTAAGTAGTTTAGTTATTGATTAAAGTGTTTCTTTGAGAAGCATTGTTTTGTCAATTATTTCCTAGAAGTTTAGGGCTGGTTTGTATTTCATTTTATTCCAATTTGTTAGAGCTTAAAGACTATTTTGGTCCTTGCCAATTAGCTTAAGTTTTTGGATTCAGTTTGTAACTTAACATGGTATTAGAGATCGGTTGACGAGATGGTCTGTTACATAAACCCTTCCATTTTATTAGCTAAAACTCAAGCTCAAGCTATTTTCTTTGTTTATCTGGAGCTGTAGTGCTATTTGGATCAATTGATTTGGATCAAAAACTTTTTTGGGAATTTACCCTTTATAAAATAAAATTATTAATTGACTTGAAAATTTAGATTACTTTAACACATCTTTTAAGAAAAATGTTTTGTCATGTAATGATAATTAAGTAGCCAGTGATTATTATCTTTTCTTAAAATATTTAAGAAAAGACCGATACTATTTAATAATATATTAAAATATTTACTCCATTGCCAACAACTTTTCATCATTTCAAAAAAAGCAAAAAAGGTGTAATTTAATTATTTATTTTAAATATATAAATGAAGGAATTGCTTTTTGATTATGGGAATAAAAAGGAGAAAAAAGTGGCCGAAAGAACCGAATGTTGATAATATGTTCCCTTATTGAAGACAGGGTAAATTATTGTTGACTGGTGAAGTCAACTGTAAATTAAGTTATAATTACAAATTAATTTTTCTTGAACAAACAATATTAAACAAGAGTAATATTGGTTTATACATGTAATGATAATGTTGATGAAATCAGCCGCTTCAGTTTCAGCAATTGTTTGCTTGTATGTCAGTTGCATTTTCTTGCACCTTCTTATACTTGATGTAGTTCAAACTCAAGCTCAAGCCACTACAGCTCCTCGTGAAGGTCTGCTTCTAAGTAAAATTTTACTTATCTTCTTTTTATTATTTTTAACTCTGAAAAATGCATCACATTCAGACTATGTCACTGACTTCATTCTTCATATTTTTTGAGTTGCTTCTCTTCTATAACAATGGCAGCATTGAATATAATTTTTGAAAAATGGGGGATTTCTACCAATCAAAATCAATGGAATATAAGTGGAGAGCCATGTAGTGGAGCCGCCATTGACGACTCCATTACCATTGATGCCGATGGTTACAACCCATTTATCAAATGTGACTGTTCTTACAATAATAACACTTTTTGCCACATTATCGAGATGTAAGCAGAAAAAGACAGAATTTTGAGAACTCGAGCCTTTCTTCAATTTCAGGGTTGCTTACTTTTACAATTTCTTAAATTATAGGAGAGTTTACAAACTGAAAGTTGATGGTGTGATCCCAGATGAGCTATGGAGTTTGAATTTCCTCACCTTCCTGTATGGTTTCGTATATGCTTATTTCAATTGTGTATAATTTAAGATCATTAGATGAGGCTGAGTTGTTATTAAAATATTTTAGTTTATTTTATTGAATTATGTTTAAATCTCTTGACACCATACTGTATCAACATCATAAAATGATTTGAGCTTTGTGTTCTTAAATATTAATTAATCTTACCAGTTTTTCTGTTTTTAATAGGAAGGTAACTGGTAACAACTTGTCAGGTTCGCTTTCTCCATCTGTCGGCAATCTAACCGCATTAAAATTCCTATAAGCAGCGGATATAAAATCTTAATTTTAAAACTCATACTATTTTCCTTTTTTTTTTTTTTTTTTTTTTTTATGCTAATTAGTTCTCATTTTGATTAGGAACTGTGACTTTAATAGATTATCAGGGCAGCTTCCAAAAGAGCTTGGGATGCTTTCTGAATTAGAATTCCTTTAAGCTCAAACTCTGTCCCCTTCTTAACTATATAACTTTTGATAATCTCTTTTTTCATAATTGCATTACAATTATATAACTG